>CM033649.1:7106797-7445900 GCA_019512145.1 Engystomops pustulosus
GCAGATTGTACATAGTGTCCTATATGCAGGCAGCATGTTATAGAGCAGGAGGAGCTGAGCAGATTGTACATAGTGTCCTATCTGCAGGCAGCATGTTATAGAGCAGGAAGAGCTGAGCAGATTGTATATACAGGTAGTCCCCGGGTTACATACAAGATGGGGTCTGTAGGTTTGTTCTTAAGTTGAGTTTGTATATAAGTCGGAACTGTATATTTTATCATTGTAATCCCAGCCAGAACTTTTTTGGTCTCTGTGACTATTGGATTTTAAAAATGTTGTGTTGTCGTAAGAACCAGGATTAACAATAAAGCTTCTTTACAGACGCCTGTGATAGCTGTTATAGCTGATTATTGTAGCCTAGGACTAAAGTACAATAAATTACCAATATCCAGTGGTCCGTTTGTAACTAGGGGTCGTATGTAAGTCGAGTGTTCTTAAGTAGGGGACTGCCTGTAGTGTCCTATCTGCAGGCAGCATATTATAGAGCAGGAGTAGCTGAGCAGATTGGTACATTATGTCCTATCTTCAGTCTGAATGTTATAGAGCAGGAGGAGCTGAGCACATTGCACATAATTTCCATTTTTAAGGCAGAATGTTATAGAGCAGGGTGAGCTGAGCAAATTGTACATAATGGGGGACATTTACTAAGGGCCCAATTCGCGTTTTTCCGGCGTGTCACCCGAATATTTCCAATTTGCGCCGATTTTCTCTGTATAGCCCTGGGATTTTGGCGCACGCGATCGGATTGTGGCGCATTGGTGCTGGCATGCATGCGACGGAAATCGGGGGGCGTGGCCGAACGAAAACCCGACAGATTTGGAAAAACCGCCGCGTTTAAAAAAAAAAAAGTGTTGTGGGACTCGCGCTTACCTTCACCAGGAATAGGCCGGTGAACTTCAGTGCATTCCAGCGGGCCTCGGGGGAACTTCAGCGCAGCAGCGCCACCTGGTGGACGTCAGAGGAACTACCTTAGTGAATCCCGGACGGACCCGAATCCACTGCAGAGAACGCGCCGCTGGATCGCGACAGGACCGGGTAAGTAAATCTGCCCCAATGTCCTATCTTCAGGTAGCATGCTATAGGGCAGGAGGAGCTGAGCAGATTGTCTATAGTGTCCTATCTTCAGGCAGCATGTTATAGGGCAGGAGGAGCTAAGCAAATTGTCCACAGTGTCCTATCTGCAGACAGCACGTTATAGAGAAGGAAGAGCTGAGCAGATTGTACATAGTGTCCTATCTGCAGGCAGCATGTTATAGAGCAGGAGGAGCTGAGCAGATTGTACATAGTGTCGTTTATACAGGCCGGATGTTATAGAGCAGGAGGAGCTGAGCACATTGTAAATACCATGATCTATGTGACAGGTCCTTTTAAAATATCTAAGACCATGTTTCAATACCTTTAATAATGCTAAAAAAAACATCCAAAGTCACATTAGAGGATTTTTGACAACAAGCTTTTTTTTAAAAAAAATATATGTATAAAAAAATCCAGCCGTGTTTCCAGGAGGCAGAGAACTGAGTCACAGTTTTTTTCTCTGAGCGATACAGAAAATCAGCATCTTTACATTCACATAACAGCCTTCAGCACAAAGCAGCTACAATTGAACACATAATCCGAGATTGAAAATGTCTGCTGTAACACTCAGCGGCTCTGACGGCTCTTATAATTTCCTTACAGATGGAGGAGCTACATGAAAGCTTCTAATTTTCATCCTAGCGCTCGCTCGGTGCCCCTGTAGCTCATTATTTTTATCTGGTGGCAGCTGCTGATACTATTAGAGGGGCTGACTTTTTTTACTTAAGAGAAACATTAGTCAGTAACTGCGAGATTCCTGACATGCTCTACAGACGCTTTGTATCAGGAGCGATGGGGAGAGGGTGGGGGGATCCGGGCACATTTACTCCTAGAATTAGGTGTCATAAACCCGGGAGGTGAAGTTCAGCTCATCCCAATCAGAATTGTTTTACGAGGATCCCATCTGTGCCGCCGTCAAGATCTCTCCTTGGCAGCGACTTGACGGCTGACTACGAGAAATAGGTTGTCGCATTCCCTTTAAAGGAAACCTACCACTACGGATCTACCTGTTAAGGTAGGTCCGGTGGTAGGTGCATCTAACAAATGTAAGGATTGCCCTTTTTAGGGATAATCCTTTATTCCCCTCTATCTTTGCTAAACTTTAATCAGGGTAATATGCTAATTTTCTAAAGAGGCTACTGGGTCGCGGAGCTGAGGCTACACGGCGCGGCGACTCCACGCCCCAGTAGCCTTTCTGATCCTCCTACCCAGACATCTTCAGCGCGCAGCTACAAGGAGCTGCGCACAGTCATCCGCAAAGCCGGAGTTCTGTGCATGCGTAGAACACAGGTCAGCAACTGCACGATCTCGTCTCCAAATCCGGAGCTACTGCGCATGCGCAGAACTCCGGCTTCGAGGACGAGTGCATGCTGAAGATGTTTGGGTAGAAGGTTCAAAGAGGCTGCTGGGGCGCCTCTTTAGAAAATTAGCATACTACCCTGATTAAAGATTAGCAAAGATAGAGGGGAGTAAAGGATTAGCCCTAAAAAGGGCCATCCTTACATAGGTTAGATGCATCTACCACCGGATCTACCTTAATAGGTAGATCCGTAGTGCTAGGTTTCCTTTAAGAACCTGATTTCCTAAACTACAGATATTATTTGAATTTATTAAAAAAAAGAAGTGACCTTTACTAAATTGAGTGTAACCCCTTTCTTGCCTGAAGGTTTGGATTTGCATTATGCGGAGGTGAGATGACTCGCAGCGGGGCTTGTGATGTAAATCTTCCCTGCTGCGTCTTCTAGTCTGTCAACATCCCCTATAGATTAGATTGAGAGCCCTAAGGGCAAGGGGCGTCATCTTTCTAATTGTGGAAGTTTGATTGCGGCATTTTTGATGATTAATGCATTATGGTAATAGTGTTGGTTGTGTGTATACGAAATTACGTGAATTTGATAATGAATTGGGTTTGGGGGCTAAAATCTGATACAGTGTCGGAGAAGAGACTGGATAAAATTGTACTTTTCTTTGTTTCAAATCCTTTAAAAAAACTAGCATACAGCACATCATCGTGTTGTAAAAGTAGAAAGTATGGCAGGTAGGTGGAGCATATGTGTTTGGGATTAAGCCTTATTCAAGGTTTGTCAGTAAGGTAGGTCCTTAAAGGGAACCTGTCATCAGAGGTTGGCCAAATAAACCACTAACAGTATGTTGTCATAAAGCTGAACAGCTTCTAGCTTCATATTTCTTTTATGGCCTGGTGTGGTGGCATCATCCAGAAAATCAACTTTAAAGGGAGATATTAATTGGTTTTATGAAGTCAAGAAGGCGGAGAATTTAACACTGAAGTCAAGCTTTCCCTGCCACAGAACATCCAATTCACTGTAATTATGGTCCTGCGTTCAGGGACTTCATGACCAAATCTCTTTTAGTTCGGCGCATGATGTCAGTCACATGGGAGGAGGCGTTCAGATGCAGGGGAAGCTTGACTTCAGTGCTGAACTCTCCGCCTCCGCCAATCAATTGACATCTTGCTTCAAAGTTGATTTTCTGGATAATGCCACCAAACCGGGCCATAAAAAAGAAACCGGATCTGGAAAGTCTTCAGCTGCTTGACAACATACCGGTAGTGGTTTATGAGACCAATTTTTGATGACAGGTTCCCTTTAATGTTAGATTGGTGGGGAAGGGGGGGGGTGCTGAACACCAGCATCCCCATAGATCAGTTGTCCTAAGGTCTATCCGAAGCTTGGAGAGTCTGCACACTTTGCTATTTGGGCACGCCTATAGACCTTAATGGAGAGTGACCGTGCATGCGTATATAGAAGGAGGGGTCTATTGGACCAGCAGTGATGGTGTTGCATACATTCTTTGTCTCTGGACTCTCCAGTCACAGGTGCACCTAAAGCGAAACTGTCACCAAAAATGTAGTAAAGGTCTTTTAAAATCAAGTTGGTGGGATCCAACACTCAGCACCCCCACAGATCAACAGCTGGAAAACTGAAAATGTAACCCCATAGCACCGCTCCCTGTATAGTGGCTATGTAAAGTCACTGCAGCTCACCTCTGATCCGCAGTAAGTCGGTCTGACCACTACAAAACGAACAGCGCTGTCTTTGTCCTGTTCCATTCTCCGTTTGTCAGATAACTTTTTTTTTTTTGCTATCCTTCTATTTATATAATGTACATAAAAAACATTTCTAAATTCCAAACAGAAAAATAAACAAAGACAAAAAAATGAAGAATACAAAAAAATTCTACCAATTGCTGTTTCTGGAGCCATTAACAGAGTATTGAGCTGCCAGGGAATCCATAATGCAGAAGTCTGGCCGTTGATGCTACCACTGAGGACTAGTACTCGTAACATCATTTACAAATCCCTCGGCATAGTTCACATTTACATACATGCATTTTTATGATGGCATTTGGATGCCAGTGTCTTCTCTGCCGAAATCAAAGTGCTCCGTGTTGTCTGTGTGGAATCTACATTTCCATCTTGTAAGGTTACCATGCAGATACCAAAGAGGTCGTGAAATCCGTCTTTTTAAGGCGTCGAGTCTATGCCCTATTATTTGTAGTGGTGAATATTTAGGGCGCCCCCAGTGCTATTCCTCGCGGTGACACCGAAATGCATTAAGCTCCAGGTAAAGGCAGAGGATACAAAGCGGGGACGTTCCTTATTTATTATGGAACAACAGATGTTCTTCCGGCAGTGAGGAAGAGACAATTATCATAACAAAGAGACATGTTATAGTGTTGGATTGCACATTTTTGAGCATTAGCAGCTCAGGGCCCCTAATGTTCTGACAGAGAAATACATAGGAAGAACATTCCAGAAGACGAGCCGAATAAATCTAATTTCCAGACAGAACTGCGCAGTTTTAAATCTTCTGCTCCTGAAAGCTAAAAGAATTAAAATCCGCCCCCCTGAGTGTATATCTGCCATTTATATAGTCAAATACACTGGATCACATTCTCTTTACTGCACTCCCCTTATAGCGCTATTCAGGCTAATGCAGTACTGTTAACCCTTCCTTTCCCACGTCGCTAAAAATGAGAAAACCCGCTGTAGATTCCTAGCTGGAGGGTGATGGTTGTAATAGCAGGTGCAGCAGTCTTGAAAGAGTAACAGTTGTTTAAAAAAAAAAAATTTTGATATGTTGTAGGGCATGCAGATTAAAGCACTTCTGCATTTGGATAAGTTCCCTGCATCTTGCTCCTTGCACCTCTATACAGCAGTCTTCCCCCTGCTATCAGCCTCTGTCAGTGATCCCTCAGATGGCTGGTGCTATGCTCCCTCGCTACGACAGATTGTACATTTACAAGTTAGCTCCGCCCCCTCCCTCCCTACACAGCTCAGATGATTTCCTTATGTCTGCTCCCAGCACTCTGATGCCAGGAGCCCTGACTAATGTAATAACAAAACACCTACACTCTTATCTCTACTTGATATGTAGATTAAGGGGCACTATCTCAGAATCACTAAATCACATCACTAAAAATGAGAAAACTTGCTGTAGATTCCTAGCTGGAGGGTGATTGTTGCGAAAGCAGGTGTAGCAAAATACCTTTTGATATGTTGTAGGACATGCAATTCAAAGCTCTTCTGCATTTGGATAAGTTCCCTGCATCTTGCTCCTTGCACCTCTATACAGCAGTCTTCCCCCTGCTATCAGCCTCTGTCAGTAATCCCTCAGATGGCTGGTGCTATGCTCCCTCGGTACGACAAATTGTACATTTACATGTCAGCCTCGCCCCCTCTCTCCCTACACTGCTCAGATGATTTCCTCATGGCTGCTCCAAGCACTCTGATGCCAGGAGCCCTGACTAATGTAATAACAAAACACCTACACTCTTATCTCTACTTGATATGTAGATTAAGGGGCACTATCTCAGAATATTTGCATGGTAGATGATATCATATAGAACATATTTCATGGGTCCAGTCTATTAGCCTCGGTGGTGCTCTTACTTTGTAGTTTGATATAATCTATTTTATCACATGCAACATTGTAAGAGAAAAATAAATAGGCACTCACCAGGGTCGGATTAAGGTTGGTGTGGGCCCTTGGGCGCAAAATCAGGTGGGGACCCATTCAATGTAGTCCAGACAGGGAACAGCAATCGCTTTATACTTCTCCCCCATTTGGTGGGGCCCCTTTTAGGGCAAAGTGGTGGGGGCCCCGGTGCTCGCGCCCCGGGAGTCCCCCCCTATGATCCGGCCCTGGCACTCACCCTGAAGATGATATAAAATCATTCCTTTATTCCATTTTCTTTAAAAAGCAGTTGCTACAATATAGGGGAGGGGGGGGGGGTACACTCTTATCTCTCTCTGTAAACCCTCAGCTTTCCCTACAGTATATATATACAGATAATCCAGCAGACCGAAGCTGCAGCTCTCGATCACAGTCTCCCCTCCCCCATCACCTCACACTCCGCAGCAGGAAATGGCAGACAGGAAAGAGAGAGCAATGATAATCTGTCCAATCGAAAAATTATCCAATCTGCCCCATGTCCTGTGCTCCAGTTTTAGATAGATACATAGATGTAAAGATAGATACATACAGTATATAGATAGCCTAAAATTAAACAATATATCAAAAAATAAAAATTCACGTCAAATCCTTTTCCATAGAACACGTCATTATTTTATATTATTAATAATTATAATAATTCACACTTATCCTGTGTCTGTAAATACCCAAACCATTAAAATATTTTACCAAGGTCAAAAAAATCCCTTGCAAAGTTTTACATCTTTTTTTAGTAATTTAATTACCAGAAATGTTTTAAAATTTCCTCTCTTTGAAATCGTTCTGCACCAAAAAATAACAATTAGTGTGTCATTTTGTCTACATATTGAAAGATGTAAAATCAAAGCCTTTAATAAAATTTTACAATTGTGTTTTTTTTCCCCTATCTCTCTGCATTCGGATTGTTTATAACACTTCCCGGTAAATTCCATAGGACATTAAATGGTGCCACTTGGAAATACAATTTGTCCTGCAAAAAACAAGCCCCCCTCTAAGCAGAAAAAAAAAATAAAAATAAATTATTGGAAAAAATCTCGATAATCAAACTGGCCTAGGGGATTCATTAATTATTTCTACCTTAATGAAGTAATTAATTGATTAAGCATTCGAAAGAATGGTTTTTCAATTTCAGGAAATATTTCCCTCCTTGTAAATCTACAATGATATCCCCCCCCCATTAATAAATCAGCGCATTGGTCAAGGAAGGACATATTTTTCCATGTTTTACCCCATCTGCTGATAGTTTCAATTACTAAAACTCATTTCCTTCCTCGACACTAATTTGGTCTCACTCTGGAGCTGGAGTGATTCAATTAAAAGGCATTTCTCTAGTTCCCGACCCTGAATTATATATACTTTAGATCATTACAACTTGACAGCTGCATGTTAAATAGTCACCACAGATCCTCGGCTACCAAATCACAACTTGTAGGACCAAACAGCTCCGGTAATGACCTTGTCAACCACAAAAAGACTCGTCAAGCGTTTACGACCATTGTCCACAATGCTTATAGTTAGTCATGGGGGCTTAAGAGCTCTCGTAATACGTCCATTCCATCCAGAATCCATCTTCCTTTCTCTCTATAATGGATCAGAGGAATATCAACCGTGCTATTAAATAAGCCATTTGTAGGAAAGTGGCTGAATCGTCATCTTTTTTTTTTTTTTCTCCTATAAATGCCATAATCACTAAGAGGGGGGAAAAAAAACTCATCAGGGGTGAAAAGGTTAATTCTATCACTTTGCCGGTAGATTTCTTTCGAAAGGTTACATTTCCCAAACCCCCCCCCCCCCCCCGATTTGCATTTTCATTAGATTTAGTATTCAGCACTTAATGCCATAAATTTGTTCCCTGAAAACTCTTTAACTCCCCCGAGTGTTTCCATATATTGAACGCTATTTGCTTTCGTATTATGTCGGCAGCAGAAATGTGCAGTAAAAATACTGTCAATATATATTCATAGCTAACATTGTTAACTAAAAGCAATATTGTTTTTCCATTGTAAACTGTCATAAATGTTTGGCACCCCGTGGTGTCAGCCAAAAAGTCAAAGAAACATCAAGCCCAGAGAAATACATAATACAAAATGCTTTAATACGGCGTCAGGCGTTCAGCATGTAAATGCGGCCGCATTATCATACGCCGGAGAGAATCACAATGTTCATGGACAGTGAATCCCGGCCGGACCCGAATCCACCGCAGAGAAAGCGCCGCTGGATCGCGCATGGACCGGGAAAGTAAATCTGCCCCAGTATGTTGAATCAGTTTATTGAAAAACATATCAATAAACAAACAAACAGTAAACAATAACAAGAAAAACAAAACAAAATAACAATGAATGGATATAGTATAGGTAGCGGAGGTTAATACTTAGCTTTATTGGCCACATTAATATTCATGTGCTTGCTCTGAAGAGATTGTCCATCTTGGAAAAAAAAAATTTTTTTGTAAAAAATTATTTTCAAAAATTCATACCCAACCATTTTGACCCCCAACTCTAGTTCTAGTTCCGATGATTCCATATCCCCCACTTGTTTTGGGGTTTTGTGCTGCCACTTTGAAAGCCCAGCATGACTGAGATAATAGGGGCCAGGGGTGCACCCGCTATAAGGCAAGTTGAGCCTTATGCCTCGGGCAGCAACAGGAGAACCTACCACAAGACAAAGCAGGACCTGGCTCTTAAAATGGTGTCACTTCACACCTGAGAGAATCCGCTTACTATGGAGAACCTCTCCACTCACTTAAAATAATAACTTGATATATTACTACCGGATGGGGGTCATTCTATAGCTCGCCTCAGGCAGAACAGAGTTTAGGTTCACTCCTGATTAGGCCCAACTGTCAAACGACCAGGTTAGGAACGAGTGGACCCGTTCTGCAAGTTCTGTACAAGTTCTGAACCTGAGCATAAGCACGCAACCCTACCAGTAACACACACTGCTGTGTGTCAGCCGCGAGGGGTTGAGCACCAATACCAAACCCCAACTTCTTGCTGAAATCCGTGGTTTGCAGTTTAGGCTCCTCATCACTATACGGAAAGTATGTTTTATGGTGAAAAATAGGATTAGCAGGTTTATTGGAATTCGGGGGGTGTCAGTCCTAAGAAACTCTTGGCTTGGAGGACACTGATTGGCCCCAGAGGGTCCCATGACCCCTGACACCTATCTCAACTGAGAGTGTTATGTAGAATGGTGAAATGGTAACTTGCATAATAGAGCTTTCATCAAATATGCCCATTCTGATTTCTGAGGTGACACTGATTTCTCTCTCCCAGACTATACAGAAAAGTTGGGTGAAGAGCATAAAATTGGAAATGTAACCTTTTCTGTGTGATCCAATGGACAGGTCTTACAAGGGGATATATATATATATATATATATATATATATATATATATATATATCAATATTACAGTATTTTCTTAGTCTAATGACTGTAATATTCTTTTCTATGACTACACCCTCGTAAGACTTGTCCCAATATCGTTTTCACAATAACCTTGCAGACCCCTTTCAATATAGTCTTAAAGTGGCACTCCAAAAAAAAACAATTTTTTCCATCATTGCATCACTTCTATTCTCCCCTTATGTGCTGTGCTATAAATCCCATGATCCCTCAGCAGAGCAACACATGGGCATCTAGCTTGAAAGGAGAATGATATGATTTTAGTTTTCTGCAAATTTCTCCTAAATCATGTAAGAGGCTGCCTGTATACAGTCAGAGAAGTTGCACTGTCAAAATCCTAATTTTAGTAGGTGCATTGAAGCACTGAAGCATGCTCATCTTTAAAATGGTACCAAAAGCAGGTGCTACTAATAAAATTCTTATATTTTATATGACACCAGTAGCATGTAGAACTAAAAATAGGAGAGCTTGCAGTGTCTTCCTCTTGCTGCCTCTAAATTTGACTCATCTCTGGCAAAATCTGACTCTTCTCTGCTCATTGTCACACAACTTTAGGGGAACAATATATTTTTTTATAGGTAAACAGAGAATTTTTCATACAACAGAGAAGAAAGGACATTTCTTACACTGCCTGAGGGGGCTAATAGTAAAGCGGGGTCAAATTTGGTGACAAGTTCCCTTTAACTGGAACAATCCATCATTACAATATAAGTCTATCCGCTATTTTTCTTGCATTACTAGGCAGATTGTTAACTCCGTCCTTCCCTTACAGTCAGATTTTCCTGGAGCTCTCCGAGGTCCTGCAGCGCAGCACTTTGCTCCCGGTCTATACCATATAATACAGATTATTGATGATCTACCACATCTATCACTGCAGTCAATTCATCCTCATGATTATTTAAGCAGATTCCATAAGTGCTTCTCCCAAGGTTAAAAGGAGCGAGCAAAGATTAAACTGGGCCGCCAGCATCGCCATCACCATTAAATACAGTACAGGGATACTACACACAGTGATGTCACAGTACAGGAATAATGCACACAGTGATGTCACAGTAGAGAGATAATACACACAGTGATGTCACAGTACAGGGATAATACACACAGTGATGTCACAGTACAGGGATAATTCATGAAGTTCTCACAGACCCTGAATAATTTGATAGCATTATCTCCCAATGTACTTGTTCCCTTGGTCTGGGTGCCGCTATCTACCCCTATCTATTGTATCTGCTATCATAGTAGCTAAGTTTATGCTCCATTAACAGAATTCCTGCGTTTTGAGACAGTTTTTAGATATCTATCAGTGGCAAACTAAGAAACAACATTTTATATATAGTTATGATTGTGTTAGTTCTAGAGTTTGGGTTCAGCAGATATCTGGTCCTTACATTATTAGTATATGTGCCGCTCAGTAATATTATAACGATTTTGCGCAGAATGGGAAGGCGGGATCCCCGGACACTATATACGTTTTTTAGTACACGATATGTCTCATTCTCATCCGCCAACTTCTGCTTAAGGAGTGTACGTGGAGACTAAGACGGGAACAAGTCTACGGCCACATAGTCGACGAGGGTGTATTTGCATAGTTAGTCTCATTAGTATTCAATGTTTTCTGACCTCTCCGCAGTGTCCACCCAATCTCTTCCAAGTTGTATTTTTTAGCCCTCTAATTTTTTTAAAGACGTAGACTACGGAAAAGGAAGCCATTATTGTAACGATAGCCGCCAGCACCAAAGGAACATTGGGCCCAATATTAACGCGTTTGGCCCGTCTTCTGTCTGATTTGCACTAGGAAAGAGAGAACAGTCGGAAAAATGCTGATGTACTATGTATATTAACGTGTATGCCCCCGTTTTGTGACGCGAGGGGTGTCTGTGTTGACACGACTGGAAAAGAGGGGCTAATCAGGGGGGGTAGGCTAGTCGGCGTTGCGCCACCAATTCGGGGAAGAATGAACAAGCCGCCAAACAAAACCATCGGCATGCGACTTCCCGAGCCGTGAACGTGGGCGCAAGATTCTGCAGGGTGCAGACTAGTTTTGAGGAAAGCTGGGACGCCCCAAGTCTGCACACTGCACATGCATACTGCCATGTGTAGACACACATGCACTAGTTTTGACAAATAGTGGCCACGATGTCTGATTATCTATTACTACCTGTTATTTCAGTCAGAAAGCCCAGACCGGCCTTGGGGCTCGAGCTCATCTACTACCCGGTCCTGTCGTCGATCCTAGCGACGGCGCTATGTCCGGCGAAGAGGATTCGGGGTCTTGCCCGGTGATTCACTAATGTCATGCGTCCGATATCTGTATGTGGTCGTGCTGCGCCGAGGTCCGCCGAGTATCACCTGCTTCTTTCGGTGCATGATGTGCGAGCATTTCGTTTGTTAAATTCTGCAGTTTTTATCGTGACATCCATGGGTTGTGCGTAAGGCCATATGAACCCGCCCCCACCCCCTTTGTAGAGTGAAAGCGGCGCGAGTGCGCTAAAAATCCGCGATGAGCCCGAATTCTGGTTGCAAAACCAGATAAAATCAGGAAAACCCAACGCAGTGCGGCCATGTGAAGCCTAGTAAAAGTCAGCACCGTCTATGTGTTCACCCCAACAGTTTTCGTTACTGCATGTTATCCAAATGACCTTCTATGCGGATCTTTCACAAGAGACACTCAGATATCATATAGACTCTCTCTCATCTATAGTACTAATAGAGACAACAGGAGAGCCGCACTCCGTGGTGACAGTATTTATTAATGCCACAAGTGGTAGTACAATGCGACGTTTCGGCTTAACTTCCCGTGGAGCCATTTCAAGCTTGGAGAAATGGTACAGGCGTTCGCCGAACTCGTCGCATTGTACTACCCACTGGTGCATGAAAAATACTGATCACACGGGTGATGCTTCTCTGATTTTTCTTGGGCTCGTTTGGAGCCTCGAGCGGGGCCCATAGAGCTTGCACCCACCTGGGATTTTAATCGATGGCTTTACGTGGCCGCCTCACCCTTTTTCCTGATCATCTCTCCTAGCTTAGAATAAACGAGATTATACAATCCGCTCCAGAACACCGTGTACTAGATGTAGTTGTGCTTTCTGATTGTGTTAGTTCTAGATTCTGGGTTCAGCAGATATCTGGTTCTTACATTATTAGTATATGTGCCTCTCAGTAATATTATAACGATGTGTGAGCGGAGCCGATCCCCGGACACTTATATACTTATTACACGATTATGTCCATTCTCATCCTGCAAACTTCTGCCTGAGGATCTGTACGGGGAGACTAAAGACCAAAAAGTCTACGGCCAAAGGTCAACGAGGTGTATTTCCACATAATTAGTCTCTTATGTATTCATGTATTCTGACCCCGAGTGTCCACATCTCTTCCAATTTGTATTTTTTACCCTCAAATTTTTCAAGGCGTAGACTACGGAAAATGACCAATTATTGTAAAGAAGCAAGAAACGCCAAGTAACATTTGGCCACATTTATTAAAGTGTTTGCGCCAGTTTTCTGTCTGATTTTGCACTGGAAAGAACGTGGAAACTGCGTGTACATGTATAATAAAGTGTCTGCACCAGTTTTGTGACGCGGCTGCTCTGTGTCTGACAAGACTGGAAAATGGGCAACTAAAGGGGCGGGTTACTGCTTAGTTTGCGCCACATTTATTACTGTCTGCGCCACAATTCTGCAGCATGAACAAAGTGCAACAAAAAACATGGCATGCACTTCCCGAGCCGTGCACGGGGCGGAAGATTCATGAAGACGTGCGCTAGTTTTGATGAATCTGGCGCCCCCTGCACACTACACATGCAACTGCACGTAGTACACACTGCACTAGTTTTGACAAATGTGGCCCATTGTCTGTTATCTATTACTACTTGTTATTTCATGTGAAGAAAGCCCAGATCTGCGCCTATAGGGCTCATTTACTTACCCAGTCCTGTCGCGATCCCGCGGCGCGTTGTCCGGCGAGGATTCGGGTCTGCCGGGATTCACTAAGGTCATGCGCCCGATATCTTGTATGTGTCGCTGCTGCGCCGAGGTCCGCCGGAGTTCACCTGCTTATTCTCGGTGCATTACTTATTACACGATTATGTCCATTCTCATCCTGCAAACTTCTGCCTGAGGATCTGTACGGGGAGACTAAAGACCAAAAAGTCTACGGCCAAAGGTCAACGAGGTGTATTTCCACATAATTAGTCTCTTATGTATTCATGTATTCTGACCCCGAGTGTCCACATCTCTTCCAATTTGTATTTTTTTACCCTCAAATTTTTAAAGGCGTAGACTACGGAAAATGAACAATTATTGTAAAGAAGCAAGAAAAACCAAGGAACATTGGGCCACATTTATTAAAGCGTTTGCGCCAGTTTTCTGTCTGATTTTGCACTGGAAAGAACGTGGAAACTGCGTGTACATGTATAATAAAGTGTCTGCACCAGTTTTGTGACGCGGTTGCTCTGTGTCTGACAAGACTGGAAAATGGGCAACTAAAGGGGCGGGTTACTGCTTAGTCGGCGTTTGCGCCACAATTCTGCAGCATGAACAAAGTGCAACAAAAACATGGCATCCACTTCCCGAGCCGTGCACGGGGCGCAAGATTCATGAAGACGTGCGCTAGTTTTGATGAATCTGGCGCCCCCTGCACACTGCACATGCAACTGCACGTAGTACACACTGCACTAGTTTTGACAAATGTGGCCCATTGTCTGTTATCTATTACTACCTGTTATTTCATGTCAGAAAGCCCAGACCTGCGCCTATGGGGCTCATTTACTTACCCGGTCCTGTCGCGATCCCGCGGCGCATTGTCCGGCGAGGATTCGGGTCTGCCGGGATTCACTAAGGTCATGCGTCCGATATCTTGTATGTGTCGCTGCTGCGCCGAGGTCCGCCGGAGTTCACCTGCTTCTTCTCGGTGCATGATGTTGCGACACATTTCGTTTTTTAAATTCTGCAGTTTTTCTGAATCCATTGGGTTGTCCGAAGGCCATGAACCCCCCCCCCCCCCCCCCATTTCTGTTGCGTGAAAGCCGGCGCCGATGCGCTAAAATCCGATTGCAGAATTCGGTGCAAAACAGAAAAATTCAGGAAACCCAACGAAAGTGCGGCCAGTGAGCCCTTAGTAAAAGAGCCCCTATGTGTTCACCCAAAATTTTCTATTGTTATTCCAAACTTCTATGCCTATTCAAGAACACTCAGATATCATATAGCTCATCTATAGTCTACTTAATCTATCATAGAAGACAACAGGAGAGCAGCACTCCGTGGTGATAAGTATTTATTCATGCACAAGTGGTAGTACAATGCGACGTTTCGGTAACTCCATGTAGCCATTTCAAGCTTGAAAATGGCTACATGGAGTAGCCGAAACGTCGCATTGTACTACCACTGGTGTATGAATAAATACTGACCACCACGGAGTGCTGCTCTCCTGTTGTTTTCCTTGGATCCGTTTGGAGCCTCGAGTCGGGCTCGTAGAGCTTGCACCCACCTGGATTTTAATCCGATTGCTTTACTGTGCCGCCCTCACCCCTTTCTTCCTGTATAATCTATCATAGATATAAATAAAAATTTACATATCTCCAGCAAGTAATGGGTGAGGTGGCCTTTGTTTCCATTATGGCCACTATCTGTAAAGCCACCATATTGGATCAAGGGCAAGTTTTCCTATAGGAAGGCAGTCATGTAAGACCAGAATTATCTCAAACTTTGATTGCCACAATCAGATTTACAATATATATCGGGGCACAATTACTAAGGGTACGAATCACGTTTTTCCACCAGGTTTTTCGAATTTTACCGTTTTGCGCCTAATTGGCCCAGGTTTTTGGTGCACACGATTGGATTGTGTCGCATTGGCGCGGGGGGCGCGGCCATCGGAACACCTGATGGATTCGGAAAAATCGTGCTATTTTTTCCAAAAAAGTGTCGCTTGACACACACTTACATGCACCAGGAATAAGATGGTGAACTCCAGCGGACCTCGGCGGAACTCAGCGCAGCAGCGACACCCGGTGGACATCAGGCGCTCGACCTTATTGAATCGCCGGAAGACCCGAATCCTCGTCGGAGAGCACGCCGCTGGATCGCGTCAGGACCGGGTAAGTATACTTCTCATTGGAAAAACTTGCTGGGGGATCAGATATGTCCACAAAAGGGAGTCCTGGGACTTTATATTCACCTTGTATATTTGTAGAGAAGAGATCCGCTAGATACGACCATCACACCTATAACATGGACAGTCCTGAACACATTCACTTCCCATGAGAGGCAGATAGATAGATTTATTGTTTATCTAACTATTAATATGATTAAACATTATGGAACACTGAAGACTAGTGATTAGCGGACCCCTTGAAATTTGGGCTGCCATGTTGGGGAGGGTCAAAATTCCAGCAGGATGCAGGGGTTGAGCTGAACCTGCCTCTGCCCCCGAACATCTAATGAAGCCCGGGGGGCGAGAACCTGCAAAGTTTGGTACCAAAACAAACTTTTCAGTTCAGTTCCACTCAACACTATTGAAGACCCGCTTCTTATGATCATGGACTACCCAAAAACTTTATTTGTCCTGCCTAATGACCTACAACTTGTTTTAAACCAGCACTGTAAGCCTGACATAGCCTGGGTAACCCTCTGGCCAAACAGGAAAGACAGTATAGAGTATGGAGGGTGGCATGATGGCTTAGTTAGTAGCACTTCCGCCTTGCAGTGCTGGGGTCCTGGGTTCAAATCCCACCCAGGTCAACATCTACAAAGAGTTTGTATGTTCTTTCCCTGTTTGCATGGGTTTCCTCCGGGTCCTCCGGTTTCCTCCCACACTCCAAAACATATTGCTAGGTTGATAAGATTGTGAGCCCCATGGGGACAGGGTCCAATTTGCAATGCTTTGTGCAGCGCTGCGTAATCTGTGTGCGCTATATAAATAAAGAATTATAATATGGATGTCATACTCTGTTCACTGATGGAATCGGTATGGAATCTCCGGATAGGGATGTAATATTACAGCTGCACAAGGCATTCAGTCTCATCTGGAATATATGGTTCAGTTCTGGGCACCGGTCCTTAAAGAGGATGACCTGGAGCTGGAGAGGTTACAATGAAGAGCCACAAAACTTATAAGGGGCATGGAGAATCTCAGTTATGCCGATAGGTTAAAATAATTAGATCTATTTAGTCTTTAAAAGAGACGACAGAGGGAACATGATTCATTAATATAAATTTATAAATCCGAACGTACGAAAAATTTGGTGGAAAGTTGTTCCAGGTTGTATCAAAACACAAGGGACACTGTCACTGCCTCGAGAAGAAAAAGGTTCAATCTCCAGAGAAGACAAGACTTCTTTACTGTAAGAATCTGTGGAATAGCCGAGCTCAGGAGCAGAGCACAGCAGTAACAGCAGAGAGCTTCAAGAAGGGCTTAGACACCTTCTTATAGCAAAATAACATTGATGGTTATATTATAATATAGGATCCTCTGCAGGATGAGTGAGAGAACAGATAATAACACAAAAAGAGGCCGCAGTAGCTCAATCATAAGTTTCTGTCTCACCCCAAGTGCTTTATTCACATCAGCACAGGCCAGTACTGATCTATATAATCCTGCTAATGGTTCTGAGTAACAGAGAGAACAGAGGGAATAGAGGTTTTTGCCTTATTCCTGTATCAGGTGTATGGGAGACATCACAGCAGCAAAACTTTTTTTTCAGCATTTTGGAAACCAGACACAAAATATCCGGCTATTCCATTGTGCAAAATACATGAGCAGAATCTACAATTACGAGCAAACATTCGGTGTAGGATGTGAATAGAGGAGAAGTGTCAGTGTGATTTGATGTATTCCGCCCAGTGAAAGTGCTACTCGCTATTACTATTATTGTGTTCCAGCTTGTACATAATTTACACTTTCCCTGTAAGGTCCAGCACTACACATTTTATGTGCCATTTACATAACAGAACCACTCGGGGCTTACAATAGGCCTTTCTGCAATGGTTTTGATTGGGGTCGTAATTTGCAAGTCACTTAGAGCCCAGAATAGTATAAAAATGAGTATAAAATAGTAACTGGGGATATTGAAAACGGCTTCAAGTTTTTGGAAAGGAATCAGAATGGTAATTGTGTGAATGTGCTATTTTTCTGAAGTTTATGCTCATACACACAACCATCTTATACCGGTGATTGTAAGGTGCCTGAGCCCTACACTGTCTCCATTGGTGATGGACTGAAAAAAATATGGCATTCTAAACCGGACTTTAAATCTAGTGGGGTATTTTCTACTTAAACCATTGCCAGTGCCTGTGTGTATACCATTAAAATCCATCCTGATAAACCAGTGACACTTACCCATAGATCCAGGCACCGGGACTGTGCTATCTTCTTATATAATATATACATACATATACATATATATATATTCGTTATCCATGGCCTCCTCCTGATGTCAACTTTTATAATTAGGCTAATGTGGGGGGTGTTACCAGAGCCCCTCTCTGCAGCAGCTCCACTGGTTGCTACATTGCGTAGGAGCACTTCTTCCTCCATCTGTGTGAGGTCACAGCAGGCAGTGGGAGGAGTGATACAGTGAAGCTATAGCTCTGGTAACGCCTTCCTACATTAGCATAATCCATAGTATCATAGTTTTTATGGTTGAAAAAAGACACTTGTCCATCAAGTTCAACCAAGGAAGGGAAAGGATCGGATGAGGAAGAAATTTATGGGAAATAATTCTATATAACATAATCATTAGTGTTATTTATATGTAAAAAGACATCTAGACCCTTCTTGAAGCTCTCTGCTGTCCCTGCTGTGACCAGCGCCTGAGCTCAGCTATTCCACAGATTGACAGTTCTCATAGTAAAGAAGCCCTGTCGCCTCCGGTGATTAAACCTTGTTTTCTCCAGACGGAGGCAGTGCCCCCTCGTCTTTCATTTTATTGAATCCGGAACAACGTATCACCATATTTTTTGTATGGACCATTCATATATTTATATAGATTAATCATGTCCCCTCGTAGTCGTCTCTTTTCCAGACTAAATAAATCTAGTTGTTTTAATCTTTTCTCATAACTGAGTCCCCCCATACCCCATCATTGTTGTGGCTCTGGGTTCGGGCCTCCTTTTTATGGGCCGGTGCCCAGAACTGGACGGCATATTCCAGGTGAGGCCGAACCAATGCCTTGTATAGTGGTAATATTACAGTTACAATTCTAAAAGTCGATTTTGATTTCTAATACCTTATTTCCTATACGTTTATTCTTAAAGGGTTTGTCTGGAGCTTGAAAGACATGAATGCTTTCTCCTAAAAACAGCTCTTCTCCTGACCATGGGTAATGTGTGGTATTGCAACTAAACCCCATTCATTTCTAATCTGAGCTTCAATACCGGCACAAAACATGGTCAGGTGTGCCACTATTTTGGAAGAAAGCAGCCATGTTTTTGAACCTTTGGATAACCCCTTTTAAATTATATAGAAATATGGCGCTCTAACTTTAAAAATAAAACTTTAGTAGTAGGTCAAATGGATGAAGAACATCCAGAGAAAATGGGGCAAGTTTACTTACCTGGTCCAGTCGCGATCCCCGATTCAGACGGTCCGACAAGGATGAAGTCCGGCGCGATTCATGAAGATCGTGCGCCTGAGTTCCTGCATCCGTCGCTTCCCCGCCGAGGTCCGCCGGAGTTCACCTTCTTCTTCCCGTTGCTTGTAAGTGCGTGTCTTGCGACACAATTCTAAATGTTAGATCTTGCGCGTTGTCCGAATCCGTCGGGTTGCCTGATGGCCACGCCCCTTGATTTCTGTTGTGTGCAAGTCGGCGCCGATGCGCCAAAATCCTATCGCGTGCGCCAAAATTCCGGGCAATTCAGCGCAAAACGGAAATCGTCGGGAAACCCGACCAAAATGTGCTCCGCGGATCCTTAGTAAATGAGCCCCTATGTTTCCATATTAGCTTTGTTTATTGGAGACAGATTAGCACAACACGTTTTGGTCATGTACCTGAACCTTCATCAGGTATACAAACTGATAATAAAATTGATCAGCATAGAATTTTTGAAAGTAAAGCTAAAAGAGTGCAAAAAAGTCAAAGGCAAAGTGAAAGTTCCATTTGGATGATGCATAAAATGTATATTATGTTATGTGTCTTATTACTTTTAATGTGTGTTTACGGTTATTTTTAAAAAAAATATGGAAATTGTTCCCTCCCACATAGAAATACAATCAACGAAAACCACATAACCGAAATACCAACCACTTGTCAAACTAATACAGTAAAATTACAATGTTATATGCACCTATATAGGAATCCGACAACCTGCCGTGTATCCAATTTGTTATCCCTCCCCAGGAAGCATTCGGCACGGTATAAGTATAACCCCAGAGAACCCAGGAGACTTATCCAAAATCTTGCCAATGCAATGGCCAGTCAAAAATGTCTTATTGAAAAATGAGTAAAAAAGTAAGTAAGAAAGACTATAAATATAGATCAAAGTGTCCACATTTGCTGTCAAAATAAGATAGGAACAGTATTAAGGTGCAGAGATGAAACAAACCAGCACTTATCCACAGTGAAATCTATAAAGTGTCTTCGATTGCTCAGGGGATCTTTAGATATTGCATTATTTTCTCTATCTTATGGATAACTTGACCACCTCCGCTATGAATTTTTCATGATTTTCCTGACCTAGCAGCTTTTTGCCTGCGGAGAGAGTAATATAGTATTGATTTGGGTGTTAGGTTGCTGCCTGCCGTACCACAACAGGATTTTTGTAGCCTAGAAACTTCAATCCCTGATTACTCATTAGAGACCGAGAAAGTTTTCTTAGATGTGGAATGCTGAAGCTTGAAATGTTTGGATGCCGGAGTCGCGGCTTCCTTTGTAGTAGATATTTAGTGTTTCATGGTAATGAGGCTTGATTGTCTAAAAGTTGCCTAACAAGACCTGCTTCTCGTTTTGCACTTGGGTATTAAAGTAAGAAGAGTTGGAAGTAAAAGTAGAACTTTTTGTTGTTCTCCTTTGTGCCGTGAAAAAAAAAATTGGGCAGAAAAAAGTTCTTTTTGGGCAGAAAATTCTTGGAGACCAAAAAATAATTAGAACTGGACTTGCAGTCATCATCCGAGTCCCTTAATAGTCTATGGAGCTGTGTAGTTCCAGTGCGTTGTAGCTCCAACAAACAGCTAATTGATAGAAGTATATTCTGGCCTATTAGAGTTGCCCATTATATAAATTGTGTAGAAGGTAATCATATATTTGTGAGATATTTTCTCCATTCTAGTCCTCCATTGGTTCTTGTGGCCAGACAGGAAGCTGTTCCGATTGAGGTTACCATAGGAATCGGTAGAGATACAGAATTCCTCTCTACATAAGAGATTGTGTTAGTAAGACCGGTGGTCAAGTGATTCCCTCCTGTGTGCAAACTGTACAGAGGGATGATGTGATCCATGCTGATGTGATGCAGCTTCTGATGGATTGACGTGAAGATTCATGTCCAATGATCTTGTGTCATGGTAATTGAAATCAAAGTAGCATTGCAGAATGCAATTGTAAAACTGTATGTGAAATTGTTCTAAAAAATTCCTTCTTGAGGACGCAAAGGAAAGTAGATATTCAACCGTAACTTACAAAAAAAGTAAATTGAGATTTACATAGAGATCCAATAGTAATAGCTGAAGAAAAGAGGGTGGACTCTACCCATGAAAACTTCAAGATCATATCCCTCCGAAGTAAGTGTTAAAAACCATGGACTTCCACCTCAACATTAGATACGACCCCTCACTCTTTAAGATGTATCTTTTTCCAATAGTACTATGTAACTGTAACATTGTGGCCAAAAGAAGGATTACACATTTATCCATGAATTGCTACAAGTGATGATATATGTTCTTGATACAAGTTTATCTTCTTGATACAGTTCCTTCTATTTGCTACCCTAGGATTTGTTCCCAATTGTCAGAATTAGAGATGAGCGAATGTTTGCATTCGGGTTTAGGGTTTGTGTTCGCCCAGGTGTCTCCCTGGCCAATCATAGCCATGGCATGGCAAGTAGTTAGGGACGTCAATTTGCCGGATTCGCTGTTTGGCTGCCAATCCAGCAACATGTTCCGCAAAGATCTGGTCCGCTCATCTCTAGCCTAAATGTAACACTGGCAACTTCCCTCAAGTGAGATTTCCTTTTGCCAACAATCTCAACTATAAGGTGCATAAGCAGAAATAGAGAGAAGATATAATAACTCCAGGACTCCCTTTACAATCGGAAGAGAAAATGAATGATCCGTGAAACTAACATTGCTCCCGAAGAGAGTAACATGTACATATGTAGCATTCATACAACAGGTTTTCCAGTACTGTATTGATGACCTATCCATAAGGTCACGTCTGGAAAACAATTTAAGCCAGTCATGATAACCAGTGGTACATCTGTAGGTCACCAGTACCAAATCAGAGGTTCCATCACTACAATCCAATGTTGGTTCTCCAGCTCCAACCTCTGTTGATTCTGGCTTCCAGGAGATTGTCCAGGATTCCAAGATATTGTCCTCAGATGTGGCCAACCCCCCATCAATCTATTTGCATCAAGAACAAACTCGAAAGTCGGAAAGTTCTACTTCCTAAACCCAAGAAATGTTCCTTGGGGATCGTATGCCTTCTCCCAGACCTGGGATCAAGATCTTCTCTCTGCACAATGTGGTTCCCAAGTGTAAGACCCTCACTGGTTTGACATTGATGACTTACTTTTTGGAAAGGTTATCAGTGTTATAGAAAGCAAAGTTGACGATTTACCTAGCCTGACTGCCCCAACGCTAAATCAGCGCATTGCGTAAACGTAGCAAAGGCGCGGCACGTTCATGGAGTAGATAACAAATGCTGCAATCGTAGAGAAAAGTGTCTGTACAGCATATATTTTCTCATTGAAATTCCTCTTCTGTTCAGGTCTTATTACTGGGAGGGACAGTTTCATCTATATAGACATCTCCCAAACTTTTCCTTTTGGCTGCTTACAGTGGAAGAGAACGAATGAGTAATTGATGTCTAGTTAAATATGCAGGTGCCCACTGGCTAATTGTAATTCTGCCAGTTAAAACATTTCCTTGTCCAAGGGGAACACTTAAAGCATACTAAATGTCCAAGTACCACACATCATTCGGAAACAGAGATTAGCAGAGTGTATCTATGCACCCGGCCCATGTCGCAGGAGCTTTTCACCAGACTAAGAAACAAAGATTGATATTAAAATATGAATTAATCATTGTTCAAACTAGAAGGAAATTATATCGGAGGAGCAGATTCCTTATTTACCACCTCCAAAGCCAGCCACAGTCTTATACATTATGATTCAAGCACTGTGGTGTATACATCAAAGCTATAGCATCCCCTGCATGTTCAGTATCTACAAATAAGTGTTATTATATTTCCATTACATCAGTTATTGTACAATATTTAGATTAAAAAAAACAATGACCCCAGACAAAATCTGTTGACTTATTTCTATGGCAGCCATCCAAATTATGACCCCACTAAATAGTTTGGGGCTCCCTTTTCCTGAAAACTTACTATACATGAACTCTTCGACGTGAAGATCCTTAGAGTTTTATTATCTTCATTCATCACGGAAATAGATTAAGGACCGGATGCTTTTCTATTAGGACCGGAAGCGATCGGGTTGCGATCTGCAGAGGAACCTGGTAACTTGTTTGATTACTCTACCACCACAGGTGTAATGAAGTCAACTAGGGGTCTACTCATCGACTAGTTAGGTTGAATCATAAGTAGGGATGAGCGGACCCAATGAGGATTCTGCAGACTGGGAAAATTCAGTTTGAGGTTGGGTCTGGGTACTGAACCGCAACCACCCCACTGGTAAAATCCTTGAACAGTGCTGGTGCTGATCACGCGTGTTAACTCTTTAAACTGGAAAAAGCTCCAATTTCCTAAGGATTGTTGCTCCGACGACATCATTGGGGAGTGACAATCTTCAGGAAAATGGCGGCACGTGCTGCGTTTAAATGCTGTCAGTGGCAAGAGTTAACACCCGCGATTGGTACCAGCACCGATTGTGAGTGGTACCGGTGCAGGCGGTGAGCCGAACCGGAACTTTTGACTGAGCACTGTGGTTCGGGTTCACTCAACACTAATCATAAGGAAATGTATTTTGAATTTACTCTCAATTTTGCTAATGTAAGTCCTGAATGAAGACCTTAAAAAACCTTCATACAATCATGTTCATGTAATGTGGTTCTTCGCTTTTAATTACAAATATAGAAATCATCAGTGGTTACATTTGTATATTATCCCTTTCAGTCGGTTCTTCTCAAATTCATAACTTTGGTAAAGAGATACTCCACGGACTCATTGACTACGCCCTGCACAACATTAATTGTACGGAGACAATCGGCGGCTTATCAATGGGCGACACAAGTGCTTCTCCAGAATTGTCACCCACTAAATTATTAATATCACTCACCCAACACTTGAGACATCACACATGTTTTTAGCAGCATCATTGGAGGTCCGTAGGTCTCTGGAGGACAGATGAAGGTCACCATCTATCAGCACATGTTCCTGCCTTTGTATTATGAGCTGAATCAGTTATTTGTGTCTTGGAGTGACTTTAGCTTTGCTGACTAATGTTCTGTCCACTGCTCGCCAATACACATAATCTATTTTGGGGGATTGATTTTGTAATTAACATAAGCTATATATTCTTGCCAACACGGAAGTTGAGAACAAAGCATAACATTGATGTAATATCACAAGATCTAAAGCTACTTTGTGGTCAGTGCTTGAAACTATTATACTGAGAATTAGGAATCAGTCTGTTTACGAAAGAGCGCGGAGGGGACAAATCAACCTCTAATATTGTGGGGTAAACATGTAGACACTTTTTCAAACTCTTAATATGATCAATTCTTTGTTGGATTCCACCCTTTTAATCCCTTTGGGCCTATTTTGACCTCAAGGATAGGGCCCCATTTTTCAAATCTGCCCCATCTGACTATAAGTGGTTATATAGCTTTGGTACGTTATAAGATATCCTGGGGATTTTGAGATAGTTTTCTTGTGATACATTGGGGCACATTTACTTACCGGTCCCATTGACGCCGCCGATCCGGAATGTCCGACAAGGATTCCGAGCTGCCTGTGTCAATTTGTTATTGTATATTTTCTTACCGTAATACAATGTCCTGTAACTGTTTGTATGCAACCAAGGAACTAGCAACATGTAAGAACATCCCCCTTGAAGTGTATTTATGTATCTTTAACGTTAAAGGGAACCCGTCACCAGGAGACCCATTTTTAGCACTCCCCCAGTCCCCACAGAGCATAGTACATACACTGCCAAAGTGTTTTTGTATAAAAAATAGGTTTTACAGAAAAAAAGATATGTTATATTGTACCTTTCATTAGCATCTGCTGTGTGACTAGGCAGTTGCCAGTTTGGAGGGTCTGGAAAGGAGCAGTTCCCCCCACCCACCCTTGGGAAACATGTGACCTTTTCAAATATATGAATAACTCCCCTCACTCGGGATTGGCTGTAGAGGAGCAGGGGGCGTCGCTAAGCCCAGTGATGGGTGTTTTCATATATTTGAAAAGGTCACATGGAGTAGCTGTTTCCCAAGGGTGGGGGGGGACTGCTCATTTCCAGCCACTCCCAATAGGCAACTGCCTAGTCACACAGCACATGCTAATGAAAGGTACAATATAACATATCTTTTTTTTTTGTAAAACCAATTTTTAATACAAAAACACTTTGGCAGTGTATGTACTATGCTCTGTGGGGACTGGGGGAGTGCTAAAAATGGGTCTCCTGGTGACAGGTTCCCTTTAAGCCTGTCTGTAACTGTGTGCAACAATTGCCGGAATACTATGTCCAAAAGAATTTCCCCCTGGGGGATCAATAAAGTTGTATCGTCTCGTAGTACAGGTCCTTAATGGCCTTCAAATTGGATTGTCTTCTGCATGACTTCTAGGGTCCAGTATTAGAGGTTAGAGCCTGGGCCAATCAGATATTCTGATATTCACGTGTGTCCTTCCAAACTGCTACACAACCATCACTCCATCCACCTAGAGTAATAGAGGATCCATGATTCTCATTATTGTGGTGGTCTTAGTAATCCAACCCCCTACCAATCTACAACTTATCCCTATAGATAGGAGATACATTATTCTAATCGTCCAGCCGCTTTTTTATCCTAATTTCAGCCTAATCAACATCAGTAATTCTTTTATTTTGGGTAAAAAACTAATCAAATCCAAAAAACAGAATGTAATTTTTGGATTTATCCTTTAATAGTGTAATGTAGGACACAATGCAGTTCCGTGATCTCATTCCTTATTACCATACTAGTAAAAGTTACATGAGATCATCAGCATCTCCCCAAGGGTTACACATAGATGCAAAAAATGGAAGCATCGCCTGCAGGCAAAAGTGAAACATCCCCTATTTGTGGGAGATGACTCATTCCGTTTATTTTCCAAAGCTTATCATTTGCTCATGTTATCCCAATCAATCAAGGACTTTGTCTGGAAGTCTAAAGCCTTGAGAGATGGAGATTATAGAGCTGGAGGATGACATAAAGTACATTATTAAGATAGGGGAGACTCATGGAATGACTCAGGTTTGTAAATGGAGGATGACAGGACCAAGTCTACGCCACCTGCTACATCCACCAACGCAGCGGGATAATTAAATTGTAACATACATTATAAAATATACGCAACTGTGAGTTACAACATTTATGTCATTTTTTTTCTCTAAAATGTATTACAGTTTGTTTTATGCCTACAGTAGGGTCAGAGGATATACTTATGGCTCCGATGTGTTATAATTATGTACACCAGCTTCTACGTTCAATCCCACGTGCCAGAGAGCCTGTGACGTCAGCCGCCTCTTGGCAATACTTGCATATGCGCATTAGTATCCTCATTGGGGCACATTTACTTACCCGTCCGGAGGAGTTCACAGAAAGTGCACTGTCCGACGATAATTCACTGTGCAGCGCTTCACTAAGATTGTGCGCCCGATACCCTACACGTGTCGCTTCCCCGCTCAGGTCCGCCGGAGTTCACCTTCTTCTTCCCGATGCATGTAAGTGCTTGATCTTGCGACACAATTTGAAAGATGAATCCCACACTCAGTCCGAATCAGTCGGATCGTCTAACGGCACGCCCCCCAATTTGTGTCGCATGAAAGCAGCGCAGTTGTGCTGCAATCCAATCACACGCAATACAGTCCCCTGTTTAATACCTGTCACGGAGGCACAAACCCCAAAAATGTCTGAAAATCTGCGGAAAATTCTTCTGCGGACCCTTAGAAAATAAGCCACATTGGGGCAGATTTACTTACCCGGCCCATTCGCGATCCAGCGGCGCGTTCTCTGCGGTGGATTTGGGTCTTCCGGCGATTTACTAAGGCAGTTCCTCTGACGTCCACCAGATGTCGCTGCTGCGCTGAAGAGCATCGGAACGCACTGGAGTACACCGAGCCGGGCTGAGTGAAGGTAAGCGTTTTTAAAAAAAAATGCGGTGGTTTTTCCGAATCCGTCGTGTTTTCGTTCGGCCACGCCCCCCAATTTCCATCGTGTGCATGCCTTCGCCGATGCACCACAATCCGATCGCGTGCGCCAAAAACCCGGGGCAATACAGGGAAAATCGTCGAAAATCGGAAATATTCGGGTAACACGCCGGGAAAACGCGAACCGGGCCCTTAGTAAATGACCCCCATTGTCTTAAATGCCGGTAATGATGATACTAGCGCGGGGAGGGGAGGGAGGGGGTTTTGGTTGAACGTATAAAGAGTTATGCATAATTTTAACACAGTGAAAGTGGTAGGTGCTCAGGTGATGCCCCCAAAGCCCCTCAGACTCATCTGAATATTTTTAAAAACACTTTTGTAGGAAAACCAGGCCACAAGATGACAAAACATGAACAGATGGGTCACAGGGGGAGAACACGGACATGTTTGTGTGACCGGTCTACTAGCAATGATCCTGCTGGTAGATTTCCTTTAAGCAGAAATTGTCATGAATGCAGAACTACAGCAGGGGTAGGGATCACCTGAGCTAAGTAAGAGCTTCAGAGAAGAGAAAAGAGTCAAAAACCATTAAAAGTAAAAATAAAGATACACATATTGAGAGCAGAATGTTTTCCGTCATGAAAAAAGGATCCGATAGAGGACACAAAGATGACATTGTGAAAAGCACATTGTAAGATTTATATGGGAAAGGGCAGCGAGTACAAGATTGTATTTTCTTGTAAATGGCAATAAAAGAGGATTCATAAACACAGAACATATTTTCTTTCCCGAGAAATTATTTTAAATGCTCCCGAAGTCCACAAGAAAACATAACAAGCTTTTCTACGAGGAGGCTCGGTACCGCCACAACCCATCAATGACTGAGCTGTAGTGTTCATTACACACTGGCTTGAGGACCATGTTGTCATCGTTCAGACGTTTTACCATGGACAACCCCTTTAATTGCACATATATTGCAACACAGAAACAACACTTTTCTGGTCATAATGTTACCTGCGATCTTCGTTCTCTACCTCAGTCTATGTTTGTGAATCCGCTAACTGCAGGGACCTATGCCCACTCCCCTTTCCATAGACTTTTAGCTAACCAGCCTATCTTAAAGGAAAACTACCAGTTACTTTACAAAAAAATAAACCAGACATACTAACCCCCGCTCCTCTTCATTCCGATCCCGGCGCTAATCTTCTTTAAACTTGACATGTCAGTATCGCCTAGTAAAAATACTTATAATTAGTAGCCAGAAGCGCGAGGACACGATGCTGGGAGTGGGAGGAGACGTCACGCGAGAGGTGCAAGGGGGGGGGGGCATGCATAATTAGCAGACCCAGGGAGCCGGACATCTTGTCCCAATGCTCCAAATTCTGACCCTACCATCCAAATGTCGCAGCAGAAATCGAGACTCATCAGACCAGGGAACGTTTTTCCAATCTTCTACTGTCCAATTTTCATGAGCTTGTGCAAATTGTAGCCTCAGTTTCCTGTTCTTAGCTGAAAGGAGTGGCACCCGGTGTGGTCTTCTGCTGCTGTAGCCCATCTGCCTCAAAGTTCGACGTACTGTGCGTTCAGAGATGCTGTTCTGCCTACCTTGTTTGTAACGGGTGGCGATTTGAGTCACTGTTCTATCAGCTCGAACCAGTCTGCCCATTCTCCTCTGACCTCTGGCATCAACAAGGCATTTCCGCCCACAGAACTGCCGCTCACTGGATGTTTTTTCTGTTTCGGACCATTCTCTGTAAGCCCTAGAGATGGTTGTGCATGAAAATCCCAGTAGATCAGCAGTTTCTGAAATACTCAGACCAGCCCTTCTGGCACCAACAACCATGCCACATTCAAAGCACCCAAATCACCTTTCTTCCCCATACTGATACTCGGTTTGAACTGCAGGAGATTGTCTTGACCATGTCTACATGCCTAAATGCACTGAGTTGCCTCACTGGATGTTTTTTCTTTTTCGGACCATTCTCTGTAAACCCTAGAGATGGTTGTGCGTGAAAATCCCAGTAGATCAGCAGTTTCTGAAATACTCAGACCAGCCCTTCTGGAACCAACAACCATGCCACATTCAAAGGCACTCAAATCACCTTTCTTCCCCACACTGATGCTCGGTTTGAACTGCAGGAGATTGTCTTGACCATGTCTACATGCCTAAATGCACTGAGTTGCCGCGATGTGATTGGCTGATTAGAAATTAATTGTTAACGAGCAGTTGGACAGGTGTACCTAATAAAGTGGCCGGTGAGTGTATTTCTTTAATGAATTGGACTTTTGAGAATGGGCACTCTGACCATTGTTTCTGCCAGGCTAGAAACAGCGAACGGAGACAGAAGAGACTCTTGTAATGTAGACAGGAACCCCTTAAGGTTCATTTGCATAATTCAAAAGAAGTTTTTTCTCAAAAACGAAGCTAACAAAAGCAAAAAAAAAATCCTGTTTTGGGAGACACACACAAGCAAGTAAGTGTGCTTCATTTTGAAGCACTAAATCCATGTGGTACATTTACTTTAAGGATGAATTGCTTAATCTGTATCTAGAATGTCAGGATCAGGGGTAGTGGACCCACTGCACCACCGTGAGTGATGACATAAGCCGACACCTGGGAGTGGAATCTAAGTGGCACCCGATTTTCAACAGAGCCCACCGTAAAGTGGGTTGGTCTTGCTATGCCTGAATACCTTTAAGGAAGTAATCCATCAAATGCAGTGATTGTTATTAGATTACTCCTTTTGAAGGGTTACTAATTTATGACCAGAGTTATCTTCCCAAGAAAAACAATGGGGTGCATTTACTTATCCATCCGGAGGAGTTCACAGAAAGTGCATTGTCCAACGATATTGCACTGTGCCACGATTCACTAAGATTGTGCGCCTGATATCATGCATGTGTTGCTTTCCCACTCAGGTCCACCAGAGTTCCCCTTCTTCTTCCTGCTTCATGTAAGTGCTTGATCTTGCGACACAATTTGAAAGCTAAATTCCGCACTCAGTCCGAATCCGTCAACTCGTCCGACCACCCGCCGCATTTCTGTCGCATGAAAGTCGGCACAGTTGTGCCACAATCTGATCACATGCAACACAATGGGGCAGATTTACTTACCCGGTCCGTTCGCGATCCAGCAGCGCGTTCTCTGCGGTGGATTCGGGTCCGGCCGGGATTCATCAAGGTAGTTCCTCCGCCACCAGGTGGCGCTGCTGCGCTGAGAAGCATCCGGATGCCCTGAAATTCACTGACCCAGACCAAGCGACACATTTTCCGTTTTTAAATGCGACGGTTTTTCCGAATACGTCGGGTTTTCCTTCGGTCACGCCCCCCCCATTTCGGTCGCACGCATGCCGGCACCGATGTGCCACAATCCGATTGCGTGCGCCAAAATCCCGGGGCAATACAGGGAAAATCGGGGCAAATCGGAAATATTCGGGTAACACGCCGGGAAAACGCGAATCGGGCCCTTAGTAAATGACCCCCATTATCCCTATCATCAAAATTTTGTTTACTTAATGTAAGAGATTAGGTCTGGGATCATCTTCTCCTGGGTTAGACGGGCACAATTCACCAGCATACCAGTAAATTCACTGTCCACAATGTGCAACTTGGGTACTACTGACCTCAGCCAGTTTTATTCAGCAGTAAAAACAAAATAAACAAAACAGCAAAAATAAAGTCTAAGCCTCCTCGACACTAACTATACATTGAGGTTCCCTACCTCCCCAGGTGCTGGCCTACTGCCAGGCACCCCAAAGCTCACAGTATCAGTTCACTGCCATAGCCTTTGACATAGCCTGTCTCTTCCCCAGGGTGGAGCTTTGTGGGAAGTCTGCACCATGTAGTTTTGAAGGACTTCCAGCTGGATGCAAATTAATCCTCATTAGTGGCAAAACACCCAGCTTTCCCACAACCATCCAGCAACATATTCATTCTATACCAAAATCTGCTTTAGTGGCAACTACCCTGCCACATTAACTAAGAGTATCCTCGGGGCATGAAATATAAATTTTAGCTTTAGAATATTATAATAGAAATCTAATATTTTCAATCCTATTTTTTTACTGAACAATTAGCCGGGAGCTGGGAGGGTACAACTGTGTCAAGTCAGGGAAATGACAGAGGAGCTGCGAAAGATGTAGAGGAGCTACAGAAATCTGCTGAGCAGTAAGACCCCTTTCACACTAACACTTTTCAAACATAAGTTCTGTGCATGTTTTTGAGGGCAGAACTCACATTGGACTCTGACCCACTGGCCCACATTTATCAATTTATTTATGCAGTGTTTGCACCAGTTTTCTGTCCGACTTTGAAAGAATGTGCAAAAATGTATAAAATTTGGGAAAGCTGGGTTTGCATGCTGCCTGCCATTCATAAACAAATTACATGGAGCTTCCTGAGCTGTCCAGACAGGACTAATCAACCTGAGCTGGATAACTTATACACAGCAGCTGGGGACAGTGATTACATCATTCTCTGAACTAGTACAAGAGGAGAAGCAGCGAGTAAGCCACTGAAGCAACAGAGCCTCATTACCTTGAATGTTATGATTGTTTTTTTAGCGATACCACTCAGCTCAGCGATTAATCAAGATATGTGCCTGCATCAGCGTAGCTACAGCATTCTCATGGTATGTTTGGTTCATAATGCATGAAATCAAATGGTAGATTTCTTTTCAAGTTGATATCATTATTCAATGGGATTTTCAGGGAAAACACTATTTAAGGAAAATATTCTCCCCAGTAGGGCGTGTATTACGCCATAACACTATTTTTGTCTTTCAATGTCTCAGAAGGAGTTTCTTAAAAACTATAGTACAGCAGGGATCCTTATTACCCTTCTTTACTTGATCCACAGAGGACTATTATACTTTACATGTTTAGGAGCCAACATCTGCTATAACACTAAAGAAAATATATAAAATATAATATATAAGACTTTAAATTAAAGGGGTTGTCCGAGACTGTAAAAAAAAAAAAATTGTGTACTTACCTTTCTGGTCCCTCCAGGCGTCCCAGGAGTTCTCAGACAACACCTTCAAAATTAATGCATAGACTTGGAATTACCAGTGATTTCTAGAGAAACACAAGCGATTGTATGGCAGTTTTTTGAGTGATAGTTACAAGTTTGCTTCTTGTTTAAAAATATGTAGAATGCATTTTTAAATTTTACCTATCTGTCTCACCCTATAGGTTTTCCTGTTGTACCCTTACACAAGTATATCTTTTGAAGTTCTGCATTGTTCATGCACAATACAAGCCTTGCAGGCACATTCAGATATCATTCTGTTTCTTCCCAGCTAATATTATAATATTCTAAACATTTGAGCTCCTCACAGCTGTTTTCATAGATAACATTTGAAAGAATCAACTTCTCCGGGCAGATACTCTGTGATCTTTTGAATTGTCTGATGGGTACTATTAAGCATTATGTTAGATTTAAATGCTATCCCAGAAATGTTTGGGAAATACCATCTTGATAAGGAACATATTAAATATTTAGAGTCGTGAGAGTGTAACAAGGCATCATGTTGTGTGTGCATATGTTATTTAACATTTAATGATTTGAAGAATGAAAGATTAGGCTGAAGATGCTCAGTGGATTGGTGGATTGTTCTCTTAGGGAGCTGATGCATTAATACTGTTTTTTTCACACTCCTTACTTAATAATATGTGAAGTGGATCAGGGTGATTGGGTTGAGTTTCAGGCCATATCATTCAGATTATTTCCAAAGGAGAAAACATTTACTGCTATTATTGATTATTTCTTATTCTCAGCCAATAGATAAGAAACATGTACCACAGAAAAACATCAAAGGTTGTCAAGTTTTGAAGGGGTTAGTTTGTCAAATGCATAACAACATTTGCAATGGTTTTCACAAAAAGCAATAACTGCCCAAACTAAGATAACTCACATCCATTGCTTCATTGCATTTGAAGATCCAAAAATGGTAGCCATGTCTTTCTCTGCAGATTAATTAACTGTACTTTAATGAGGTAAATGGAGTTTAAATCTTTCTCCAGGGGACAAAAGCATAGTATGGAATACATGAAAGCAAAAATGTGACCATTATTGTTAATTAATCCACTAACTGGAAAAAAAACTGAACAATGTTTTCCATGGCGTCCCCCATGACGGCCCCAACTGGAGGATGACCCTTGACTTCTGTAGGGACAAGAAGCAGAGTGGTTAAATGCCCCTCCCCCGCATCCACACTTCAGTGGCTTCCTGTGCCTACACAGGGAAAGGAGTGGAGAGAAAGTTCTCTCCTTTTTTCCCGATTAGTTGAGATAGTGAGGGGGGAGCACAGAGGTGCAGGGATTCGTCCCTTACCCCAGTCAGTTCGGGCCTCGGTCCGCAGCTCCGGGAAGCTAACAACACCTGAAGCGCGTTGGATGGCATATGGTATGGAGGCCGTCTCCGTCCTAACCCTGCGACAACTTCCGCTGGAGAGATGGTGGCCGGATGTGACATCATGCCAGCGCGACCCGGAAGCAGGGTTTTTGGTTGGGTAAGTTTAAATTGCAGTAGCATGGTGGTCATGTTGATCTGAGGTCTAAAAACGATACCGATGTGTAAAAAGGAAGAAAAAGGGAGATCTAAAGAGCAGTCAGCTACAGAGAAAAAGAAAACTGCATAATTAGCAGACCCAGGGAGCCGGACATCTTGTCCCAATGCTCCAGCCTGCTAATTATAAGCGATCAAAACCTAAAGAAGAACACCGCCGGGATTGAAATGGAGAGGAGCGGTTTGTTTTTTTGTAAAGTACCTGGTAGTTTTCCTTTAATTTTCCTCTCTGCAGAGAGGGAGCAATTTCAGTTCTCCTCCTCCCCTCTCCATAGACCACTTTATTCATATTTATACATATATATATATATGAATACAATATGAATAATATATATATCTCGTATACAGTATATGAAAAAATGCACATGAATGTGGAAGAATAACAGCAAGTCTAGAGATTAATTGCGCGTGGCCTTTGAAAGTGAAAAACTATCAAGAATAAGAAGAAAATTGAAAAATGTTGAGGGTGAAATGTATTCAGGCAGAAGAATCTGTCGAAATGCACCTTTCATGACTTTACAAGGACGGCGTGTCCAAGAATGACTTTCCTGTAAATGACAATAAAAGACCATTCATAAACACCACAGAATATATTATTAAAGGAACAACAACAATTATTAAAGGTGTTGTCTGAGATAAAAGATTTTATTTTAAATTCTCCGATGGCCTACACATCACATAACAAGCCATTCCCTGTTCTGAACATATGGGCTTGAAGACCAATGTGTTGAAAACATAACAGGTCGACCACTTTACCTTGGATAACCCTTTTAGTTAATGTTTCTCGGCATAACGCTAACTATAATCTTCATTTTTCCAACAGATTTCCTTTCTCCAGTCCATGTTTGTAAATTTGCAGTTCTGTATTCTAGCTGCTGCGACTCATTCCTCCACCTCCCATTCCCATTGACTACTATAGATTTCTATGACTTCCCCAGCAGCTTTCCTCTCTGCAATCTCTGTATGTGAATTTGAAGTTTCCTCTGAGCTGCTGTGACTCACTCCCCCCTCAGTTCCCTCTCTATAAACCTCTATGGACTTCTATGTAATAATCTCAACTTTCCAGCAGCTTAGATTTCTTCAGTCTCCTCCCCACACTCTCCCTGCCCACTTGGCGTGAAGGTGGTGCACGGCCATGAATTATACTTTTTTTCCCTAGCTGTTGTGACTCTTATCTCCGGCTCCCCTCTCTATAGACATGTCTGTTACCAGTAAATTATACATTTCAGCAGTTTCCCCTTCTGCAGTCTCTGTTAACTGCCAATCCTTCCCACTCCTTGCCCAACACTCTCCAAAGACTTCTATGTAACCAGTAAATGGTTAGATTGTTACATTCATCTTTGTATTTAGGGAGAAATAAATATTAATGTAAAGTATGAGAACTTGATGAATCACTTGCACTCACCTAAAGTCCAAAAGCATTAAAGGGCTTGGCCACTTTTCAATAAATCTCTTCTATTAGACATGTCTGTGCATGTATATGTACTCGTGTCTTTGCCTCCTTTGCAAGCTTCAGCCTTTCCCTGTTCTCCCCATGCTGCCCTCTGCATATATGTACAGCTTCCTGTCTCTCACTCCTTTAGTCCGTCCTAATGGCGTCTCCCACTGTGCCTCTTTCTCTCACAGTCCATCTCACTGACTAGTGATGGGTCGTTCGCGAACGAGCTGGCACAAAGAGCCGCCTCATTCAGATGAACAACGTGAGCCGATGGCTCACTAAACCCTGCTCCTAAACGGCACATTATAACCCCCTTTAACTGGTTAAAAGTGGAGTGGTGAGAGGTGACTGACTAGCCTGTGGCTCCCTACTATATATTTATCTATCTATCTATCTATATATAGGCTCTTCTTAGTGAGCGGAGCCTAATGAGCCAGCTCACTAAGAAGAGACATCACTAATAAAGACTCATAATATTCTGTTACAGCTCCTCCTATTCAGCAGAGTTTAGTCATGTTAACAAAGATCCACAGAGACTTTGAAGACATCACTAAAGTAAGTAGCAGGAAAGCTGAATCACTTGGTGAACATTCAGTGATGATTATTATTACGGCAGTAAAGCCAAATGAGATCCTGAAATGGTTCTTGTGTATTGAGAGCAGGAACTGATGTTTGAGAATTTCATGAGTAAAGGTCTTTCTCAGTATACAATTTGGTGGGTGGTTTAGGTGGACATGGGCCCCCTAGAAGGATTGGGCCCCGGGCTACTGCCCAGAGCCCCTATATTATACTCCACAACTGTTCCGAATGCTTTCACTTCATGGAAAAGTATCTAAAAGAGGACACGCAGATACAATTGGAGAAATGTATGTGGCAAGACATTTATGAAAAGGACGAGTACAAAAATGTCTTCCTGTAAACAGCAATAAAAGTTTGCTGTGACCTTTCGCAGACACAGCGGAGCGTATCACTGAAGGCATTTGCATTTCTTAATTGAAAAAGCATTGCAACTCAAAAATGATTGTTGAGCCATGACATGGCAATCTTATCCTGCACCTTCCCAACTAAACTGCAAGGTAATTATCCACATTACACAACAGTACGGAGAATACTTCTTCTCTCTTAAGAGCAATTGTTTGAAGATCACCAAGACAGAGCAACTCACCGAGGTAAAAGTGGGCAGAAAAGCGCCCGCTAAATGCCTGATTTGTATTCTTAGCCTCAAATTGAGCCTCGGCTCAGTAGATTGGATAGAAATGTCCTGGGAGTCATCGTAAATATTCCAAAACAAAGATGTTATGTACCTAGCATAATATCACTAATGACATATCAATAGAATGGGGAAGATTCATTTAATGATGATCCCTAGAGGATCAAAAAGCGAAAGCGTTGGCAGCTAGAAATATAAAGTACGAATTAAAGCGTAACTAAACAATAAGGAACATTTCGTAAATCAATAGTTCAGATAATAGAAAACTTTGTCATATAGTTTATTAAAGCAATATGTTCCTGTGCCCTTCTTTTCCCCCTGCCTTTCTTCCTTCTTTTCCCCCCTGCCTTTCTTCCTGCCACCAGATTTTACGCCTTTAAACTACCACTCCCCCCCCTCAGGTAGGGGATAAATTGTCCATCTAGAACTCCCTCTTTTATGTGAATACCCACCAATTAAATATAAAAAATCTCCTCCAAAGTAATGTAAGAAAAGGCAGAGAAGAGTTGTATTTTACCTGAGATGAATCAAGTTTAGTGGTTGCTGGAGGAGAGTCACTTCAGACGCCACTATATTCAGTTCTGTAGTACCTAGAAACTTGCTTTTGTTATAATCAGATAAGAATTTCATCTTTCAGATTGCATCAGGCTTGGGGTTCTGTGATCTACACTCTGCAGGACAAATTCCCCCCTCCCACTGTGTGAGATTAGAGCAAGCAGAAGGAGGAGGGAAGTACTGAAGGAGCAGGAAGAGACAGTTTTACAGCCTGTGAAGCTATAGCATGGAGGGGCTCTGGTAAAACCCCCAGAGCCCTTCTGGCTCATTACTATAATAATAAAAGTTGATTTTTAGAAGGAAGGAGGCCATGGATAACAAATATAAGAAGATTATCACAGTCACTGTGCCTGGATCTATGAGTAAGTGTCCCTGGTTTATCATGCTGGAATTTGATGGAAGGTTTCCTTTAAAGGAAATCGATCAGCAGAATCCCCGCTGGTAGAATAGTCGCACTTACATGTCCTTGTGTTTCCCCTGTGTCCGGATTTGTTCATGCTTAATTATCCTGTGGCATGGTTTTCCTAAAAATGTGGTTTACAAAATATGCAGATTAACCTGAGGGGCTTTGGGGGACGTCACCAGAGACCCCAGGCTCCGTTGTGTTATAATTATGCACACCTCCTTTTACGCTCAACTCTTGCACATGTGCGGTAGTATCTTCATTGTGTTACAATGATACTATATGCACGAGAATTGCCAAGAGTCGGCTGACATCTCAAGCTCTCTGACCGGGTAGGGAGGACAGTGGAGCCCAGAGGGGCTATGATGACGTCCTCCAGAGCCCTTCAGGCTCATTTGCATATTTTTGAATCCACATTTTTAGGAAAACCAGGCCACAAGATGAGAAATCATGAATGGATCTGGACACAAGGGGAACACACAGACATGTAAGGCTACATTCACACAAACACAATGAACTCTAAGTGCAACTACCAGTGGTGATTCTTCCTTTAAGCTGAAATAGACATGAATATGGAGCAACAAGAACTACAGCAAGGCTAGGGATCACTTGAGCTTACTAAAAGCTTCAGAGAATAGAAAAGAGTCAAAAACCATTAAGAGTAAGAAAAAAGATAAAAATATTGCGAGCAGAATGTTTCCCGTCATAAAAAAAACAATCCGAGAGAGGACACAGAGATGACATTGTGAAAAGCACATTGCAAGATGGAAAGGACAGCGAGTACAAGATTGTCTTTCCTGTAAATAGCAGTAAAAGAGCTTTCATAAACACAGAAGAACATCTTTCTTAAAGGGGTTGCCCAAGAGGGGGGTAAAGCTGCCCCTAGAAGAATGAGCAGTCACAAAGAAGAGTGTACAACAGTGTAACGACAAGTGAAGGCTATGGGCTAAACCAAAAAAAATAAATAGACTAAAGGAGAACATTTCTGGACAATCATTGGCGCTCATTTACTAATGGTCACGGATCGCACTTTCGATAGATTGTTCGCCTTTTTTTGGGTATATTTCGGCTTAGAGAGGTGTCGCACGTAATCGTGCTTCCATACGACACAAATAAGGGGTGGGGGACGTTGAACAATCTGACTGATTCGGACTGAGCACGGGATTTAACTTTCAAATTGTGTCGCAAAACAACGCACTTACATGCACCAGGAAGAAGAAGGTGAACTCAGTCGGACCTGAGCGGGGAAGGGACACATGCAACGACACATGCAGGATATCGGGCACACAATATGGCTCATTTACTAAGGGTCCAAATCGCTCTTTTTCGTCGGGTTTCCCGAAAATTACCGGTTTGCGCCGAATTGCCACAGGTTTTTGGCGAACGCGATCGGATTGTGGCACATCGGCTCCGGCATGCATGCGACGGAAATCGGGGGACGTGGTCGTCGGAGAACCCGACGGATTCAGAAAAAACGCAGTATTTTTTAAAAAAAAGTGTCGCTTGACACGCGCTTACATGCACAAAACACCTTCTAGGCGTTTGGCGACTTATAACCATGGACGCTCCACTAGGGGGATTCTGGGAAAACATTCAAAAAAGTTTTCCAGGATGGGATAAGGAAAACCACGCCTCTTATAGCTACCTTGTAAGGCAGCTTCCTTGACATCAATCATGACTTTCAGGAAGACTAATAACATGATGTGGGGTTAAAAGCAAACCAGTATATATATATTCAAGAAGGAACAGATTCCCAGCTGTAGACAGCGCTGTACAATGTTTCAACCTGGACATCTACCACCATGATTATGGATTGTATAGCAAGCACACTGACACACTGGTGTGTGTCCCCTCTATCAGAATCTGCTCTTCTTTAAGCTTCCTAGACCTTTGTTTTTTTTTTAAAGGCTTTATAAAATATGCAAATGAGCCTGAGGGGCTCCGGGCACCATTAATACATATGTAGCCTGGATCCCCTCAGGCTGATTTGCATAATTTTAAGCCTTTAAAAAAAAGGGCTTAAGAAGCTAAAAGAAAAGCAGTTCCTGCTAGAGGGGGCACACACCAGTATGTCAGTGTGTTGTGTTTACAACCCTTAAACCTGGTTGTAGATGTCTCTTAACTCGGGGACTACCTGTACTTAGGTACAAGATAGCCCCGTTACCATATCTCCATGTAAACCACCAGAGATTGACAGCACACTCCCATAATACCCGAATTCCCACCTCTCCATATAGTGTGAATTCAGTACCTACACCAGTGGTGGCGAACCTATGGCACGGGTGCCAGAAGTGACACTCTGAGCTATTTCTGTGGGCACTCAGACCATTGCCAAAGTTCACCAAATATGACCAAATCCCCCAAATCTTCCTGCAGTCCCAGCAACTTAAGAGATGCTGCTCTCAGCGCTATTTTAAAGCAACACTTCATTGGCTGTTTGGAACTGCGGGAAAAGTGAGAAGGTTCTCACAGAACTGCAATGTCTTTGAGGATCAACCTACTGGACCCACCATTCTTCCTGCACAGAGAGACCCTGGAGAGAAGCTACAACGAGAGTCTGAATTTTCCCTCCTTTCAACTGTATTGGTGGCCTCAGGGGCCGATATGATTAAAAGATGTGGAAGAACAGGTAGCAATAAGTTACTGTTTAAAAGCCATGTTGGCACATCAGGGTAAATAAGTGGATTTAGTTTGTAGTTTGGGCACTCGGTCTCTAAAAGGTTCGCCATCACTGACCTACACCCACCACATTACGTTTTTATCTAATCTATTTTGGTTAGCACATGTATTCCTTTCAAATATCAACAAAGACACAGTTCTGATTTTATTAATTGAAAATAATAAAAGTTATTTTTTACTCTTGGTCCAAGGACCTTCTTTTCTTGCAGAAATGCAAGTAATGTGAAAATACAGTATTAGTCTACATTCACACACATGTATGGGGGACGTATATACGGCCGATATACGTCCCCCATACACTCCTGTGGGCTCACGGCCCTGTACAGGAGCGATACGGTGCAACACACGTGCGGCACCGTACCACTCCGTAGCCCGGGAAATGATAGGACATGTCCTATCTTTTCCCGTGATACGGCGCCGTGCGCCATTACTTCCTATGGAGAGGGGCGGGGGTGAGCAGCGCTCATCCCCTGCTCCTCTCCGCAGCGCCGATGTATGCCCGCAGTACTACGGTGCGGCGGGCATACATCGTGTGAATGTAGCCTTAAACATAGGTTCCGACCAAAATAAGTGGCCTTAAGTCTTTTCTATTTCAATAGTGACTGTTATATGTACAAGATAGGGTCCATAGGTTTGTTCTTAAGTTGAATTTTTATGTAAGCCGAAACTGTATATTTTATCATTGTAGATCCAGACAAAAAATTTTTTTTGCCCCAGTGACAATTGGAGTTTCAACATTTTTTGCTGTAATGGGACCAAGGATTATCAATAAAGCTTCATTACAGACACCTCACAGCTGATCATTGCAGTCTGGGACTATAGTAACATCCAGAGACTTCACCAGAGGTCACAGGGGGCAGAGAGGAACGGCTGTAACTAGGGGTCGTCTGTAAGTCGGGTCTCCTTAAGTAGGGGACCGTCTTAGATGATGTTTTGACTTAAAATGTAAATCTAGAACGTCCCCTCTATTCTCAATTGAGAGTTTGCCCTAATGTTCCGGCTTCATATAAAAATAACCCTCGACTCTCTAAGTTGTTATTCCAAACCTCACATCTCATCTTCACATCCTCAGCCTGAAAAATTGCTAAGGAACAGATACGAATAGAGAAGTGGCTGTATACAGTATATCCATGGCCTGCAATCCGTGTGATGCTAAACCGCTGTGACATAAGGTGAAATGTACATTGTATAAACACCAAGGCAGAGTCAGACGGGATGTGACTACAGATGCAGAACTCTATGAGGAGCCACTGGACAGTCAAGGAGGATCCAAAAGAATCAAGATCCAGGATGTCTGTATAATTTCCCTATACAAATGCTGGTAACGCGTCTCCTGTACACATGTCACATCTCCATGATGGAATATATCATTTCATGCTGTAATTTTGTGGGTAAGTGACTGTCATGTATCTTTGAAGATGACACAAATTTGAGGACGGGGCCCTCCTATTTCAGCATTATCCAGTCTATATTGATACAACACTATTCCATTTCCCCATCAGATTGACATCAATGACCCTCAATAAATCTTTCAAAAAACTCAACTTAAACCTCCTCAAGTAGTCACAGACATGACAGAGCAATCTCCTAAATGCTGTAAAGAGGGGATAAGGCCTTGAAATGTTTGTCCATATTATCAAGATCAGGTCTATAGATTCACATCACTGTTGGTATCTCTTTTTCAATGAGTTTCACAGTAGAGAACTTCTAAAAGTTATTGGTTTCAGTAAATGTCATAATATAATATTGATAATGGAATCAGCAAAAATAAAGAGGATACGTGAAAAGTTTCACTTCCTCAAGGTGTTTATTTTTTTCATCAGGTTATAGAGTAATATGAAGTAAGCAGATTGTGCATAATGGGGCACATTTACTTACCCGGCCCACGGAGTTCACCCGAAGTACATTATCTGACGATCATGCACTACGCATTATCAAAGATTCTCAAAGATCATACGCCCGATATCCTGCATGTGTCACTTCTCCGCTCAGGTCCGCCGGAGTTCACCTGCTTCTTCCTGGTGCATGTAAGTGCATTGGATGCAACGCAATTTGAATATTCAATCCCGCACTCAGTCCGAATCAGTCGGATTGTCCAACGGCCCGCCCCCCGATTTCTGTTGAATGAAAGCTGGCACCACTGTGCCAAAATTCGATTGCTTGAGACACAATCCTCTTCTAAATCCCGAAAACCATGAACTGTTAGCAGGAGGAGCTGAGTAGATTGTATGTAGTATCCTATCTACATGTAATAGAGCCAGAAAAGTTGAGCAGATAGAACATAGGGGCTCATTTACTAAGGGCACAATGCCGCATTGCCGCCACCAAATCGGTGGCGGGCCATCGGACGATCCGATGGATTCGGACAGACCAAAGGATTTAACTTAAAAATTGTGTCGCAAGCCAAGCACTTACATGCACCAGGAGGAAGAAGGTGAACTCGGGCGGTCCTGAGCGGGGAAGCGACACATTCAGCAAGTCGGGCACACAATGTAAGTGAATTGTGGCACAGTGCATTGTCGTCGGACAATGCACTTTCGGGATCTCCTCCAGACTGGGTAAGTAAATGTGTCCCATAGCATTGTATCTGCAGGCAGCATGTTATAGAGCAGGAGGACCTGAGGACATTGTAAATTGTGTCCTATCTGCAGGCAGTATGTTATAGAGTTGTGCCTATGCTTTGCTCTCCAGAGTGGCCTATTTCTAAACAAATAGGTGCACCAGCAGGTACAGCCTGACCCCTGGTCCACCATGTAGATTATATGAACTAAGATGGAAACTGAATTTGACAACTCTCTGAGAAACAAGAAAGAAGTGTCTGGAGCGTCTATATGGTGCTACACTCTTCTTACCTGTGTGCTGGTTTTGGAGTGACACCAACATTGACAATATGATAACTGGTGGATGACCTTTAAGATCAAAGAAATCCATCAGCTCGTGTCCTGATCCTTTCTAAAATATGTATAAACTATGGGACCTTGTGTGTCACACTGCGCCATTTCTTCATGTGTTCGTCTATATGGATCATACATCAATATACCTGAAGCTTCCTCTCCATCACTGTAGTAGCGTCTTGGTAAGATACTACAGATAATAATCATGGAACAGGAAAAGTATCAAGTTGTTACAATAAAGAAAGGAGAGGATGTTGCTGGATACTTTGGGGATGTTCCTCGGGCGTCATTGTAATGAAGATAAAAGACGGTGCCAGAGACTTACGTTACACACTGAAAAGCTCCGCTCAGAAATCAGAGGAAACCCAGGAGGAGCCAGATGTTAGGAAACAGATACACAGTCTGGGGTCCCTCGTCATATGTCTGGGATCAACAGCGGAACAATGGCTGTGTCCATAATATAATTAACCTTCCTGGTGAATGTGAAGTGCAGACTGCGAATGTATCTACAATAGGTGATTCATGATACTGGATATTATGATTGGAGATTTGGAGATGGACATGTACATGTTACGTAGAAGATAGGTTCTGCAGGTTTGTTCTTAAGTTGAATTTGCATGTAAGTCGGAACTGTATATTTTATAATTGTAACTTTTTTTCGGTCTCTGTGACAATTGGATTTTAAAAATGTTGGGTTGTCATAAGAACCAGGATTAACAATAAAGCTTCATTACAGACACCTGTGATAACTGTTACAACTGATTATTGTAGCCTAAGGCTAAAGTACGGGAAATTACCAACATCCAGGGGTCCGTCTGTAACTAGGGGTCCATGTATAATGCGCTGTGCCACGATTCACTAAGATTGTGCGCCCGGTATCCTGCGTGTGTCGCTTCCCCGCTCAGTTCCGACAGAGTTCACCATGTTTTTTTTGGTGCACTTTAAACATAGGGCGTGCGACACAATTTAAAAGTTAAATTCTGCGCTCAGGTGGAATCAGTCGGCTAGTCACACGGCCTGCCCCCTAATGTGTGTGGCATGGAAGCAGTGCAGCTGCGCCAGAAAAGGGTTGCTTGCGCCACAATCTGAGCACACACACTACTTAAATACCTGTGCAAGCCGTTTTAGCCCAGAAAAAGGTGCACAGTCCGACAAAAGGGCACACCGTGTCCCTTAGTAAATGAGCCCCAATGTGTGAATATTATCATACAGTATATTGGGCTGGAAATGGAAATATAATCACCCGGTTGTGCTAAAATGGTGTTTCTCAGGCAAGGGTAGGGTTACTGCTACCAATACTGTCACGCACCCTTCATACCATGACGTTGGAGATAGGGTGTCATGTGGTTTAGACCGGGATCTTGGGGCTCGGTCACAATGTAGACATCATGAAATGTTTGGTTAAAATGATCCATTTCATAAAAGCTGATTTAGACTCGTTTCAAGATTGGAGAAAGTTCTTCATCAGTTGTCAGCAGATAGAGAGATGATTGTGGCACAGTTGAAATACATTACTAATGGTGCGAGAATGCAAGGAGAATGACGTCACTTCTGGCACAAAGTCCTTCAATGGGGCAGATTTACTTACCTGGTCCGTTCGCGATCCAGCGGCGCGTTCTCTGCGCTGGATTCGGGTCCGGCCGGGATTCATCAAGGTAGTTCCTCCGCCGTCCACCAGGTGGCGCTGCTGCGCTGAAAAGGGTGGTAAAAAAAAAAGCTGACCCCTAGAAGATGAGGAGCACAAAGAAGAGTGGATAAACAGCTTGTTAACGACAAGTGAAGGGCTATATGGGTAAACCGAAAAAAATAAAGACTAAAGGAGAACATTTTGGACATCATTGGTGCTCATTTACTAATAGTCGCGGATCGCACTTTCAATAGATTGTTCGCCTTTTTTAACGCGGCTTAGAGAGGTATTTTCCTGGTGTTTGCACTGGGATTGTGTCGCCCATGATCAGTTTTTGGGCACCGTGCAGCGGCTTCATGCGTGGTGGAGGGAGTTGTACAATCAGGACGATTCGGATGAGCTCGGGATTTAACTTTCACAATTGTGTTGCAAGACAATGCACTTACATGCACAAGGAAGAAGAAGGTGAACTCCATTGGACCTGAGCGGGGAAGCAACAGATGCAGGATATCGGGCGCACGATCTTAGTGAATCGTGGCATAGTGCATTATACACGGACAGTGCACTTTCTGTGAGCTCTGCGGACCGGGTAAGTAAATGTGCCCCAATGTATCTGACACTTATCTGTCCAATTTTTCATTCAATGGTAAATTTTTCAGTAATAAAAGAAATGAAACCCAAGCATATTTCAACATTTCTATAGATCACACACAGGGATAAATCTGTTTGGATTTATTCACCAAGGGATGGTGCGCTATGGAGCATTAAAACAGGGCAAACGGTGTTACGTTGTTGTCCCCACAGGATGTGACCTCATTAGTGACATCACAGTCAGAGGTTAGTAACCATCCAACCTGGAATGTTTTCCATTTCAGTTTTTAGCGCCCCACCTACAAAAGTCATAAACTTTTTTTTACCATGTACAGAGCTGTATAAGGGCTTGTTTTCTGCGTAAGAAATTGCACTTCCTAGTGAAGGTATTTTATATTCCATGCAGTTGTACGGGGGAAGCTGGAAAAATATTTCCAGCTCTAAGGCTGATTTGTGCAAATTGTAAAAGCCTTTAAAAAAAAAAGGGCTTAAGAAGCTAAAACTAAAAGAAAAGAAGTTCCGGCTAGGGGGGCACACACAGTATGTCAGGTGTTGGGTTTACAACCCTTTACACTGGTTTGCAGATGTTCTTAACTCTTAAGCCTGTACTTATGTACAAGAATAGCCCGTACCCCCTCAGGAGCTATAAAAATGGCGAACATGTCGGGGGGGGAGAGGGGGGGGTTGTGAGCGTTCACAAGTTACTAGTGGTGAAAAGAAGTAGGGTCAAATCAGACTAGTTATATGTCAGTCTGCAGCGATATATAGATCTAGGAGATAAACCAACTGGAGAGGACTTAGGGACTTTAGGGCTAGTGGAGCAATCAAAGAATAGCGGTGAATTAGAGAGCTGCGTTGATAAAGAGCGACAATTGTGCGTGTGTCGACGTTAGGAGTTATCTTCAAAGCAGAGCTTATTACTTTACAAGTGGGATAACTCAATATCCTATCTTGCCTACTATATGGCATCAACTATTAATCAAATATCTCCATGTAAACCACCAGAGATTGACAGCACACTCCATAATAAAATAAACCCGATTCCACCTCTCCTATAGTGTGAATCAGTACCTACAACCAGTGGTGGGCAAACTATGGCACGGGTGCCAGAAGTGGCACTCGGAGCTATTTCTGTGGCACAAGACCAGTGCCCAAGTTCACCAAATATGACCAAATCCCCCAAATCTCCGGCAGTCACAGCACTTTTAAGAGATTTGCTGCTCTCAGCACTATTTTAAAGCAAAACACTTCATTGTGTTTAGAACTGCGGGGAAAGTGAGAAGGTGTTGATAGAACTTCATTATCTTTGAAAGTCACCTAACTGGACCCTACATTATTATGTACAGAGAGACCCGGGAGGGAAGCTACAACGAGAGTCTGAATTTTCCTCCTTTCAATGTATGGTGGGCCCGGGGGGCTGATACGATTAAAACCCTTACGCTGAAGCACTTTTCAACTTCTGACACGCCCATTTTTTCAAATTCTGCCCTGTGTCACTATAAGTGGTTACTTCGGAAAGCTTAACATATCAAGTGATTTTAAAATTGTTTTCTCGTGACACATGTACTTCAGGTTATTTGAAAAATTTTGGTGATGTTTGCATTTATTTATGAGAAAATCAGAATTTGGTGGAAATTTGGAAAAATTTTGATTTTTTTGACACTTCAAAATGTTCTACTTTTCAATACATAGTCATAACCGCAAAAAACGAATACTAACATTCATAAATGTCTACTTATGGGACATGGTTTTTTTATGATACTCTTATTATTGTAGGATGTTATGGGCCTTTGAACGGTAGGCGATTTTCACATTTCATTAAAAAAAACGCAAAAATCCTGCTATTGAGGGACCTGCTCAGGTTTTTCCAAATCACTTTGAGGAGGCCTAAATAAAAAGTAAAACCCCATATAAAATTACCCATATAGAAACTACGCCCTCAACGTACGGAGAAACAACTTTGATGAAGTTTGTAACCTTAATGTTTACAGGGGTTAAAACAAATCGGATGCAAATTTGAAGTAAAATTTTTTTGGCTAAATAATATGTTTTTCTTTTCAAAAAACTGTACAAAATCTCAGTGGATAAAAATACCAAAACCGCCTCCCAAAATTGATACCCAATCTTTCCGTATTACTAATAATTACCCATATGTGGTGGTAACCTGCTGTATGGGACATGCCAGGGCATCGAAGGGAGCTGCGCATTTCAGACGCAGGATATGGCATTGTCACTTTTTTTATTGGCTATACAAATCTTTATTTTTTGACAATTTGGACAGAGAAGGGCTTATTTTCTGCGAATGAGATGCAAATTTTACCCAAAACTTATTTTAGTGGGTTCATTGTGATTGATGAGAATTTTATTACTCTGAATGTCTGGGTTGAAAAAGAAAATTGTCAAGTTTTGTTACTTTCTTTTCATATGTTTGGAGGGTTGTCACCGTACACTAAAAATCTTCGAGTATCTTCATTCTATAGGTCACTACGATTACGGTGATACCTCATTTATATAGTTTTCATTATTTTACAATTTTACTGGATTAAAAAACTAAATAGAGGAAATCTCAATTTGTTTTTGCAATCGCCATCTTTTCGGGACGTAACTTTAATATTTGTGTTGACAGAAGCTAGTTTAGGGCTTATTTTTTACGTGTTGAGTTGTTCTTTCAGTGGTACCATTTTGCGCCACATCCTTTTTTTGATCACTTTTTAGAACAGTTGTGTTAGAGATTTATGAAAATGTACATTTTTGGCGTGTTTTTCGGGTTTGTTTTACGCGTTACCGAGGGGTCCAATAATGTTTCCGAGTATTGTACGGATTGTTACGACGCGGCGAACAAATCGGGGTTTTGGCGATTTTTTTTGTTTTTTTCACTATTATTGCATGGTATAGGGAATATTTTGTGTTTAGGGACTCTAACTTTATTTTAATTAATTATGTTATTAAAAAATTATTTTATGTAGTGTTTTTAAAATTTTATTAACTTTACAGGTTAGCTTGAACAAGTGATCCAATGATCACTTGTTCAAGACTCTTCTTACATTACACAGTGTAATACAGATGATTACACTGTGTAAGTAACACATGAGCATGCGCGCATGCTCAGTGTGTTAGAGCCGGGTCCTGTCCAGAAGGCAGGACCCGGCTACGGAAGGAGGATCGCGCAGAACCGGGCAATAGCAGTCCCGGGGCTGGATCGGCGCAGCGGACCCCCCGGTTAAGCGCGCGGGGGGGTCAGATTCTTTGAAGACCCTTGACGCGCGGTCAGCGCGACCGCGGCGTGTCAGGGGTTTAACACCGCGATCGGAGAAAATCTCCGATCGCGGGTGTTAGAGGAAGGTGTCGGCTCTAATATATAGCTGACACCTGAAGCTTCTGGCGCAGGATCCGTTCAGGAGCCAGGTGCCAGAGAAGCATGAAGTAATAGTACTGCATTTTGCGGAAGACCTCCCGAGATGCAGTACTATTAGTTCACATGTCGGGAAGGGTGGTTAAAAGAGTGGGAAGAGCAGGTAGCAATAGAGGTACTGTTTAAAAGCCATGTTGGGCCCACATCAGGGTAAATAAGGGTTTTTATTTTTGTAGGTTGGGCCACTCGGTCTCTAAAAGGTTCACCATCAGACCTACACACCCACATTACGTTTTTATCTATTCTATTTGGGTTAGCACCATGTATTCCTTCAAATATCAACAAAGACACAGTTCGGATTTTATTAATGAAAAATATAAAAGTTATTTTTTTACTCTTGGTCCAGGGACCTTCTTTTCTTGCAGAAATGCAAGTAATGTGAAAATACAGTATTAGTTACATTCACACACATGTACTTGGGAAGTAGTCACGGCCGAATATACGTCCCCCATACATTTCTTATGGGCTCACGCCTGTACGGAGCGGTACGGGCAGCAACGTGAGGCACCATTACCGCTTCGTGTTGCCTGGGAAAAGTAGACATGTCCTATTTTTCCCATGATACGGCGCAGTGCGCCATACCTTCCTATGGAGAGTGGCGGGGGGTGAGCCGCGCTCACCCCTGTCCTCTCCAGCAAGCACGAAGTATGCCTGCCGTAATACCAGTACGGCGGGCGGCATACATCGTGGAAGGAGCATTAAACATCGGTCCGCCCAAAATAAGTGGCTAAAGGGAACTACCACCACGAAACTACCTATAAAGGTTAGATCAGGTGGTAGGTGGATCATAGGACGTGAGGATAGCCCTTTTAAGGGCTATTCTCACGTCCCCGCATGTTTTGAAAACTTTTAATTGCCACAATATTAAAATTTTCTTATGCGGCTACTGGGGCTGGAGTAGCCGGCATATGAAGGTTACACGGGCGGCTACTCACGACCCGGTTGCCTTTTTCTCCTCCACCAAAAATCTTCGTGCGCAGCTACGAGGAGCTGCGGCCCTCGTCCGGTACATTGCTGTCTGCGCATGGCAGAACAGCAGGCCCGCGCTCTGCGCGGTCATGCTACGCAGTCGGAGTGCAAAGGCACGGGCCTTGCTGTTCTGAGCATGCGCGAAGCAGAGTTGCGGACGAGGGCGCGAGCTCCTCGTTAGCTGCAGCGCCGAAGATTTTTGGTAGGAGGAGGGAGAAAAGGTCTGACCGGGGGTGGAGTAGCCAGCTGTGTAACCTCAGATGCGGCTACTCACGCCCCAGTGTAGACGCATTAAGAAAATTTAATAGTGGGCAATAAAGTTTTAAATCTTGAGGGAACGTAGATTAGCCCTAAAGGGCCATCCTCACGTCCTATTGATCCCACCTACAACCCGATCTACCTTTATAGGTGTTGTGGTGGTAGGTTCCCTTTAGTCTTTCTATTTCATATAGGACTGTTATATGTAACAAGATAGGTTCCCTAGTTTGTTCTTAAAGTGAATTTTTTTATTTAAGCCGAAAACTGTATATTTTATCATTGTCGCAATCCAGACAACAAAAATGTTTTTGCCCAAGTGAACAATTGGAGTTTCAACATTTTTTGCTGTTAATTGGGATCAAGGGATTATCCTATAAACTTCATACAGACACTTACAGCTGAATCATTGCAGTCTGGGAACTTGTAGTAAATCTCTAGAGGGGTCACAGAGTCACAGGGGGCGGCAGCGAAGGAACGGCGTTTGTTTTTGTAACTACGGGGTCGTCTGTAAGTCGGGTCTTCCTTAAGTAGGGGACCCCTTAGATGTGTTTTGACTTCTTAAATGTAAATCTAGAACGTCCCCTCTATTCTCCAATTCAGAGTTTGCCCTAATGTTCGGCTTCAATATAAAAATAACCCTCAACTCTCTAAGTTGTATTCCAAAACCTCACATTCATCTTCACATCTCAGCCTGAAAAATTGCTAAGGAACAGATAAAATAGAGAAGTGGGCTGTAACAGTATATCAAGGCCTGCAATCCGTGTGATGCTAAACGGCGTGTGACATAAGGTGAAATGTACATTGTATAAACACCAAGGAAGAGTCAGAAGGGATGTGACTACAGATGAAGAACTCTAGGAGGAGCCACTGGACAGTCAAGGGAGGATCCAACAGAATCAAGATCCAGGATTGTCTGTATTATTTCCTATACAAATGCTGGTAAAGCGTCTCCTGTACACATCACACTCCATGATGGAATATTATCATTTCATGCTGTAATCTTGGTGGGTAGTGACGGTCAGTCTCTTTGAAGATGACACAAATTTGAGGACGGGGCCCTCCTATTTCAGCATTACCCCAGTCTATAGTTGATACAACACATTCCATTTCCCCATCAGATTGACATAATGACCCTCAATAAATCTTCAAAAAACCAACTAAACCTCTCAAGTAGTCACCAGACATGACAGAGCAATTCCTAAATGCTGTAAGAGGGGATAAGGCTTTGAAATGTTTGATCCATTTATCAAGATTAGGTCTATAGATTACATCACGTTGGTATCTCTTTTTTCAATGAGTGTTCACAAGAGGAACACTTAAAAGTTATTGGTTTTCAGTAAAATGTCATATATAATATTGATAATGGAAATCAGCAAAAATAAAAGGATGACGTGAAAAGTTTCACTTCCTCAAGGGTTGTTTATTTTTTCATCAGGTTATAGAGTAATATTGAAGTAAGCAGATTGACATAATGGGGCACATTTACTTACCCGGCCCACGGAGTTCCACCGAAGGACATTATCTGAGATCATGCACTAGCATTATCAAGATTCAAAAGATCCAGGCGCCCCTGATATCCTGCATGTTGTCGTTCGTGCTCAGGTCCGCCGGAGTTCCACCTTCTTCTTCCAGTTGCATGTAAGTTGCATAATGCAACGCCCAATTGAATATTCCAATCCCGGCCTCAACCTCAGTACCGGAATCAAGTCGGATTGTCAACAACCGCCCGCCCCCCGATTTCTGGTGATTAAGTGTAAAAAGGATTGGAACCAAGCCCTCAAATCCCTGACCGATGTCGAATAAGGGCACTCTATCAAAGTGTAACCTTTAGTAAAGCCCAAATGTCCTATATGGCAGCCGCAGCAATGTTATGAGCAGGAGGAGCTGAGTAGATTGTATGTAGTCTCCTATCTACATGTAATAGAGCCATAAAAGTTGAGGCAGATTAGAAAATAGGGGCTCATTACTGAGGGTCCACGGACCGCACAAACGTCGGATATTCCAACGATTTTGGATTTTGCCTGCATTTAAAAAGGGTATGTGGGGTGGCCGTTGGACAATCGGACGGATTCGCACACAAACCGTGGGATTTAAGTTTAAAAAATTGTGTGGTCGCAAAGCCAAAAGCACTTAACATTCACCGGGGAGGAAAATTGCGCGCACAATGTTAAGTGAATCGTGGCACAGGGGCATTGTCGTCGGACAATGCACTTTGGGATCCTCCCGGACCGGTAATAAAGTGTCTCATAGTGTTGTATCTGCAGGCAGCATGTTATAGAGCAGGAGGAACTGAGGACATTGAAATTGTTGGCTATCGGCAGGCAGATGTTTAAAGAGTAGGGGGCGCTGAGCAGATTGTACATGTGTCCTTCGTGCAGCCAAGCATTATTATAGAGCTTGTGCCTAGCATGTGCCTATGCTTTGCTCTCCAGAGCGGGCCTATTTAACAAAGTAGACAGAAGAAAAAAAAGGGGTCCACCAGCAGGTACAGCCTGACCCCTGTCCACCATGTAGATATATGAACTAAAATGGGAAACGAATTTTGACAACTCTCTGAGAAACAAGAAAGAAGTGTCTGGAGCGTCTATGGTGCTACACTCTTCTTACCTGTGTGCTTGTTTTGGAGAGTGACACCAACATTGACAATATGATAACTGGTGGATGGACCTTAAGATCAAAGAAATCCATCAGCTCGTGCTGATCCTTTTTTCTAAAATAGTATAAACTAGTGGGGGACCCTTGGTGTTCACACCTGCGCCATTTCTTAGATGTGTTCGTCTATATGCATCATACATCATATATATCTGAAGTCATTAACACCGTGGATGAAGTGCGGCCACATCCTCTTACATCACTGTAGTAGCGCTCTGGGTAAGATACTACAGATAATAATCATGGGAACAGGAAAAGTATCAAGTGGTACCAATAAAGAAAGGAGAGGATGTTGCTGGTACTTTGGGAGAGTTCTCGGGGCGTCATTGTAATGAAGATAAAAGACGCAGCAGAGACTACGTTATACACTGAAAAGCTCCCGCTCCCAGAAAATCAAAGAAACCCAGGAGGAGCACAGTAGGTTTAGGAAACAGATACACGGTCTGGGGTACTCGTATATGTCTGGGGATCAACAGCGGAACAATGGCTGGTCCACGATATAATTAACCTTCCTGGTGAATGTGAAGTGCAGGACTGCGAATGTATCTACAATAGGGATTCATGATACTGGATATTTATGATTGGAGATTGGAGATGGGACATGTACATGTTACGTAGAAGATCGGTTCTGCAGGTTTGTTCTTAAGGATTGAATTTGCATGTAAGACAATTGGATTTAAAATTTTTCTTTGGTTGTCATCAGAACCAGGATTAACAAAATCTTCATTACAGACCCAGTGATAATTGTTATAGCTGTTGTTATAGCTGAAGACTAAAATACAGTTAAATTACCAACATCCGAGGTCCCTTGGTAACTAGGGGGTCGTCTGTAAGTCGAGTGTTCTTAAAGGGAAACCTACCACCACGATTCTACCTATAAAGGTAGAACGTGTGGTAGGTGGATGAATGGGACGTGAGGATAGCCCTGTTGGGGTAATCCTCGCCGTTCCCCGGCTATCCTTTAGTAAAGTTTTAATAAGTGGGTATGTAAATTTTTAAGCAGGCTACTGGGGCGTGGGAGTAGCCGGACATGAGGCTACACGTTGCGGCTACTCAGCCCCAGAAGCCTCTTTTCTCCACCTACCATGGTCATCTTAGCGCACAGCTCCTCGTAACTGCGCGCCCTTGTCCGTGTACCCGGCTTTATGCGCATGCGCAGAATGAGGCTGCGGTTGCTCAGCCATAGCTCCAAGACTGGCACTACTGCGCATGCGCAGAATGCCAGGTTACTGCGGAGAGGGGTCCTCGTGGCTGCGCGCCGAAGATGACATGGTAGGGGAGAGAAAAGAGGCTAGGGGGGGGGTGGAGTAGCCTCTTTTAAAAGTTTACTAAAGGATAGCCGGGGCGGGAGGATTAGCCCAAAAAAGGGCTATCCTCACGTCCCATTATCCACCTGCCACCCGTTCTACCTGTATAGGTAGAATCGTGGTGGTAGTGCGCCCTTTAAGTAGGGGATCACCTGTACTTTTATACCTAGACTGATGTCCTCCATAAGTAATAGGCGGCACATTGACAGTGGAACAAATCCAGGAATCTCCACTGTATATCGAATGAAGTGGCAACGTGAGAGAAGCGAGGCGGGGAAGCCAATGGGGAAACATTTACTACCCGTTCCTTGAATCTTCGCTAAAAAGTGCATTGTCTGTGTATAATGCAACTGTGGCTGCGCTGATTTTCACTAGATAGTGCGCCGAATCCTGATGTGTCCCTTCCCACTCAGGTTCAACAGAGTTCACCTTCTTCTTTGCGTGACATGTAAGTGGGCAATGTCTTGCGACACACATTTTAGTAAGTTAAATTCTGCGCTCAGGTGGAATCAGTCGGATAGTCAGACAGCAGCCCCCTAATGTGTGTGGCATGAGAAAGTAGCGCAGCTGCGCCAGAAAAGGGTTGCTGCGCCACAATCCCGCGCACCACACTACTTAAATACCTGTGCAAGCCGTTTTTCAGCCCAGAAAAAGTGCACAGTCGACAATAAGGGCATTACTCCGTCCCTTAGTAAATGAGCCCCAGTGGTGAATGTTATCATACAGTATATTGGGCTGGGAAAGGAAATATAATCACCCAGTTGTGCTTTAAAAATGGTGTTTTTCAGGCAATGGTAGGGTTTACTGTACCAATACTGTCACGCACCCTTCATACCATGACGTTGGAGATAGGGGTTGTTGGTTATAGCCCGGGATCTTGGGGCTCGGTCACAATGGGGACATCAATGAAATGTTTGGTTACATGATCCATCTACCATAAAAGCTGATGTAGACTCGTTTCAAGTTGGAGAAAGTTCTTCATCAGTTGTCAGTAGATAGAGAGATGTGATGTGGCAAAGTTGAAATACATTACTATGGTGAGAGGAATGCAAGGAGAATGGACGTCACTTCTGGCACAAAGTCCTTCAAGGGGCAGATTTACTTACCCGGTACGTTCGCGATCCAGCGGCGCGTTCTTGCGCTGGATTCGGGTCGGCCGGGATTCAAGGTAGCTTCCTCCGCCGTTCCAAAGGGGCGCGCTGTGCTGAAAAAGCATAGCTGAAAGCGCTGAAGTGTCACCGCTCGGCTGGCTGAGTGAAGGTAAGCACGTCCCAAGCGACACATTTCTTTTTTTAAATGCGGCGGTTTTTCCGAATCCGTTGGGTTATCAGTCGGCCACAGCCCCCGATTTCCGTCGCGTGCATGCCGGCGCCGATGCGCCACAATCCGATCGCGTGCGCCAAAATCCCGGGGCAATACAGGGAAAATCGGCGCAAATCGGAAATATTCGGGTAACACGTCGGGAAAACGTGAATCGGGCCCTTAGTAAATGACCCCCACTGTGTCCATTCGGCATTTTCAACATCACTTTTGCTATCAACAGAACAGTACAGATGTTTCATTTATAAAAATGTTATTCTAGACACAAAGGTGTACCATAATTTTGGACTATAAGACACACCCCAGATTTAGTCATCCAAAAAAAGGAAAATATATTAAATTCACAATTCTCTGCTGGTCACACAAAAGTACAGCACATGCAGCTCTGCTACATCTATACACTCACTCACAGTTTTGTTTACACACAGCACTGGTACATCCATTCACTCACACACAGCTCTGTTACATCCATTCACTCACACACAGCTTTGTTACATCCATTCACTCCCACACAGTTCTGTTACATCCATTCACTCACACACAGCTCTGCTATATCCATTCACTCACATACAGCTCTACTACATCCATACACTCACACACAGTTCTGTTTACATACAGCACTGGTACATCCATCCATTCACTCACACACAGCTCTGCTATATCCATTCACTTACACACAATTCTGCTATATCCATTCACTTACACACAGCTCTGCTATATCCATTAACTCACACACAGCTATGTTACATGCAAACACTCACACACAGCTCTGCTACATCCATTCACTCACACACAGCTCTGTTACATCCAAACACTCACACACAGCTTTGCTACATTCATTCACTCACACACAGCTCTGCTACATCCAAACACTCACACACAACTCTGCTACATTCATTCACTCACACACATCCCTGCTACATCCAAACACTCACACACAGTTCTGTTACAACCATTCACTCACACACTTTTTGGTATATTCACTCACACAGAAGATGTGTCCAAAATGACTGTCCCCCTCCTGCCTCTAAACATGATTTGTTTTTGGTAAAATATGACTCTTATCTGCTCTTTCTCACATGACTTTGGAGGAGAATTTCCATAGGTAAACGGGACAATTCATACCTGACCTAAGGGGGCTGCTAGTTTAATGGGGTAGAATCCGGCGAGGCTTTGTATGACCTGATGATGTCTCTTGATGCACCTGAGACGTCATTTATATTTTCTGAAATCCCTAAATCTAAAACTCTTAGTTATTTTAAAGTCCAATTTTCCAAGTTTCATAAATAAAAGTGTCCTGTTGTTGCTAAAATTGAGGCCGGGCGCCCAGTGCGTTGATTTGTCGCATATTATAGACCTTTAACAAGCGTGATGTTGATATTTTGTAAATGGCACGCTGCAATATTAACAAAAGATACATTTCCGTTGTTCTCTCCGGCTCGGAATCCAATTCCATACTGTTCTGCTTTTTAATTTTACAAAGTTATGCTAATGCTTGTTAATGTATTCCAAATACTGATATGGAAAATGACATGTTTAGACTGAAAAAAAACCTGTTATCATTACTTAAGGCCCCAAAAATCCATTTTGACAATACATTTACATATCTCTTATGGCACTTAAATTGACAAAGCCGCTTTGATGGGGAAATGGGCTGTGACTGCCACAGCTAAACACTCTCACATCCAGAACGCTCTTTTCAGATTTTTTTTCCCATTTATACTACGTGGGTTGTTAGAATACTGTGCAGCTAAACTTTTAGTCCTGAAGATCAGAGATATATTCGATTTTCTTTTATCCATGGGATCATTAACCCATAATAATCAATAATAACAAATTCTCTTGCTAGCTATATTATCTACTCTGATGTACCACTACACCAATTTACCACTACACTACTCCTGTATTCCTGGATTTCCATACTCGGCTTGTTTCTTTGACTATTCTTTGATATTTGTTATTCTGTTCCTTATTTGCTCTCTCAGTTGTTACCCGGATTGTTTATTACCTTGTTTATTATCTACTTTGTTTGTCTTGTTTAATGTCTGTACTGTGACCTAGAGAGGGACTGTCTTCATGGTTGTCCCATACCAATAAGATACGCAGAGGCAAACAGGCAGGGCTGGAGTTTAGGGCTCATTGTCCTGTCTGTTCCCTTGAGTCCCCACATAGCTTCATAAGAGTACAGCACAGTAAAAACAAAGGACAGGTAGAGGAAACTTATAGAAAGACTTATATAGAAACAAATATAAAGTTCTTACACTAGCCCTCTGTCTAAATAACTTGCCTCGGATAGAGTAACTTTTTGCTACTCCCAACAAACAGGACCCAGGGCTCAGCTACACCCCTAATGATGGGTAACAAATTGGTTACCAGTTAAATTGGTTTGCAGCTCTTTTACGTAAGATGCCCATGTGCTTTACTGCCTTGTAGATAATTCCTGAATGTTCATAAAGTGATTCAACAGTTCTGATACTTTCTTATATACTGTGTGCAGACCCTTCAAGCTTCTTTGTTAACATCTTTGATCTCTGGTGAATGGAAGTAGCTGCAGCAGAACTGTTATGACTCATCCTCTTCTCCCCAGGGCCAGCACAAGCACTGGGAATACGTGGGCAAGTGCCGGGGCCCGTGGCTGCGGGGGGGGGGGGGGCCCACATAAGTCTGTACATAAGGAATCCATAGGGAGTGAGGGGAGCTTTATATAAAATAACCACTAGGGAATATTTTTGTTTCAGAATTTTTAATGCTGCCTCGTGAGTTCACTGCAAATGATTCCAAATTATTGGGGTTCTTGTATTAATACTTTTGTAAGTGGTTGAGTCCAAGTACAACTGTCACACAAACTCTAAAAAACTCTGTAACTCTGTAAAACTCTAGAAAGCAGAGGATCCTACAAAAGGGCCTACTGAGGCTTTGTCGCCCAGGGGCCTACTGAAACCAAGAACCGACCCTGCCCCTCCCTCTCCCGGCTTCTGTCAGTGAGGACAAACTGTGAGAAGCGAGAGAGAGGTTGATGTTGCATGGAAGTCCTGAAGCAGAGACAGAGACGGCAGCTGTGTGCAGAGGGAAACATGTTAAGAATATGGAAAGGCTGCAGCTTTTAAAGAAGGCAAAGACACAGGTGCATATACACGCAGAGAAGATGAAATCTATTAAAAAGTGGCCAAACCCTTTAAGACTCTCAGGACTCACTTTAGTTCATAAACAAAAGGGAAAATCACCCCAGCCAGTAATACCATCATATTATATATATGATAAGAACTGAATTATCTCTGTCTATGAATTATCTCTGAATTGTAACATCTCTTATGGTTAAAAAAAATGAACACAGAGGGGCACATTTACTTACCAGGTCACTGGAATTCACTGAAATTGTCATTGTCCGTCTATAATGCAGCGCACGCCGATTTGTGCGCCAGAAATCGTGAATGTGTCACTTCCCTGCTCAGGTCCGACAGAGTTCACCTTCTTTTTTGTGGTGAATCTTTTACACATGGCATGCGACACAAGTTAAATACGGCTCTTGGTCCGATTCAGTCGGATCGTCTGACGGCACATCCCCTAATTTGTGTCGCATGGAAGCCAGCGCAGCCGCCCCACAAAAGGGTTGCGTGCAACACAATCGCAGTGCACACACTATTTAAATACACGTGCAAGCCGTTTTAGCCATGAAGAACGTGAACAGTCCGACTAAAGTGTGGCACAATGAGTCGCAAAGCCCTTAGTAAATGTTCCCCAGAGGGTTGCAGCACTGACCAGTGAACATTCCCTGTGATGCACATCTATTTGATATGTTGTCCCTGGTGCTGAACATAGAGCTCAAGGATCTCATTATTATGAACCTGCATGAGGATCTATAGAATCTGTGAGTTGATAACTATTGAACCATAAGAGATATTGCAGAGTTTATATGAGAATCATCAAAACTAGAGAGGCAAGAGATTGAAGTCAGTGGTAACAATTTGGTTTATGTGGCTTTCATCTAAAATCAGCAAACCCATTGGATTCTGACAGCCATGCAAGAAAGAAGAACCTGATTGTAAGGGGGACACTAGGTACAGAAAAATGGACAAGACAGTGAACTCTAATTCTGAGCCCACCAATCACACCCTGCCGTCTTACTCAAAACCGCTCAAAGCGGTGGCAGGTAACTGGTATATGATCCCTCTTAGCACCAAAGTGCAAAAAACAGATTAGAATAGTCACTAGAGCCATGTCACAACAAAGAGAGCAAACAAAGTAAAAAATCACAAGAAGGTAGAGTAGTCTAGACAAGAGCCAAAGGTCAGGATACAAAACAATCTAAAATCAGAGCCACAAGCAAAGAATGGAGCTAACTAGGAAGAGCTCTAAATTCAGCACCCTAGGAGGGGTCGGTAGGACTCTTATTGTGATTCGAGCCTGAATTGGGTTTTGAGATCACAACACGGGGAGCAGGTGAGTGTGGGAAGTTGTCAATCACCACAGCTTAACTAATGAAGCTTAACTAACTAGAGCTAATTCTGAACGGAAAGAGATGAGTGTGGTGCTAATCAATCTATAGACAGCTAAAACCGGGTTCACACTGCAGCTGTACAAAAAAGGCACAGAGATACAATCAGCAGCTCCTCAGCCACACACCAAGGGCAGAGAATGATGGCGACACATGTGCTATGTTGAGATTTAAATATGGAATCTATAAGGTTTTTGTCTTCCTCTGGATCAAAACCGATCAACATTATAGATTGGACTTGTTGACCCGTTGACTTTATTCATATATACCGGCTATGGAACCTTAGAATCTTTCTGACTTGGTCTTCAGATTTATTCTATTTTTATATGTGGTCTATATGTGATATCATCTGCAGCACATGCCATAAATACAGGCGGTCCTCTGGTTACATACAAGATCGGTTCTGGAGGTTTGTTTTTAAGTTGAATTTGTATGTAAGTCGGAACCATATACTTTATAATTGTAGCTTCAGGCAAAATTTTTTGGGTCTCTGTGACAATTTGATTTTAAAAATCTTGGATGTCATAAGAACCAGGAGTAACAATAAATCTTAATTACAGACACCGGTGATAACTGTTACAGTTGATTATTGTAGCCTAGGGTTAAAGTACGTTAAATTACCAAAATCCAGAGGTCCGTTTGTAACTAGGGTTTGCCTGTAAGTCAGAGTTCTTAACTAGGGGACCGCCTGTAAACACTAGTAAGTGAGGATCTCTTAGCACTACCCAAGCTGGGATACATATAGCTTTGACTAAAAGGAGAAGAAACTTTGGATGTAGGTTGGGGAAGAAGAGCTAGAATTCTCCTTTCCTCCTCAGAATAAGACTCTCAGGGGATCCAAGTTTTGAACTAAAGTCTTCCAATAACTCAGGAAAAAGCATAATAATAATAATAATAATAATCTATCTGCCAATCTGTAATTATGGCGCAGACTTGATTATCAAGCACCTCGGCCAATTAGTAACGGAGCGAGAAGCCATTGTGTGTCTCCTGTTATTCCAGTTGATATTCAGTATACACCGATACAGGGTGAGGACGGAGGTACAATGACATAGTCCTCGCCTGATAACAAAGGAGCTTGATTATCCCCTATTAATTCATCAGAGTCTTACCTGACGTTGCGCACTGAGGATATACACTGACAGACAACACATGCTCCGAAAATTACATTTCTGATTTGCGAAAAATTGTCAATGTAAATGAGACACTTTGTATGTTTTGCTCGGAGCCATAATCCCGTCTAGTGCTCATGCGTGAGCCGCTATTGTGACATGGTAATGGGTGTAGTCCTAGATCATACACCATAAAATAAATGACAAAATATGTTTGTTGAAGTCAAACTCCATTTGCAGACCAAGTTCTCTTATGGAAAGGCGATAGTCTGCAGCCATCTGCTGGGTGTTATCTGATGGAATCATATCTTATCTCTCTTCTCATGTTCCTCTTAATATCGGTGTTCCTCAAAGCTTAGTCCTAGGTCCTTTCCCCTATATATTGTCCCATTAGATAAACCATCAGAACATTTGTTTTTCAGCACAATCTTTATGCTGTTAATACCCAATTATATAATTCTGCATGTAATGTCACACCACAGTTTTTTGCTGTCTCTCACATCATGTCATCTCTCTACCTGTTATGTCTGCCTTGTGTCTCTAATATCTTGGCATACTCGAAGAAGAGGCTGCTAACTATAAATAAATAAATAGGCATAGGCTGGCTATACACTGGGGGAGAGGGGCTGCTTAGCTAGATACTAGGGGGCTATGCACTGGTGGGAAGGGCCTGCCTTTCTATACACAGGGGGCAGGGGCTGCCTGGCTATACACTGGTGGGAAGGGCCTGCCTGGCTATATACGGGGGTCAGGGGCTGCCTGGCTATATACGGGGGTCAGGGGCTGCCTGGCTATACACTGGGGGGCATGGGCTGGCTGGCTATATACTTGGTCATGGACTGCCGGGCTATATACTGGGGGGCAGGGGCTGGTTAGCAATATATTATGGGGCATGAGATGACAGGCTATATACTGGGGGTATGGACTGGCTAGATATATACTAAGGGGTATTGGCTGGCTATATACTGGGGGCATTGGTTGGCTGGCTATATACTGGGAGAGCATGGGTAGGCTGGCAATGTACTAGGGGGCAGGGGCTGGCTTGATACTGGTGGTCATGGGCTGGCAGGCTGTATATTAAGGGGCATTGGCTGGGGGGCTATATACTATGGTGCATGGGCTGGCTCTCTATATATTAGGGTCCATCGGCTGGCTAGCTATATACTGGGGGGTATGAGCTGGGTATCTATATACTAGACTGCCTGTCTTCTCTCAATCCTCTGATCTAATTGTATGCCCTTTCACCATCTACCCACCTTCCTGGTGACAGCCCTGTTGACTATGCTATGGCTTTTTTAGTGTTGCTGTTTTTAATGGATGAGCTGGGAATAAAAGTCCTTCCTTCCAGGACCCAATCAATTGTGACATGGAGAATCATAAGAAACATTAGACTGATTTCCTAATCCCCTCGTCTTCACCAACCTGCCAGGATCACCATTGCACCCAACCAACCGTGACATTGAGAATCGTAAGAAACATTACACCCTTCATTAGTCTTCACCAACTTTACAGGATCACCATTGCATCGGACGTAACCTCTAATGGAACAATTCATCTTTATTTCCTTTCCTGAGCCTTTTAACCAAAAAAGTCTAGAATTTACAAAAATAATTACTTGTAATAAATTATTTCATTACTTTATTTCTATTAATATCCTAATTAGCCCCTAAATATAATTGTCCAAGACCTGTCCATCCGGTTCCTATTTTTACTTAATTCTTTCTCTTGATTTGCGCTGATGACCGGAGCCCTCTGATTATAAGAGGACAAGATGTTCCGCCGAATTCCAATTCGGCCCCCGCTGCTCGGCTTGATTTTTCTATTGAGTGTTTGCATACACCTGCTATTACTCCGTCCTTATTAGCTGTCTATTCTCAGCTTTGTTTAGGTGTTTTCATATGTTCCATAAAAGAGCTCCCTCCTTCAGTGCTTCCTCCCAACTTCCTTTTCGACATACTCCTTAGATTATTGGCTCTTTCACCTCGGCTTTAATTGTGCTTTGGTCTATGCACCGTGCCGTTTAATGCTTCCATTGTCCTTGATTTAGCTTGCTGCTGCTCCAAGCTCCAAATTGTCCTTCATGCAGAGTTGAGCTTGTAATAGGTACCTTAGTTGCTGAGTAAATGCTTTTGCTGGCATTCCCAGGCTTACTTTCTCCGTCAGCCCGAGTCACCTTCAAAACATCAAGATTATATGTACATACCCGGCGATAAATAACCACCCAAGTCGTTCTGATGAAAATTGAATTTGTTGAAATATAGCCTACTATATTACAATGTAGGCTGTTATTATAATTTTTTTATTACACCAAGCCAGTTTTAGCTGCAGAGCACTAAAAGGAAATTAGATCGGGAAAACTTTGCGACGGTGCGTCATGGATTACAATGAGATGAACATCAATGAAGGGGGTCGGGATCGTTTACGGAATGTCTATGATAACTGGAATGCAAGGTTGTTGCTCTTCTGGTGGCTTCCCGGGCAGATACAGGCATTTCTAAAGACGCTTTGTTATGTGTTGGTGATGCTCTTGGTGTCAGGATCATTCAGCACTTAATGCGTTGCGTGTGAAGAAGAGGAGACACCGGTTACTCAGTTGCTTGTATTATGATGTGATTTAATCCACTCTACAAGCTGACGTGTGGAAGCTCCCGGCTACAGGCCGTGCCGGCCATCAAACCATCCGAGACCTACATTCCCACCATTATGTAGACATGTAGACAGCTCAATTTTTTTTCTGTCTGTGGTTATTTTTAAAAAAAATTTAGTTCTACACATTCAGAATAGTTTTACATTCCTGCAACATTTAGGACATTGTTATAACGTTTGGCTCTAGATATTAATATACGTAATCCAAGAAAAAGCGATACCGGCACTACTCCTATGTACACATAATTCGCAGTATTGATCAGGGATCAACCGTAGGAATCCAGCTAGCACCAGCTGCAGCTTTTGGGATTTGGGGGTGTTCAGCAAGAGTGTAGCCCATATGATATTATATGAATTATCTAGATATTAATATTTAATTGTCCTCAAAAGCAACCCTCTATTGCAATCCCCTTGATCACATATACAGTACCCTGCAATATTTCTGCTTTGCAAAATTCTGTGTATTTTAGCAGATGCCTGTTAGGTTCTGTATTTGGCTGTGCCTAATAGGCATCCATACTTGAGAAACTAGAGGTCGTTGTTAGGGTCAGAAGCTTCCATGACAACCCCCTTAAAAAATTCTGCAATTACATTGTATCAAGCCGGAGGGTCGAGAGAGTGAGCAGGAGCACCTCCCTCAACCACTTAGATGCCAAAATCAACATTGCTTGTGGCATCTAATGGTTTTTCTTTCAGAAATTTCTGATGTCACTTCACCATAACATCCCGACCACTTTATGATTCGTCTTCAGCTAACCAGTCTCCAGCCGTCTTGTCATACCAAAGGCCAAGGAATAGGCTGTTGAGTGTTGAGTGAGTTTGGTTAAGGTCTGATTACTGGTTCCGGTAGCGAAAAGGAGAACAGGGGACCAAAAGGCCCCCTCAATCATCCTTTGCTGAATTTGACGAATTTAGAGCATTGTACTTTATGTTTTGGATTTGGAATAACAAGTATAACATAAATTATTCTCAGGTAAATAAAATAGATAATTGCGTAAAACGTATTTAGTTCATGAATTCACAATGCGACATTGGACGTACGGGATCCATGCATTGGTAACGCGACCTCATTTCTTCAGAGTTCATCGTCGCCAAAGTTATTTCTTGTGTTGGAGAAAGCTCGAAGCGTTTAAAGTGTTTTCCTGCATATCTTAATTAACAATGAGTTAACCTCTCACACAGCCGACCGGCGGAATGAAATCGATACATTAGGTATAAACATCGGAATAATGCTTCATCTTCTATGATGGTTTATTCATGGCGTGTAGATACAACTCTTGCTTCAGATGCAAATCACAGCCATTTTACTAGAAAACGGAAGAGACATTGTCGAGCGCCGGTTGCATTGCACTTTATTTTGAATACTTGTGGATGATTTTTATGCTATTTTACTATGTGATTCACCATTTATAGCTGTACCTGGTTGTCCTATGGATGGTTGTGCTATGGATCTGGTTGTCCCATGGATGGTTGTGCTATGGATCTGGTTGTCATGATCTGGTTGGTCTATGGATCTGGGTGTGCTATGGATCCAGTTGTCCTATGGATCTGGTTGTGCTATGGATCTAGTTGTGCTATGGATCTGTGTTGTGATAGGATCTGTTGTCCTATGATCTGGTTGTGATATGGATCTGTTGTCCTATGGATCTGGTTGTGCTCTGGATCTGGTTGTGCTCTGGATCTGTGTGCTCTGATGGTTGTGCTATGGATCTGGTCGTGCTATGGATATTGTTGTGCTATGGATCTGGTTGTGCTATGGATCTGGTTGTGTATGGTCTGGTTGTCATATGATGTGTTGTGCTATGGATCTGTTGTCCTTTGATCTGGTTGTGCTATGGATCTGGTTGTCCTATGGATCTGGTTGTGCTATGGATCTGGTGTGCTATGGCTCTGGTTTGTCCTATGTATCTGGTTGTGCATTGATCTGGTTGTCCTATGGATCTGGTTGTGCTATGGATCTGGTTGTGTTATGGATCTGGTTGTGTTATGGATCGGTTGTGTTATGGTCTGGTTGGTTATGGATCTGTTGTGCTATGGATCTGGTTTGTGCTAGGATCTGGTTGTGCTGTGGATCTGGTTGTGTTAGGATCTGGTGTGCTATGGATATGGTTGTCCTATGGATCTGGTGGTGCTATGAATCTGGTTTTGCTATGGATCTGGTGTGTATGGATTTGTTGTGCTATGATCTGGTTGTGCTATGATCTGGTTGTGCTATGGCTCTGGTTGTCCTATGTATCTGGTTGTGCTATGGATCTGGTTGTCCTATGGATCTGGTGGTATGCTAGGATCTGTTGTTAGGATTGTGTGTTATGGATGGTTGTGCTTGACTTGTGTATGATCGTGCTAGGATCTGGTTGTGCTATGGATCTGGTTGTGCTGGGATCTGTTGTGCTGTGGATCTGGTTGTGTTATGGATCTGTTGTGCTATGATCTGGTTGTCCTATGGATCTGGTGGTGCTATGAATTGGTTATGCTATGGATCTGGTCGTGCTATGGTATGTTGTGCTATGGATCTGTTGTGCATGGATCTGGTTGTCTGGATTGGTTGGTTATGTATGGTTTTGCTATGGATCTGGTTGTTCCTATGGATCTGGGGTGCTATGATGGTTATGCTATGGATTGGTCGTGCTATGGATATTGTTTTGCTATGATGGTTGTGTTATGGATGGTTGTGCTATGGTCTGGTTGTCCTATGATCTGGTGGTGCTATGAATCTGGTTGTGCTATGGATCTGGTTGTGCTATGGATCGGTTGTGCTATGGATAGGCATAACTCCATGTAACATCTTAGTAGAATACCATAACGTGCTGCCTTCATAGGATTGATCATCTGACCTTAGATGCTACACTGGCAGGGTCCTTGCTTCCACTTCTCCTTCATCCTTTTACCTCATACTTTTAGCAACAATGAAGACTCTGATCCGACCGTTTTGGCTTATTTGACATGTAACTTATTACTGGAATTTCACTGTATTCATTGTTTTTGTATAAACTTTAATAAAACTAATGTTCAAAACAAACTAGAAACTGGTCTTTTTTGAAAGGTAAATTCAGGTCAAGTAAAACATATACAGGCGGTCCCCTTACTTAAGGACACCCGACTTACAGACGGACCCCTCTGCCCCCTGTGACCTCTGGTGAAGCTCTCTGGATGTTACTATAGTCCCAGACTGCAATGGTCAGCTGTAAGGTGTCTGTAATGAAGCTTTTTGATAATCCTTGGTCCCATTGCAGCAAAAAATTTCGAAACTCCAATTTTCACTGGGGAAAAAAAAAAATTTTGTCTGGATCTACAATATAAAATATACGGTTTCGACTTACATACAAATTCAACTTAAGAGACAAACCTATGAGCCTATCTGTATGTAACCCGGGACTTCGTGTATATAAAGGGGATATATAAAAATGTAATTGAAGTCTTGGCATCACAACGCGTATCACCCCATTTTCAAGTGCCAAATAAGACTAATGGTTAGTGAGAGAAGCTATCATCTTATTTGCATTTGAAAATGATTGTTTTCAGAAACATGTTTTATGTCAAGATTTCAGTAGAATTTGTTTATATCACTTTTTATGTATATTTCCAACTTTTTTTTGGTGCAGCTTTAACATCTGGCACACTTCTGTCGAACTTTGTATGCTAATCTGGCGCACCTTTCCGACGAGCACCGGAACACCCCCTTCAGTGGCAAATTTGTGTTGCATGATGATTAGTGTAGCTGCGCCCAAAACGCTTGCATGCGACACATGTGAAATCACCTGTGCAAGCAGTTTGCACATAAAAGAATATTGCAAAGTCCACCAAAAACTGGCGCACAGCCGTAGTAAATTGCCCCAATTACTATAAGAACCGTGAATCTGAGAGTAGCCAAGCTCAGGGCTGGTCATAGCAGAAACAGTAGGAAGCTTCAGAAAGAGCTTAGATGCTCTTCACAGCAAAGAAACATGGATGCCTATGTAAATGTATAGATTTTTTTTCCACCCGCATCCCTTCCCTTCACCCCTGTATTCTTCTCCACCATGTCCCTACTCCTGTATCCTGGATCCTTCTTGCTTCCTTGGCTGAATGTGATGACACATGTGATTATTTTTCTTGAATTTTTTTTCCAAACCTGTGCAAGGACAAACGGACACACATTGTGGATGAGGGGAAAGGAGATTTTAAAAATCTACATAGAAAATGGTTCTTCACACTATACAATCCCCCCCCAAAAAAAAAAACTTTGGCAACATTTAAGAAGATGTTGTTTAGACAAGTGGCAATAGTAGTTATATTATACAGGTGGTGGGGTTCTTTGCCACAATTGATGGAAGTTGGACTTCTAAGGGGAAATGTACAGAGATGGTAGTTTTGAGAACTATTTTCCCTTAAATATTATAGTTGGTGCCTGTCCTTTAGGAGTTGTTGTCATCCTGTATTGAACTATAGGTTGAATTTGATGGTCTTGTGTCTATTTATCAACCCTACAGCTACACTTTGTACCATGTAACTATTTGTGACTTTGTATAAGTGAGGTGTTTCGGCTGCTTCGCCATTTGGACTTCATGCTGTTTCTTACGTTTCTAGTGTCTACAACTAAGCCCCTATTCACATTGCTGATTTGTTGGAGTCCACATTGTCTACATCCAATGCCACCCATTAATACTGTTATAGTGTAAGTGTGTGCAACATGGATAACTCCAGGACTATGAGATTATTGGCTAAATAGTGAGTATCCATGATGTTCTTTATATATTTCCATATCCCACTTGTCTGTGAAATACAATTTTAAAGGGGTTGTCCAACTTTGATAAAAACTCTGTCCCAGGGCCTAATACAGGGAGACGGGGGGGGGAAGCCAGGTGGCCGAAGCATTCGGAGCGGAGATGCCGAGGGACGGTGGCGGGAGACCTGAGTGTTGAAGGAGGTAAGTACAGCTTTTTTTTTTTTTAATGGTCCCCTCACGGCCACCTCTAAAGTTCATATCACCATTCATTGGTTCAAAATGCGTCAGACTTATTATTTTCCATATGGTGCAATTTTTATGTTACAGCAACTCCAATTGTCACGGGGCAAAAAAAAAAATTTGTCGGATATACAAGTATAAAATATACAGTTCCGACTTACATACAATTCACTTAAGAACAAACCTAGGAACTATCTTGTACGAAACCTGAGGCGCCAGTGCTTGGGATTTTGCCTACTGGCTTGGCCCCAAATATCCGCGAACCAGCACTAGGAGGCAGGTGAGCCGAAACAGTTTCATTTTATGTATAACTGGGTAAGTTAATCACCTAATGAATTATCCATAATGCATTTACCCTGTTTCGGCTTCGGCACACGTAGCTATGAGTTACCCCCACTTCATAAACCCTCCCATATCAGTGGTTATAGGGTGTGTGGCTGTAACCACTCATGAAGGAGCGGGCATGTATACAGTAATGTATGTACATCCCTTCATGCACCACAAGGCGGCAGGTCAACTGGACGTCATAGAAGTCAAGCGTCCTGATCCCGGGGGGTCTTTTGACTTGTGGCTCCTGTAGCAAGCAGAAACTTTAATGGCTTTAGGTCCCGATTCTTCTACTCTTCCTGCCCCCATCCAATATGGCTGTTATGGTTATTATTATCTGAGCGGTCACTCCCATCCATTTCTAACAATCATGACCCCACCATAACATTGTGGTCAAGGCTGTGGGAGCAGCATTCAAGAGGTCTCCTTTATATTACTTCAACCCCCTTTAAGCAGATTCCTATGAGCGCAGTCTTCATGGTCTCACCTCCAGAATTCACGAGAAGCTGAAATTGTATTCTTTACCATAGGATTGAATAAATATAGTCATGCAAATGCGTCTCCTCCAACGAAGAGCCGATCCTAATTACTTAGTGGTGGAAATACAATCCAAGTTCAGGGTGAGGGTCATTATGATGAAGATTAACTCTCAGTCTTGTTGGTCTTTGTCTGTAGCGTGTGTACCAAATGATGATGAAGTCCCCAGTGAGCTCATTAGCAGGAGAGCAGTAGAATATAATATGACTGGATTAATGCATCTGCTCAACCCAACAGGTTTCCAAAGCGAGGGAATAAATAGGATGTTCTCCTCGTATATAACACTGCAACATAATGTCTGTACAAAGACAATGCATTACTATACAACCCCCCAAAAGCAGTATCATCGCAGTCGGGTTCTGCTTTGCAGGCGCCATACCGTATCCAGATTGTAATTAGGAGAAAAGAGACCGAAAACTTCTGAAAAGTGATGGCAAGCGTTTGCTAATGTGGATTTGTGACTCTAAAGGATTAGTGAGTAGAGCCCTGGAGTATATAACAGATAATAAACAGGGAATGGTACAAGGAAGAATTAAAGGGAACCCGTCACCAGTAGCCACTCAATAACCCTAAATAAACCTTATATAAGTAAGTTATGGTGTCACAATGGTTTTTCTTGGGTTCTTCGTTGTGCATTTGTCCAAAAATGACTTTTTAATTCCGTACAGATTCAAGGAGGCAGGGAGAGCTCTTGAATCCAGTGAAGTTCTCCGCCTCAAATGGCCGCTCTGGGGGTAAAACACAGCCCCTCTGCACGGCCCACACCTCCACAACGCACTGGCCTGCACACCCCAGACGTCTCCATAGGTGTACCCCGTTCATGGTCAGTACTGCCACTCAGTATTCTTATAGGTAATATTTAGGGTTTGTATGTACACATTGACTGCACCAGTAGCAGAATAGTCAGTGCAGCTCTGGGGTATAATACCAGGATGTACTCAGGATCATAAGGATAAGTAATGTCATGTATGTACACATTGACTGCACATTACAGAATAGTGAGTGCAGCTCTGGGGATAATACAGGATGTAACTCAGGATCATACAGGATAAGTATGTCATGTATGTACACAGTGACAGCACCAGCAGCCAGAATAGTGATTGCAGTCTGGAGTGTAATCAGGATGTAACTCAGGATCAGTACAGGATAAGTAATTCATGTATGTACACAGTGACTGCACCAGCAGATAGTGAATGCAGCTCGGGTATAATACAAGAGTATGGTCAAACCCTGTGGTGTTCCTAGTGAATACCTTTCTTAAGATCATGTTGCAAACCTCTGGAAAGAGAGGGCTCCTCCGTGGGTATACTCCTGTAGGGGATGGTTTCGGCCTTCTTCCAGGAATGGGAGATAGGGGTCAAGTGAAGGATCTTCGGACACACGCATTGGCATCTTCCGGCTTACGCTACCCCGGTTCTGAAGGTGATTCGCCGTGGGTCTGGGAATGTGGAAGATCAGGACCATGTCGAGGAAGCTCTCAACAAGAGGGTTCTGTTGACCCATTTCCAGAAGCCTCTGGCCCTCAGGGATTGCCCCTCTTGGGGTGGGTTTGAGTTTATTGAATTCCATCAGGATCCCTTGAAGTTTGGGGATGTGACTTGGCGCTGCTTCCATGGAAAGCTGTGTGTGAGGGACAATCTGAAGTGTAGGAGTTCGAGGAAGGGGTTGTCCCCGGGAGGAGTGCGGTGGCCTGCTGGAGAGCATGGACCACTTCCTGCTTCAGTGCCCCTTTACACAGAGGTGTACAAGGGTGGGCGTTTCCATCCATTGGCCCGGGTTGGCCGATCTCTCCTATGTGGAGTGGGCCTATGGAGCATTCAGAGGCCTAGGTGGCCGGGACCGTGCCGTTATTTCTAGTTAGCACTGAGGTCAGGTACCACAACGTTGGAAACGGGTGTTTAGTATCGACGCAGCGTAAAATCCTCCCGGTGGAGAGGTGGTTAGGATAATTCTGGTGACCTGGTGAAGGTGCGCTCTCTGGAGTATGAGAGGCTGGGCACGGGAGGGCCTCTACTCCTTTGGAGGGGGTTCTCCTTTAGTGTCCCTTAGTCTGTCATCTCCTCTCCTGGGGGTTGGGCTGATGCTGCACAGTAATTTTTGTTTGTGTTCTGAGGTTCTAGTGATGTAGGCTTGCAGGCACCGACACCTGGCTTTATGTGGTTTTGATTGATGTTGTTGAGATTTTATTTGTATTCTGTTTTCTTTGTTATGTTGTAAATACTGTATATATTGTATATATTGTATATAGTGGGGTTTGGGACCACGTGTTAGGTTGGGAGGAGGGGGTGATTGGTGTGGGGTTTACAACTGACCTTGGACTCTATGACCCTGGGCACTGGGTCTGGATACTAGGGACGTTAGACCAGTGTCTGGGGGGGAAGGGAGGGTGCGGCGAGGGATTTAGTTTAGTTTGTGTAGTGTTGTGTGTATTGTATATATATTTAAACAAAAAAAGGGGGTGTGGGGTGGTTTGTTATTAGAGGGTGTGGGTGGTTTATGATATTTATAGTCAATTTTTGTTTATTTGCGGGTGTGGCTTGTCTTTGTTTATTGGTGTTGGTTTAGGTGTAATAATCGGTTGGGTGGGGGTTGTGGTAATTGGTGGTTTATTCATTTCGGTGTATTTTAGTTATTGTTTTTGCTAGGTATGAAGGGGCTGACCAGCAGGTAAGATATGTATATATTGTATATTTGTTGTTTTATGTTATGTTTTTTACTTTATATAAAATAAAAGATCTACAGGATGTAACTCAGGTCAGTACAGGAAAGATGTCCTGTATGTACACAGTGGATGCACAGCAGCGAATATGTGAGTGCAGCTCTGGGGTATAATACAGGATGTTAACCAGGATCAGTACAGGACGAAGTAATGTCATGTATGTACACAGTGACTGCCACCAGCAGCATAATAGTGAGTGCAGCTTTGGAGTATAATACAGGATGTAACTCAGGATCAGTACAGCTAAGTAATGTCATGTATGTACACGTGACTGCACCAGCAGCATAATAGTGAGTGCAGCTCTGGAGTATAATACAGGATGTAACTCAGAATAAGTACAGGATAGGTAATGTCATGTATATCCACAGTGACCCGCACCAGCAGCAGAATAGTGAGTGCAGCTTGGAGTATAATACGGATGTAACTCAGGATCAGTACAGGATAAGAATGTCATGTTGTACACAGTGGATACAGCGCAGAAATGAGTGAGTGCCAGCTCTGGAGTAAATACAGGATGTAACTCAGGATCAGTACAGGATAAGTATGTCAGTATGTACACCGTGACTGCACCAAGCAGAATAGTGGTGTGCTGCTCTGGAGTATATACAGGATGTAACTCAGATCGTACGGATAATAATGTCATGTATGTACACAGTGACTGCGAGCAGCAGAATAGTGAGTGCAGCTCTGGGGTATGATACAGGATAAGCTCAGGATCAGTACAGGATAAGTATTGTCAGATGTACACAGGGACTGCACCAGCAGCAGAATAGTGAGTGCAGCTCTGGGGTATATACAGGATAACTCAGGATCAGTAAGGATAAGTAATGTCATGTATGTACACAGTGACGGCACAGCTAGCAGAATAGTGAGGCAAGCTTATGAAGTATAATACTGGATGTAGCTTTGTGGGTAGTTGTTCTGAATGCTGTTGCAAGTAAAGAGAGAAGCTTTATTGCTTCTTAATAATATCCTTCTCAGCTTGGATCGTTCAGACCCATCCATTAACACCCTAATGATGTATGATTCTGTTTTTTTTTTTACCATATTGTCATACGGCTACAGACAGTCTAACGTGACGCTCGCTAATAAAGCGCATTCTGCTGCTCCGATTACGCACGTCTCCGCAGGTGGTAGAAATCAACACCTTCCAGTCATTATTATCCCGCTCCTAAAACTTCCTTCACCTCCTCTTAGAAAAGGCTATGCTTTTAGGAGGCTGAGAGAATGCTGATTTTTTTTTCCAGTAATTGTAAACCATTTAAGTTAGCCCAAGAAAACATAAAAGTAAATCTAAAAACATACAGTATGCCCGGCAGTAATGACAGCGATTGATCGCGCCCTGTTCCTTCCGGCATTCTGACCTTACCGCCACAGCCATTTTACTAGAAAACGGAAGAGACATTGTCGAGCGCCGGTCGCATTGCACTTTATTTTGAATACTTGTGGGTGATTTTTATGCTATTTTACTATGTGATTCACCATTTATAGCCGTTACCTGGTTGTCCTATGGATCTGGTGGTGCTATGGATCTGGTTGTCCCATGGATCTGGTTGTGCTATGGATCTGGTTGTCCTATGGATCTGGTTGTGCTATGGATCTGGTTGTGCTATGGATCTGGTTGTGCTATGGATCTGGTTGTGTTATGGATCTGGTTGTGCTATGGATCTGGTTGTCCTATGGATCTGGTTGTGTTATGGATCTGGTTGTGCTATGGATCTGGTTGTCCTATGGATCTGGTGGTGCTATGAATCTGGTTTTGCTATGGATCTGGTCGTGCTATGGATATTGTTGTGCTATGGATCTGGTTGTGCTATGGATCTGGTTGTGCTATGGCTCTGGTTGTCCTATGTATCTGGTTGTGCTATGGATCTGGTTGTTACAAACAATATCCATAGCACGACCAGATCCCTATAGCATAACCAGATTCATAAGCACCCCACAGATCCATAGGACAACCATCCATAGCACAACCAGACTCCTAACACAACCAGATCCACAGCACACCAGATCCATAGCACAACCAATCCATAGCACAACAATATCCATAGCACGACCAGATCCATAGCATAACCAGATTCATCATAGCACCACCAGATCCATAGGACAACCAGATCCATAGCACACCAGATCCATACACAACCAGATCCACACACATGTGATTATTTTTCTTGAATTTTTTTTCCAAACTGTGCAAAGGACAAACGGACACACATTGTGGATGGAGGAAAGGAGATTTAAAAAATATAATAGAAAATGGTTCTTCACACTATACAATGCCCCCCCCCCAAAAAAAAACTTTGGCAACATTTAAGAAAGATGTTGTTCTAATGACAAGTGGCAATAGTAGTTATATTATAACAGGTCTGTGGGGGGTTCTTTGCCACAATTGATGGAAGTTGGACTTCTAAGGGAGGAAATGTACAGAGATGGTAGTTTGAGAATATTTTTTCCCTTAAATAGTATAGTTGGTGCCTGTCCTTTAGGAGTTGTTGTCATCCTGTATGAACTATAGGTTGAATTGATGGTCTTGTGCTATTTATCAACCCTAAAGCTACACTTTGTACCATGTAAACTATTTGTGACTTGTATAAGTGAGGTGTTTCGGCGCTGCTTCGCCAATTTGGACTTCATGCTGTTTCTTACAGTTTCTAGTGTCTACAAACTAAGCCCCTATTCACATTGCTGATTTGTTGGAGTCCAACATTGTCTACAATCCCAATGCACACTCCATTAATATGTTATAGTGTAAGTGTGTGCAACAGGATAACTCCAGGACTATGAGATTATTGGCTAAATAGTGATATCCATGATGTCTTTATATATTTTCCTATCCCACTGTCTGTGAAATACAATTTTAAAGGGGTTGTCCAACTTTGATAAAAACTCTGTCCCAGGGCCTAATACAGAGGGAGACGGGGGGGGGGCAAGCCAGGTGGCCGGAAGCAGTCGGAGCGGAGATGCCGAGGGACGGTGGCGGGGAGACGAGTGTTGAAGGAGGTAAGTACAGTTTTTTTTTTTTTAATGGTCCCCTCCACGGCCACCTCTAAGTCATATCAACCATTCATTGGTTCAAAATGCGTCAGACCTTATTATTTCCATATGGTGCAATTTTATGTTACAGCAACTCCATTGTCATGGGGCAAAAAAAAAAAATTTTGTGGATATACAAGTATAAAATATACAGTTCCGATATACATACAAATTAACTTAGAACAAACTATGGAACCTATCTTGTACGTAACCTGAGGACTGCCAGTGCTTGGGATTTTGCCTATGGCTTGGCCCCAAATATCGCGAACCAGCACTAGGAGGCAGGTGAGCCGAAAACAGTTTCATTTTATGTATAACTGGGAAGTATAATCACCTAATGGAATTTCCATAAGCATTTACCTGTTCGGCTTCGGCACACGTAGCTATGAGTTACCCCCACTTCATAAACCCTCCCATATCAGTGGTTATAGGGGTGTGTGGCTGTAACCACTCATGAAGGAGCGGGCATGTATACAGTAATGTATTGTACAGTCCCCTTCATGCACCACAAGGCGGCAGGTCACTGGACGTCATAGAAGTCAAGCGTCCTGATCCCCGGGGGGTCTTTGACTTGTGGCTCCTGTAGGCAAGCAAGAAACTTTAATAGGCTTTAGTCCGATTCTCTCTATTTCCTGCCCCATCCCAATATGGCTGTTATGGTTATTATTTATCTGAGCGGTCACTCCCATCCATTTTCTAACAATCATGACCCCACCATAACAATTTGTGGTCAAGGCTTGTGGGAGCAGCATTAGAGGTCTCCTTTATATTACTTCAACCCCCTTTAAGCAGATTTCTATGAGCGCAGTTTCATGGTCTCACCTCCAGAATTCACGGAAGCTGAAATTGTATTCTTTACCATAGGATTGAATAAATATAAGTCATGCAATGCGTCCCTCCACCGAAGAGGCCGATCCTAATTACTTAGTGGTGGAAAACAATTCCAAGTTCAGGGTGAGGTCATTATGATGAAGATTAACTCTCAGTCTTGTTGGTCTTTGTCTGTAGCGTGTGTAACAATGATGATGAAGTCCCCAGTGAGCTCATTAGCAGGAGAGCAGGTAGAAATATAATATGACTGGATTAATGCATGCTGAACCCAACAGGTTTCCAAAGGCGAGGGAATAAATAGGATGTTCTCCTCGTATTATAACATGCAACATAATGTCTGTACAAGACAATGCATTACAATACGAACCCCCCTAAGCAGGTTCATCGCAGTCGGGTTCTGCTTTGCAGGCGCCATACCGTATCCAGATTGTAATTAGGAGGAAAAGAGAACCGAAACTTCTGAAAAGTGATGGCAAGCTGTTTGCTAATGTGGATTTGTGACTCTAAAGATTAGTGAGTAGAGCCCTGGAGTATATAATCAGATAATAAATCAGGGAATGGTACAAGGAAGTAATTTAAAGGAACCCGTCACCAGTAAGCCACTAATTAACCCTAAATAAAACCTTATATAAGTAAGTTATGGTGTCACAATGGTTTTTCTGTGGGTTTCTTCGTTGCTGCATTGTCCAAAAATGACTTTTTATTCCGTACAGATTTCAGGAGGCAGGGAGAGCTCTTGAATCCAGTGAAGTTCTCCCCCTCCAAATGGCCGCTCTGGTGGGGTAAAACAGCCCCTCTGCACGGCCCACCACCTCCACACGCATGGCCTGCACACCCCAGACGTCTCCATGGTGTACCCCGTTCATGTGTCAGTACATGCCCCATCAGTATTCTATATAGGTAATATTAGGGTTTGTATGTACACATTGACTGCACCAGTAGCAGAATAGTCAGTGCAGCTCTGGGGTATAATACAGGATGTAACTCAGGTCAGTACAGGATAAGTATATGTCATGTATGTACACATTGACGCACCAGTAGCAGAATAGTGAGTGCAGCTCTGGGGTATAATACAGGATGTAACTCAGGATCAGTACAGGATAAGTAATGTCATGTATGTACACAGTGACAGCACCAGCAGCAGAATAGTGATTGCAGCTCTGGAGTGTATACAGGATGTAACTCAGGATCAGTACAGGATAAGTAATGTCATGTATGTACACAGTGACTGCACCAGCAGAATAGTGAATGCAGTCTGGGGTATAATACAAGATGTATGGTCAAAACCCTTGTGGTGTTCTAGTGAATACCTTTCTTAAGATCAATGTTGCAAACTCTGGAAAGAGAGGGCCCCGTCCGGTGTTACTCCTGTAGGGGATGGTTTCGGCCTTCTTCCAGGAATGGGAGATAGGAGGTCAAGTGAAGGATCTCGGACACCGCATTGGCATCTTCCGGCTTACGCTACCCGGTTCTGAAGGTGATTCGCCGGTGGGTCTGGGAATGTGGGAGATCGGACCATGTCGAGGAAAGCTCTCAACAAGAGGTTTCTGTTGACCCATTTCAGAAGTCTGGCCCTCAGGGATTGCCCCTCTTGGGGTGGGTTTGAGTTTATTGAATTCATCAGGATCCCTTGAAGTTTGGGGGATGGACTTGGCGCTGCTTCATAGAAAGCTGTGTGTGAGGGACAATCTGAAGTGTGGAGTTCTGAGGAAAGGGGTTGTCCCCGGGAGGAGTGCGGTGGCCTGCTGGAGAGCATGGACCACTTCTGCTTCAGTGCCCCTTTAACACAGAGGTGTACAACCGGGTGGGCGTTCCATCCATTGGCCCGGGTTGGCCGATCTTCCTATGTGGAGTGGCGCTAGGAGCATCAGAGGCCTAGGTGGCCGGGACGCTGCACGTTATTTCTAGTTAGCCTAGTGGTCAGGTACCACACGTGGAACGCACGGTGTTTAGTATCGACGCAGCGTAAAATCCTCCCGGTGGATGAGGGTGGTTAGGAACATTCTGGGTGACCTGGTGAAGGTGCGACTCTCTGGAGTATGAGAGGTGGGCAGGGGAGGGCCTCTCTCCTTTGGAGGGGTTGGTTCTCTTTAGTGTCCCTTAGTCTGTCATCTCCTCTCCTGGTGTTGGGCTGATGCTGACCAGTAGATTTTGGTTTTGTGTTCTGAGGTTTAGTGATGTAGGGCTTGCAGGCACCGAACCTGGGGTATGTGGTTTTGATTGATGTTGTGAGATTTTATTTGTATTCTGTTTTCTTTATGTTATGTTGAAATACTGTATAATTGTATATATTGTATATAGTGGGGTTTGGGACACAGTGTTAGGTGGGAGGGGGGTGATGGTGGTGGGATTTACGAACTGACCTTGGACTCTATGACCCTGGGCACTGGTCTGGACTACTTAGGGCGTTAGACCAGTGTCTGGGGGGAAGGGGAGGGTGCGGGCGAGGGATTTAGTTAGTTTAGTGTGTGTGTGTGTATTGTTATTATATATTTAAACAAAAAAAGGGTGTGGGGTTGTTGTTATTAGAGGGTGTGGGGTGGGTTTATGTATATTTATAGTCAATTTTGTTTTTTTGCGGGTGTGTGCTTGTCTTTGTTATGGTTGGTTTAGGAGTGTAATAATCGGTTGGGTGGGGGTTGTGGTAATTGGTGTTTATTCATTTCGGTGTATTTTAAGTTATTGTTTTTGCTAGGTATGAATGGGGCTGGACCAGCAGTAAGATATTGTATATATTGTAATTATGTTTTGTTTATGTTATGTTTTTACTTTATATAAAATAAAAGATCTACAGGATGTAACTCAGGATCAGTACAGGATAAGTAATGTCCTGTATGTACACAGTGACTGCACCAGCAGCAGAATAGTGAGTGCAGCTCTGGGGTATAATACAGGATGTAACTCAGGATCAGTACAGGATAAGTAATGTCATGTAGTACACAGTGACTGCACCAGCAGCATAATAGTGAGTGCAGCTTTGGAGTATAATACAGGATGTAACTCAGGATCAGTAACAGGATAAGTAATGTAGTCATGTAACACAGTGACTGCACCAGCAGCATAAATAGTGAGGCAGCTATGGAGTATAATACAGGATGTAACTCAGAATCAGTACGGATATGGTAATGTCATGTATATACACAGTGACCCCGCACCAGCAGCAGAATAGTGGTGCAGCTTTGAGTATAATACAGGATGTAACTCAGGATCAGTACAGGATAAGTAATGTCATGTATGTACACAGTGGACTACAGCAGCGCAGATAGTGAGTGCAGCTCTGGAGTATAATACAGGATGTAACATCAGGATCAGTACAGGATAAGTAATGTCATGTATGTACACAGTGACTGCCACCAGCAGCAGAATAGTGAGTGCAGCTCTGGAGTATAATACAGGATGTAACTCAGGATCAGTACAGGATAAGTAATGTCATGTATGTACAAGTGACTGCAGCAGCAGAATAGTGAGTGCAGCTCTGGGGTATGATAAGGATGAAGCTCAGGATCAGTACAGGATAAGTATTGTCATGTATGTAACAGTGACTGCAACCGCAGCAGAATAGTGAGTGCAGCTCTGGGGTATGATACAGGATGTAACTCAGGATCAGTACAGGATAAGTAATGTCATGTATGTACACCAGTGACTGCACAGCAGCAGAATAGTGAGTGCAGCTATGAAGTATATATATGGATGTAGCTTTTTGTGGGTAATTTGTTTGAATGCTGTTGAAAGTAAAGAGAGAAGCATTTATTGCTTCTTTAATAATATCCTTCTCAGGCTTGGATCGTCAGACTTCAGACATCCATCCATTTACAACCCTAATGATGTATGATTTCTGTTTTTTTTTTTAACCATATTGTCATACGGCTCCAGATAGTCTAACGTGACGCTCGCTCATTAAAGCGCATTTGCTGCTCCGATTACAGACGTCTCCGCAGGTGGATAGAAATCACACTTACCGTTCATTATTATCCGCTCCTAAAACTTCTTCACCTCCTCTTAGAAAAGGCTTTGCTTTTAGGAGGCTGAGAAATGATGATTTTTTTTTTTCAGTAATTGTAAACCATTTAAGTTAGCCCAAGAAAACATAAAAGTAAATCTAAAAACATACAGTATGCCCCGGCAGTCATTAGCCAGCGAGATAGCGAACTGTAATGCAGGAATTACTGCATTAACCGCCTGAAAAACATTTAGACTCACATTAACCGCTGAGACAATAAAGCAGCTCCATCCATTTCTAGTGGTGTCCCATGGACTTCCATGCTGCTTTCATCAGTGACTCCAGGAGATGCTGACTGTGAAAGCCTAAAAGGAGCCATCAGGAGTCAGCGTACAGTATTAGGACACCGCTCAATTAGTAGCAAAGCTCCTTATTCTACACTAAACTCCGGACTTCCTGTTTTGTTACATTGCAGCCAAATAACATCTCGCCGGACGGGAGTTTTTGGTTGGCGAAACGCTTTCCCGGTCCGGAATCCCAAGACGCACTTATCATTCGAGGAGATAATAAAGAAAGCAGAACATCTGCAGTCCTATGATGAACCAATAACGTATACTAACTATACCACCTCTTAGTAACTCTTGAGCTGCGTAGCTGAAGGGTACCACCATTTGCAAAGGATCCTATGAAGCGAATTAAGCCTGAAAGTAGCTTTAATAAAAAACTGTGGAACTCTTCTTCGTTTAACGGGAAGATTGATTCTCTATCTTTACGATAAATCATTACAGGAAACCTACCACCACGGATCTATCTATAAGGTAGTAGGTGTCTCTAATGTATGTAAGGATAGCCCTTTTAAGGGCTAATCTTTTAGTCCCCTTGATCTTTTCTAATCGTTAATTGTGGTAATATTCTAATTTACCAAAGAGGCTACTGGGGCGTGGAGCAGCTGGAGCTGAGGCTACATGGCGCGGCTACTCCCCGCTCCTCTTCTGCGAAGCCGGCGTTCTGCGCATTTGCAATAGCTCTGGCTTCGGACCTGAGACCACGCAGCCAGCAGCCTGCGTTCTGCACGTGCGCACACCGGCTTTGCGGACTAGGGCACGAGGCTCCTCGTAGCTTCGCGCTGAAGATATCTGGGTAGGAGGATCAAGGAGGCTACTGGGGCGTGGAGTAGCCATGCCGCGAAGCCTCATCTTCGGCTACTCCTCGCCAACAGTAGCCTCTTCGGTAAATTTGCATATTATCACAAATAAAGATTAAAGAAGATAAAGGGGACTAAACGATTATCCTACATTAGAGGCAACTACCACCAGATCTAGCTGAATAGGTAGATCCATGGTGGTAGGTTTCCTTTATAGGGGTTAGCCAGGAATAACTGAGAGATATTGTGGTCACAAAAACTTCCTTGCTGATTGGTGGGGGTTCCAGTGGTGAGATCACAAGATCAAGAGTCCATTGTACCCCCAGAGGAATAGAGCACGAGGTCGCACATGCACTTTTTTGCTCCATTTATCTTCAAATTAAATCTACCATCAGAATCCATCATGACAAGCCAGGGGCACTTATGGGCCTAAGACCAATCCTAAATATAGGCTGTCAATAGTTGATACCGAATCCCTGCTCCATTCAACACTGGAATCGTGACTGATGTTTTTGAATGGGCATCAGAGCTTTATTCATTTCAATGCTTCTGGATTTTGATAGCACACAGGACCCATTAGCTAGTGGACATGATTTATTCCTTTTAAGAGGTTGGCTAGGAATTTGGTGGCCTCTGCACCAACTGCTTTTTGGTGCCATGTGAACACAGGCCACAGAGCTGGAAACAATGGTCTCTGCATCCCTTTAGAAATGGAGCCAAATCCTTAAAGGTCCTTGCCCTGTGTTGACTCGGTGCCAAAACGCTGGCTGCTGCAGAGGCCATCAGTAATAGTTTCGAATGTGATTTTGAAAGCATTAGTCATGTTTTTTTTAAATTCTGTACAATTCCTTTAAATCCGAAGCTGCATGACCCCACTTGAATAAGGCTTAGTATAAAGCACAGCTGCCTATATGGAGTTGATATGCTTGCTTAAACTATATTTGGCCAATGGTGCACTAGAACTACCACTGGCCTTTCATTGTAACATTTCATAGGGGTCCTGACTGATCAGATATTTATAACCAATCCAAAGGATAGACCATGAATGTTTCAGACCCAGAATATCATAGCATAGAAGTTGCCTTCAATTCTAATGTCTATGGTGGCCATCTTCACTCAAGATCACTGGGAGACCAAGAAAAGGAAGTAGACACTTGGACAGACAGTTGACCCAACTACTCGTAATTCCTTCACCATTGGTACTTGTTACATCCCTGTTATGCACTTTGTTTTTGCCTTATAGGCCTTACCTGTTGCCTTTAGCTTAGTCTGTATTATATTGTTCAGCCTGTACCTTATTCAGGCTGTTCATTTAGATGCATCCAGTGATTGACAGATAATTAATTTGTATTGACTACACTTCTTGTCTTGAAATACGTAATGTTTGATTAATCATTGTATTCCACCAGTCGTTGAGTGTGGTGGAGAATGTGTTCAGGCCACTACCAGTGTACAAAAACTTAACTATTTGCTTTAAAAAAAAGCTTAAATGCAAAGTAACTGGGCCCTTACATAGAATTTCTAGATGGATGGTCAAGTACCAGGCTCTACCTACCAACATGGAAAAACAAGTGGAAGAATTTAGAAGCCAATCACTGCCTTGAAAGTGGTCTTCTAAAATAACTTATTTCTAAGATAGGATTGAAAATCTCTCCTGGATAAGTTACTAGTTTTCTTTAAAGGTAGGTGTTTTGTTTTACTGTAACACAATTTATTATATATAGTCACATTTATGAGCTTTGTACATCGTTTTTAAAATCTTTTTAAGCTTACAGGGGTTGTCCACCTTCATGAACTTTTGTGTAAACAGATCTCCATTTTTTGTTAAAAAAGGAACCTTACTGATTACTCTCAGGTACCCGACTGGACTCCGTTTACTGGGTTCTAGTGGTTGTGGTGGTGATATTTTAGACATCACCAGTGTTGGACTGGCTTACTAGAGTACCAGAGGATCCTCCTGTGGGCCTAGGCTCTAACCTACTACTGGAGACGGGAGACTGTGGAGACTAGTAGTCAATATCCTTGGTGGGCCCAAGGAACCCCATTTTGACACTGGACACCACACCAAAAGTTAGATTTTGGGTTGACAAGTCTGAGCTGTTATCACAACCAGATCCACCGGCTAAAGGAAAGTTGTGTTTGTAAAAATTTTCAAGGCGTTGGTCTACTCCTTTAATTTATCGAATGTTTGATGACTGCAGAGAAAACAGTTTCCATCACATCCACACACCAGACGTGATGAAGCTCCTCCACCCTCTGAGATGTGATTTAGCTGAAGATAAGGCTGTACTGAGGAGTAGCTGTACTGAAATGAACTTTGTGTTTCTGTAATTGTTCTCCAAAACAATTGATGTTGTGTATTCCACTTAGAGAAGATTATTTCTTTGAAGAAAAATTGCACTTACTGTCTTGGAGCAGATCCTTGTGGTCAGGTTCTATAATTTTCTAAATAAAAAATGGGTTTTCATGAAAGATATTTCTTCTGTATAAATTCGGCTTTGGTTGTCGGAGCGGCAGGCGTTTTACTGTTTCCAGCTAATCCGCGGCTCTTGACCTCGTTTCTTGCTATTTTTCTTTGTTTATAACAACAGAATTGGTAGTTTAGCTGATAACTGTTACTACCGACACATAGTAATATGCATAAAATTTACCACTTTAAAAGAATTTTCATCTCTTGTTTCTCCAATCACTGATTTTTGAGCTGCTTATTATGCTCTTTTGTCCTATTGGCGCATAGGGGACCTCATGCTCCCAATACAGTATATACAAGTTGACCAGAGGCCAACCTTTCCCTTCAGGAATCTTCATGAGCATTCTAGTTTCTAGGTTTCCTGTAAGGGTTTCCTGGCCAACAATATTGCATTATAAAGTAGGTTGTTTGGGCAGTAGCCCGGGGCCCAAGTCTTCTAGGGGTTCCATGGCCACCCAAAACCACCGACCAAATTTTATACTGAGGAGGACCTTCAATCATGAAATCCTTGTACATCTGTTCATGCTTTCAATACAATGTACGCAAGGTCCTCCAAAGGTTAATTTCCTCCAAAGGTCTTGAAACCACAGATTGAAATCAGCAGAAGGGACAAATCCGTCATTCATTGATCCTAGTACCATATATAGGAGATGATTTATGGTGAGGGTATAATATTCATAGAGCTTAGGGCCTGCTCACATGTGTGTTCCTGTCCTTTGGCTCATACCTTGACCATAATAATGAAATGTGGACCTTACTACAGTTCTGTCTTGACTATGAATTTATGCAGCCCACCCTGACCTATTGCCGGACTATTGAACATGATAAAACTTCTACCCTGACCTCAACTTGCACTTGACCACTTAATATCTGACTCATGGTTTTTTCCCAACATCACTTGAGCCACTTGAACAAGCTACAACCTATAGTGCCACTAAATTAAGAAGTGGCAAGACATTGTCACAGCTAAATTTACTCTTTATAAAGTGAATATTGATGAGGTCACATGGATAGGAATATTGGAGAGTGGTCCTTAGGTACCAATTTTATGGCAACTTAGACTTAAAGATATAGTCAGAACCAGTTACACGTCGCTATAAAATTGAGGTACTGCCTTTACAAGATCTGGTCTTGTGTGTTGGAAAGGTTATTGACCATTGATTCTGATCTTCTACACCTTGGACTTGATTATGAATAAATCCCTTCCTAACTTTCAAATATTACGGTTGACCCTGACCCAAGGCTTGTTCCTGACTCTGATCGTGTCTTGTGGTGATTATCTCAGCCATGACCTCTGGCTCTCTCCAGGCTGTTCCTTGCCCCATTCGTTGGTTTGATACACCCTATCACCTGTTGATGATCTATAGTGTGGTTCCAGACTCCTCTACGTCAGAGCCTAATGGTGCTATCACCACCAATCTATGGGTATTCTGGAGATTGTGATTTCGGAATCCATCTGGAGTCCACAGTTTCTTGGGAGGTCGAATCATTTCTAGTTACACCCTTGAGTGATATCGGTTTACAGTTTGACGGTGACACAGCTGGTACTCCATTATGTAATGATGTGTGTCCTATCCCAGATGATATCTGTATGTTTTACTTACCAATATATTGAATTCTCATGTATGGTTTGAAGTCACACATATCTAAACCTCACAGAGCTTGAATTAATTCAATAACCCCTCGTTCTACCCACAAAGACAGCACAGAGACACAAACCGTCTAGTTAAGAGGCTGCAACATTCGGCTTGGGCTTTGAGCTGTCCACATGAGTTTACATTGACACGAACTCTTAAATATGAAGCAATGTTACGGGGAGAAGTCAGTTTCTATAATCTAACAAAGCAAGGACAAGAGGTAATAATAATTTAGCTCAAGAGAACTCAACCCTCAAATTAGACCCAATAGTCACATCAGGTTTTAGGAATGAAATTTGCTTTGCTCACAGGCAAAATTTTTCTAATCTACATATAAATCGAACATTGAGTGGTTGTATTAAAAACTGAGACTATTTCAGGGAAGAGAGCCGAGAGACGCCGGTGTTGTCATAAACAATATCGCTATATAGCTGACAAAAGTATAATGGAAACAAGAACCCAAAAAGAAAGGTAAAGTCATCCAAGCGTGGAAAGAAAGTTAACCGTGTGAGCACTTCATTAATGCAGCTCGTTGCATTATCAACTCTTGTATCTTATGTTTTACTTGTTTTCCTTCAAAAGTCAATGGGGCACATTTACTAAGGGTCCGAACGCTGCACTTTCGTCGGGTTTCGTGATTATTTCCGTTTTGGGCATGCGACCGGGTTGTGGCGCATCGGCGCCGGCTTGCATGCGCCAGAAATTGGGGGGTCGTGGCCGAAGGACAACCTGATGGATTTGGACAAACCACGGAATTTAAAAACGGAATTTTGTCGCAAGATCAAGCACTCACATGCACCGGGAAGAAGCAGGTGAACTCCGGCAGACCTCGGCGCACAAGCGATGGATGCAGGAACTTGGGCACACGATCTTAGTGAATCGCGCCTGACCTTAATCCTCATTGGACAACGCACCGCGGGATCGCGACAGGACCGGGACTGGGGATGGATCATTAGTGTAGTCAAGAAAGGGCCATGGGTCATCACCAGTAAGATGGTCAAGATGTGGCAGGACAGAAAATAAGAAATGGACATAGTCAAGAACTGAGCCAGAGATCAGAACCAGAAGTAGAGCAGGAATGTAACAGGTGGTTAAGTCAAAAGAAAACACTGGAGCAAAGCCAAGGTCAAAGTCATGCAACACAGTAGCAGTAGCCAGGAAAAGTTTAAAGTCTTCAAAGGCAAACCATGTGGACTAGGGCTGATGGAAAGCAGTTTCCCAGGATTTGTTTTTCTCTTTAGCACAACCAAAACATTCTGCCACCAATAGGGGGAGCTTTTAAGCCTACTGAAGACTGATTTAGAATTATAGTCAATGGGAAAAGTATAGGTGATTCAAGGAGTTTTCTGCAAGCTCAAAGATTGGGGTCTGATTCATTTGAACCCTCGGGGATATCTACTTAATTCCACATCAAGGCAAAAGCGTACCCTGGAGCAAAAACAAGACTAAAGTCATCTAACACAGCAACAGTAGCCAGACAAAATTTGAAACAATGTAGACCAGGACTGACAGAATTGACTTTTAGCACAACCAAAACATAACATTCTGCCACCAATAGGGGGAGCATATGAGCTTACTGAAGACTGATTTAGTGGAAGAAGTATAGGTGATTTAAGGTGTTTTTTTGTAAGCTCATAGATTTGGGTTAATTCATATGAATCCTACAGAGATGTATGCTTCTGACTTTGTCCTATGTATAGCGGCATCACAGTACTTTGTGATTATTGGGGTGCTGTATTTTGCAACTCCACCCAGTAGTGGATTATAATATGGCCCGTTTGTATAATTGTATATTTGTATAATTATAGGCGGTAGCCTAGGGCACAACTCTTCAAGGGGGCCCATGGCCACCCAAACTACCCTCCAAATGTTATACTGAGAAGAACCTTCAACCAAGGAATCATATGTAGGAAGTGATTCCAGACTTGTAGGGGCAATAATATTCATGAAGTCCAGGGCTCATAGCAGTCTTATTCTGCCCGTATCTCCACCAATCACATGTCAATGAACCATCCTATACATAAAATTTGTGAAGGGAAGCAGAGCATAGGGCTTTCTAACAAAGCTACACTCACTATAAAAAAAACTATTTAAAACTGTATATATAAAAAATACTGAATAAATAGAGAGCTGCCACGGCCATACTGGGGCATATTCATATTATCCAGGCAGGGCCCTTTGGCCCTCATTAAAATGTGGTTTTCATTGACCTCATTTTTATCTCGAATTCCATACAGTGTAGAAGGCAATAAACCTTATGCTATGGATTAAGGTAAACCTAAGGAATTTGATGACTGATAAGGCCGATAAGAAAGCTTATTTCCAAGCATTGCAGCGGCCTGAACGCTGAAGGTTACAACTGGGAGTGTTTTTTTTAGCCGGCTCATCTCCGCAGCCCCGCGTCCGCGGCTTCCTTTCATTACTTCTGTGTAGTGATTGCAGAGACGTTCCACTCTCCACTCCGTGAAGCTCATATCATGGTCAATCTAATGCAGACAAAGGTGAGCGGCGCTCGCTACTCCTGCTCTGATTACATTACAGCCGAGAGAATAAAGGAGGAAGGTAGCGCACCCTCATCTGTAGACTGCAACAAAACAGCAACGCATGTCCCCGGCCTCACAGCCGAATTATATACAACACTTCATTATCTCCTCTGAACCTTTACTCTTCTTTCACCCTTTTATAACTTTTTTTTAACACTAATTGGAATCTTTTTCGAGAAACTTCGAGAGCTTTTGATTTGGGTAGGCATTGCATGTGTACAATGAGGCCTCCACGTTTAAAACAGGTCATCTATATGGAGTGAATAAGATATTAAAATTTAAACAAAATCTACCATCAAAATCCATCATGATAAACCAGGGACATTACTCATAGATCCAGGCACTGTGATTGTGGTCATCTTCTTATGTTTGTTATCCATGGTCTCCTTCCTTCTAAAATCAACTATTCAAATTATTCAAATAAGCCAAAAGGGCTCTACCAGAGCTGTCTTACCCTCCCCCACTTAGCTTCACTTTACTTAGCCTGCTGTGGAAGGGGGAAGTGCTTCTGCACAGTATAACAACCCGTGAAGCTACAGCACGAAGTGGCTCTGGTACTGCCCCCTGACTCCTTCCAGCATAATTTTAATAGTTGACTTTAGAAGGAAGGAGGACATGGATAACACATATAAGAAGATTACCACAGTCCCGGTGCCTGGATCTATGAGTAATGTCCCTGAATTATCATGATGGATTTGGATGGTAGATTTCCTTTAAGAAATTAAATGTTAAGGGGGTTAATAACAGGCATCGGGGCTGTTAAGGTGCTTTTTGGGGGCATCAGGGATACATAGAAAGCAATATAAATAAGCTATATATATGGGTTGAAGGGGGTTAGTACAACAATTAACACTTATACTCACCTCCTCCTGTGCTCCTTTTCACTGGTGGCACCATACGTCACTGTGGGCCTCTGTTTCTTTACAGAGGCTGGCAGTGCCATCCCAACCACAGCTCCATGCCCGCTCCAGTATCAATGTCAATATGTGGTACTGCCACCCCCTGTAAACAAGCAGAGACCTGGCAGTGATGTACGGCATCGCAAGTTAGCGGGAGCGATGGAGGAAGTAAGTTTATGATGTTTATTGTTTTAATAGCCCCCAATCCATATACAGCTCTTTTTAAATCTTGACCAACCCCTTTAAGACAGGCTTTTCCTATGTCAGTTTTAATCAGTTCACCAGCTAATGGGAGATGCACCAGAATTTTGCTCTAAACGCACTTGAATGTATAAGAATTAGGAACTGGTGTAGAGTTCACCTATATCTCTGTGTACAGTAAATTATGGCTTTTGTCTCAGCCTCCACCCACCGTGCTCCACCCAATTGTTTCCAAGTGTGTCTGTGTGCCAAAAGTGACTTTACTTAACCTTTACATAAGTAAAAGGGAATGGTCACCATAATAAATTGCACAGTCCATCTAGAGCCAGCATGGCTTATGCCTTATGGTGGCAGCTGTAACCCTAGAAGCAGGAGGAAACAGCTCTGATACATACGGTATATCGGAGAGTCTCTTTCAGTACTGATACCATGGATCCATCTCAATGAGATTCTCTGGAGCCACTGTTAGAGCATTATCCTTGTAAAGAAGAGTAATAATTGATCTTATTTCTTGCTCCTACTTCAGAGGATACCGCGAATCATAAATGTATTTGTTAGTACTGCAGCTTCTAGAAGCCTTGGACTTCAAGAAGGACTTGGCCTATGCTGAAGCACAAGAATATTCTTTAAAAACTGAAATTTGGGTAGTACAAATTGGCATGGATTTCCCCATTTGGGCAATCTCTTATATCCCCCTATGGTTTCCCAACCCCCAACAAGGATTATGGTTCCCCTCACTCAACCTACTGACTACCAACTGCATGAAGCTCCAACTTCAAAAAGGTAGTGCTATCTCAGTTATTAGCCATACGTGATGGAATCATAGAGTGATAACGAGATCTGGTGGCAGTGACCTTTGGGTCTACATCTACAGAGGTCTATTAAACACAAGGTCTTGACATTACAGCTTATCCCTACTACATTGACATCCCTGGCATTTGAAGGAGACTCAGCCCTCACTGGAACACCGTGGACACCTTAGGTAGCTGTTTGGAGTTGGAGCCATGCCATTCTCCAATTGATCACTTATGTCGCTCACTAAGACAAGATTCTTAAATATACTGATAACAAAATAACACATTCTCTAATTTACTGTTATCACCAAAATTACAACATTTCACAGATATAATTCCAACCTGTCTCTATTAGTCCTGGTGTATATAATTTCAGTTGCCCGGGATCCGACCGTAAATCTTCTGAGTTTTTTGGTCGGGCAGGGCAAGTGCAGATTCTCTTCATGAATAGCTTCTCCTGTCTGCTTGATGCAGTGTGATCTCTGCCCCTCCTCCATTACAGGAGGAGCTCATACATAGACACACACGGATAATTCTAGCCAGAAAGCAGTGTGCACATACTTACGAGTACAATCTGCATATAAGATAAGATCTCTATAGCTGGGGAAGGAGGCATTCAACAGAGCTGACTGTGTGTGTTATAGCGGAGTTAGCAGAGTGTCATTGGGGGACATGTATCATATATATTTTTTTAATTAATGAAGCAGTTTACAACACGTGTGGAGAGGTGATTTGTCTAATTACATTACTGTTAACATCTGCATTTAAAAAACGCATAGTAAACATGATGTGAACACATGCATTAACGTCACGTTTACATTGCGTTTTGTAAACGCAAATGTTAACAGTAATGTAATTAGACAAATCACCTCTCCACAGCTGTTGTAAACTGTTTCAAAATGCAATTAAAGCGCAATTAAAATGCTACGTGTGACCTCACCCTTAGAAGTAAGCAATACAGTTAAAAAAAAATGTAAATGTAAAAACTTCTGAATTTTCAAAAAGTAGGTTACTGTGCAAAATTTTAAATATTTAAAGCATATGAAATTATTCCAAATAACATGTTAAAATAGAGTCCAAGAAAAAAAATCCTACCTGGACCAGGTGCTGACTTTCACCTGAAAAGTCACAAAAATAAGCAAAAAAAGTGATACATAAGTAAAGTCGCACGGAACATCTGGAAAACAAAGATACATAAGGCACAAGGTGCAGACCAAGGTGCACTTAATAAACAATACCAAATTTGCAGTGAAAAGTCACAAAAAAGGCAAAAGTCGCAAAAATGAGACAATTTGCCTAGCAGAAACAAAGATATTTGTCCACCATTGTGTCTTATATCCATCTGATGGATCTCATCATCTCTGCTCTGTCTCATCTCCTTTTTCTATGTGTCAGATACTAGTACAATGTTCAGAAGCTAAATTAAAGTGTAGATAAACCCTGTACCCTGATAATCTAAGCACATTGGTCATATTGGTCTGGGCCAGATGGAAAAACAGGGTAAATCAAAATCAAGAAAAGGCACAATTTTATATGCTTTTTTCTGACATATAGGGGCAGATTTACTTACCCGGTCCTGTCGCGATCCAGCGGCGCGTTCTCCGACGCTGATTTGTGTCTTCTGGCGATTCACTAAGGTAGTGCGCCCGATGTCCACCAGGTGTCGCTGCTGCGCTGAAGTCCGTTGGAGTTCACTGAAGTTCCCCAAGCTAGCCTGGGTGCAGATAAGTGCGTGTCAAGCGACACACTTTTTTTTTCTTAATATACGGTTTTTCCGAATCCGTTGGGTTTTCCGATGGCCATGCACCCTGATTTCCGTCGCGTGCATGCCGGCGGCGATGCGCCACAATCCGAGCGCGTGCGCCAAAAACCCGGGGCAATTCAGGGAAAATCGCCGCAAAATGGTAATATTCGAGTAACCCGACGGAAAAACGCAATTCGGGCCCTTAGTAAATGACCCCCATATTATTTTTACCCTACAGTGATTGATATATAGGCCCAGCACATTGAGTGTGAACCACAATATTTTGATGTTGTATTACAGGAACAATTTGCATGTCGGTCGGAGACAATTCCGTACAAATATCTATAATGGAAGCAGATCTGAATCTCATCAGTAATTCAGCCCCAGGCTTGTGTTTTAAGGGACAATAACAAGTTTATTTTAAGCCATAGATACTTTCATCTTACATCCAGCTGCTTATATTAACATCACATATTGCGTGTGATTTACTCGTTTCCATTCAAGAGCAGCACTACACAAGGCTTCTCCGCTTTATTAGTTTATTACTTTCTATGTGCTGGAGAAATCTGCCAGACAAAGGTGCGAGGTTAATCTAAGCCCAGATGCAACATTTTATTAAACAGAAAGATATGTAAAAAGATTGCAACGTCCGCTGTCACCACATCAAATATTCCGCACAATCTGTGTCCAAAATTACTGTCAATATACCGAGGACAATTTCCTTGTTTTTGTTCTATGCTTTTTGGATGCCAAAAATATTAAATTCTGGTTGAATGTCTATCGGCGAGCAAATAACTGAAATATAATTTACTGATCCAACATTGAAAACTCGGATGTGACAGATTTCCTTACATTGACTTATAGGAAGAGTTAGCACACATTGGAGGCATTCATTATTTAGTCTCTTTTTTGGCAAAAAGTGGCAGTCTATAAGTTGATGACTTTTTGACACATAGGGGCCTATTTTCTAAGGGTCGCGCTGCTCACTTGTGTCGGACTTTATGTCGTTTTCGGGTTTTGCATGGCTGTGATGGGTATTTAAGAGGGTTCTGTGCTGGGATTGTGTCGCACGCGATTGGATTTTGGCACAATTTAGGGGGCTTACAGTCAGACGATCCGTCTGATTCAGACTGAGCGTGGGATTTAACTTTCAAATTGTATCATAGTATCATAGTATATAAGGCTGGAAAAAGACGCAAGTCCGTCAAGTCCAACCTTTAAGAATTAAATAAATGTTTTATCCCCATAACCCGTGATATTTTTTCTCTCCAGAAAGTCATCCAGGCCTCTCCTGAACATGTACATAGAGTCCGCCATAACAACCTCCTGCGGCAGAGAGTTCCATAGTCTCACTGCTCTTACAGTAAAGAACCTTTGTCTATGGTGATGGTAGAATCGCCTCTCCTCTAGGCGTAGAGGATGCCCCCTGTCTATGGTGATGGTAGAACCTCCTCTCCTCTAGTGCATCCGGAATGCCCCCTGTCATGGTGATGGTTAGAACCTCCTCACCTCTAGGTGTAGGGGATGCCCCCTGTCTATGGTGATGGTGAACCTCTCTCCCTTAGGTGTAGAGGATGCCCCTGTCTATGGTGATGGGTAGAACCTCCTCTCCTCTAGTGAAGGATGTCCCTGTCTATGGTGATGGTAGAACCTCCTCTCCTCTAGGTGTAGAGGATGTCCCCTGTCTATGGTGATGGTAGAACCTCCTCTCCTCTAGGCGCAGAGGATGCCCCCTGTCTATGGTGATGGTAGAATCGCCTCTCCTCTAGGCGTAGAGGATGCCCCCTTGTCCTGGTCACAGGCCGAGGTATAAAAAGATCTTTGGAGAGATCCTTGTACTGTCCGTTCAGGTATTTGTACATTGTAATGAGGTCTCCCCTCAGTCGTCTTTTTTCTAAACTGAATAACCCAAATTTTGTAATCTGTCAGTGTATTCTAATCCCCCCATTCCCCTAATAATCCTGGTTGCTCTCCTCTGCAACCGTTCCAGCTCTATTATATCCTTTTTATACACTGGTGCCCAAAACTGTACACAATATTCCATGTGTGGTCTGACCAGGGATTTGTAGAAGGGCAGAACTATGTCTTTATCATGAGAATCTATTCCTCTTTTGATACATCCCATAATTTCACTTGATTTATTAGCTGCAGCCGCCTGGCTCTGGTCACTAAAATTAAGTTTATCATCTACCAATACCCCCAAGTCCTTTTCAGCTCCAGTTTTACCAAATAACAGTCTGTTCAGAACATAATTCTACTTTTTGTTTCCATGGCCCAAGTGCATAACTTTACATTTATCTACATTAAACTTAGTCGGACGGGTAAGTAAATGTGCCCCATAGTGCCCTGCCATTTTAAAATAAAAGCAGACTAGGAGCAGGGGTGTCAGTGTTGGGGATAGGGGTGTATGGATAGGTCATCAGTCATTGGCCTCCATCACATTTTTTAACATATACACCAGTTTTGTGTCCTCCCTTATGATTATAATCTAATTTTTGATTACATGAGGACATGAGGGAAATGTTTAAGGGGAAAAGAGATAATAATTTGGAAATATGCATACTCATTGATGACTATCGGTTAAAAGTAGTAACTGACCGGGCTTGGGTTTGTCAAATTCAGTCGAACCAGGAACAAAAGTTTGTTTTAGATACCCTGAATAGAACACCCAAGCTTGTCTTAAAGGAAATCTACCACCAGGATCAAGGTTTGTAAACCAGGCACTCTTTATTGCCCTCGTTTTTAAGAGATTTTAAAAATGATGTATATTAGCGCCCAAGTGGCTCCATAACTGTTAAATTGAGCCTGGAGCCCCTCCGGCTCATTTGCATAATCGTTAAAGCCTTAAAAAAACAAGGTTATAAAAAGCTAGAAGAAGAGTGGATTCTGGCAGAGGGGGCACACACTGGCATGTAAGTGTGCTTAGTTTACAATCCTTTATCCAGGTGGTAGATTTCCTTTAAACCTTTACAGCTTTGCATTTAAATAATTTTCACCTATGATCAGTGCCAGCACCAATCACGTGTCTTAGCGTTGGCTGTGCAGCAGCACATCATCCAGCTTTTCTGGTTGAGCCTAAACCTGAACTTTGGGGACCTGAACCTGCAATGTTCGACCAGAACCCAAACATTGCGGTTCAGTTCTGCTGAGTGCAAAATCCTTCAAAACATGTGCTATGTGATTGTGACGGGAGTTGCCCCTGATCAATTTGGTGTTCGTTCAAAAGATATAAGTTTCAGAAATGTATAATTGATAAGCTCATAAGACCAAGGGTAGCTTTGCTCGTGGCTAATTTGTGATAACTGATGAATTTTGGGGGCAATATTGGGATGGGCAGATGTTTAAAAAAACCAAATACCTGATCAATAAGGTAAACAATCTAATCCTATTCACGAATGGGGCTTAGACACAACGGTCGCAATTCCGCGGTGCGTTGTCCGACGAGGATTCTGCCGCGATTCACGTAGCTCGTGTGCCCAAGTTCCTGCATCCGTCGCTTCCCCGAGGTCACCTTCTTCTTCCCAGTGCTCGTAAGTGCGTGTCTTGCGACACATTTCTAATTGTTAAATCCCACGCGTTGTCCGAATCCATAAGGTTGTCTGACAGCCAGGCCCCCCCTGATTTCCTTCGCATGCAAGCCGGCGCCAATGCGGCAAAATCCGATTGCGTGCGCCAAAATCCTGGGGCAATGCGGCGCAAAACGGAAATTGGCGGGAAATCCGATGAAAATACGTCCAGCGGTCCCTTAGTAAATGAGTCCCATTGTTAACATCAACTAAGTGCAACCAGTTAGAGATCCCCTGTCTATGTCCAGTCAGGGCTAACAGTTCCAGACTAAGTTAGGACACACCCCTTTGATAATTAGGATGTTGTCACAAAGTTGTTGATTTAGTTATACGTTCCTAAGAGGAAGAAAAGGCTAAATAAAGGATAAAAAGGAAAACGTAAAATGAATATAGATCGCTCATCTTTAGGCTACCGGTACATGAACTATGGTCCATTGATCGTGTTATTGTGTGAGGTCTGCTCATGCTTGGATCATAGATGAAAAGACTTCATGAGCTACGAGTAGGACTAGGACTTGCTTCAGTATCTCAGGCTGTCGGCTCATACACAGTCCTTGGAAACCACGGATGTGTGTATGAGTCCCAAAACAATGGTCATGTGCATGAGCCCATAGTAAGAAGTCAACATCTGAGGAGGCATTGGTGATTCCTTTGCAGTACAGGCAGTCCCCGAGTTACGTAGAAGATAGGTTCCATAGGTTTGTTCTTAAGTCGAATTTGTCCTTAAGTCGAAACTGTATATTTTATCATTGTAGATTCTTACCATTGTTGATCACCTTACAGCTGATCATTGCAGGCTGGGACTATAGTAAAGCATCCCGAGAGCTTCACCAGAGATCACAGTGGGCAGAGAGGTCCATCTTTAACTAGGGGTCATCTGTAAGCCGAGTGTCCTTAAGTCGGGGACCGCCTGTATATGCTCTGTAGTGCATCAAGTGCTGAATCATTATTACATCCCTAGATTAATTTTTTCCTTGACTTTATTTAATATAACCATAACTGGTTGCTTCTGGTAGCGGCAGCATTTTCCATTTGGACTCGTTTTCCTAAGCATCCTCCAATGGGCTGTAGGTGTTCAATAATGTATTGAATATGTTTTCTCATCTCGGTTCTGTTATTCACTACGAATTATGTTTCTAATAAATCCCGTTCCCTATAAATATACTCTGAGTGCTGTGTATAAAATCCATAATGATCATTAAAAACCTATTCCGATGAGCGTCTACTGTAAATTTGTATGTAGAAGGTACAAACCCGTAATAAATCTCGTAATGAATGGTACAAATAAAAACTCACACACCAGCAATAAACAAATAAACACCATCCGAGTGATTTACATGGGATGCGGACATGTCTAGGCACCAGGCCTTATTTACATCCACATTATGTCACTTATGTTATAGTCTTTACTCAGGGGTCACTTATTTTCTAATATTTATAGTGGTATAAAATGTCAACCTAATTTCAAAAATATTATAGATGCTGTTGTTACTGGAGAGGTAGGTTACCTCGTCCGGCGCTTCAACTGTCCCGTACCACACTCTATCCATGCCGTGATGCTATTTGTTTACAGGGCATGGAAGCTCCGTTCTTGCAGGTTCCGGCCAACTTGGCAACCCCACCCAACACCATTCCCAACACAGTATCCGGCATTGGGATTTGGTGATGGGTGGGCATGCACGGCCGGGCCAGAACATGCAGGAGCTTCCAGGCCCCTGTAAACAATTAGGGGGCACGGAGGGAATGTGATGCAGACACTGGGAGCACTGGACAAGTACTAGTTATTTTTTTATGCAGCCCACCCCTGGCCACCTCATTTTTTAGTTAGTCTTGGACAACCCCTTTAAAGGAAACCTACCACCATGGATCTACTTATAAAGGTAGATTGGGTTGTAGGTGCATCTATAAGACTTGAGGATAGCCATTTTAAGGGCTAATCCTCACGTCCCCGCAATCTTTTAATAACTTTTATTTCCCTAATATGCAGATTTACTAAAGAGGCTACACGGCACGGCTACTGGGGCGTGGAGTAGCCGAGCTGAGGCTACTCCACACCCCAGTAGCCTCCTTGAACTGTCTTCGGCGCGCAGCTCATCATAGCTGTGCGCCCTCGTCTTCTCGAAGCCTGCCACCTGCGCATGCGCAGTACTTCGGCTTTGTAGCAGTGACCACACAGAAACGGGCCTGGTGTTCTGCGCATGCGCAGATGGCAAGCTTCGCTGACGAAGGTGCGCAGCTACGAGGAGCTGCAGGCCAAAGACATCTGGTTGGAGGGTCAAAGAGGCTACTGGGACGGGGAGTAGCTGCGCCGTGTAGCCTCAGCTGCGGCTACTCCACGCTCCAGTAGCCGCTCCGTGTAGCCTCTTTAGTAAATTTAAGTTATTAAAACGGCTATCCTCACGTCCTATAGATGCACCTACCACCTGATCTACATTCATAGGTAGATCCGTGGTGGTTGGTTTCCTTTAAAGAATGCAAAGAATTGGCAATAAATGCCACGGTTGAAGGTTTTCTCTAAGGACAACAAAATTATAAGAAAGTGACCAATCAGGACAGCTTTGCTAATAAAGACTCATTTGTAAATGTTGTCATATCTAGTTTCTTCTGGACAACTCCTTGTCTATAGAAAAAACACAATGGGGCAGATTTACTTACCCGGTCCATTCGCGATCCAGCGGTGCGTTCTCTGTGCTGGATTCGGGTCCGGCTGGGATTCATTAAGGTAGTTCCTCCGCCGTCCACCAGGTGGCGCTGCTGCGCTGAAAAGCATTGGAACGCGCTGGAGTTCACCGGCTCTGGCTGAGTGAAGGTAAGTGCAAGTTCCGCGACAGATTTTTTGTTTTAAATGCGGCGGTTTTTCCGAATCCGTCGGGTTTTCGTTCGGCCATGCCCCCTGATTTCCGATCGCGTGCGCCAAAATCCCGGGGCAATACAGGGAAAATCTGCGCAAATCGGAAATATTCGGGTAACACGTCGGGAAAATGCGAATCGAGCCCTTAGTAAATGACCCCCAATAAGTTTCTAAGTAAAACTTTTGAAGAAAGCCAATTTGGTTTCCCAGCCTCGTGTCCACGACGTGCGAGGAGCTGAAATGTTGCCGCGAGTCCTTTTAATTTCCTTGGTAATTAATGCCCTTCATCCTGCGCCACTCATGCTGATGCAGCAGTTGTTTTCTCCTGCTATGGATAGTTCTTCAATATAACCTTGTTAAGATAAATGCAATTATTTACTGACAAATTCAACGAGATAGCTCCGAGACACCGCCAAAAGATAAGTGATGATAAAAAGCCAGTGATTAAAATTACATTGGGTTTCACTAACTGCTTTCAGCTGGCAAAGTGGAAAAGTTAAATGTGTGAAGTCTCACCTAGTAACATATGTTTCATTTCAGGAAATCATTGTAGCGCCTTTCAACTATATACATTCATTATATCTACTTACCATGATAAAAGGCTTTGGTATAAGGTATCGTATATACCCGAGTATAAGCCGACCCAAGTATAAGCTGAGGCCCCTAATTTTACCACAAAAACCCGGGAAAACCTATTGACTCGAGTATAAGTCGAGGGTGGGAAATGCATGGGTCACAGCCTCCCCATTATATAGCCTGCCGGACCCTGCCCCATAGTTTATAGCCAGCACCTGCCCCCAGTATATAGCCTGCCAGCACATATCCCCCAGTATGCAGCCAGCCCCTGGCCCAGTATATAGCCAGCACCTGCCCCCAGTATATAGCCTGCCGGACCCTGCCCCCGGCGCAAATCGGAAATATTCGGGTAACACGTCGGGAAAACGCGAATCGGGCCCTTAGTAAATGACCCCCAATAAGTAAAACTTTTGAAGAAAGCCAATTTGGTTTCCCAGCCTCGTGTCCACGACGTGCGAGGAGCTGAAATGTTGCCGCGAGTCCTTTTAATTTCCTTGGTAATTAATGCCCTTCATCCTGCGCCACTCATGCTGATGCAGCAGTTGTTTTCTCCTGCTATGGATAGTTCTTCAATATAACCTTGTTAAGATAAATGCAATTATTTACTGACAAATTCAACGAGATAGCTCCGAGACACCGCCAAAAGATAAGTGATGATAAAAAGCCAGTGATTAAAATTACATTGGGTTTCACTAACTGCTTTCAGCTGGCAAAGTGGAAAAGTTAAATGTGTGAAGTCTCACCTAGTAACATATGTTTCATTTCAGGAAATCATTGTAGCGCCTTACAACTATATACATTCATTATATCTACTTACCATGATAAAAGGCTTTGGTATAAGGTATCGTATATACTCGAGTATAAGCCGACCCAAGAATAAGCCGAGGCCCCTAATTTTACCACAAAAACCTGGGAAAACCTATTGACTCGAGTATAAGCCAAGGGTGGGAAATGCATGGGTCACAGCCTCCCCATTATATAGCCTGCCGGACCCTGCCCCATAGTATATAGCCAGGACCTGCCCCCAGTATATAGCCTGCCAGCATATATTCCCCAGTATGTAGCCAGCCCCCTGCCCCAGTATATAGCCAGCAGGGGGGGAAGCCGGATAGGTGAGTTTTGATATATTTTTTTACTCCAGTATAAGTTTGGGTTTTCAGCACATTTTTTATGCTGAAAAACTAGGCTTATACTCGAATATATATGGTATATGAGGTATGGATGGGACCTGGCTTAGAGGGCTCTATTGACCTTTTGATCAAGAATGTAGGTGGCCATACATACTAGAGGAGCATTGGATGGAAATGCCCATTTTAAGCCAGCCCCCTGCCCCAGTATATAGCCAGCAGCGGGAGAAGCCGGATAGGTGAGTTTTGATATATTTTTTGACTCCAGTATAAGCCGAGTTTGGGTTTTCAGCACATTTTTTATGCTGAAAAACTAGGCTTATACTCGAATATATATGGTATATGAAGTATGGATGGGACCTGGCTTAGAGGGCTCTATTGAATCCTTTGACCTTTTGATCAAGAATGTCGGTGGCCATACATACTAGAGGAGCATTGGATGGAAATGCCCATTTTAACTGAGCAGTTGACCATGTTATATATATATATATAGTGGTATTCCAATTGTACTCTAAAGTCACATTTTAGGAGGAAATGGAATTAGACATTGATTGAAGAAGTGACATAATTTGGCCATGGTGATTGCCCACAGTGGTAAACACTTTCATACCAGCAAGGAGTGACTAGAACAGACTAGGTAGACTGCATTTTTGGTGGCTCAGTGGTTAGCTCTACAGCCTTGCAGCACTGGGGTCCTGGGTTCAAGTCTCATCCAGGTCAAATCTGCAAAGAGTTTTTATATTCTCTCCGTGTTTGCCTGGGTTTCCTTCGGGTCCTCCGGTTTCCTCCCACACTCCAAAACATACTGGTAGGTTGATTATATTGTGATCCCAATGGGGACAGGGGTTGATTTGGCAAGCTCAGTGTAGCGCTGTGAAATCCATGTAAACCGTATATAAATAAAGGAATTTTTATTATTAATTATTATTATTTTACCACCCCCCCCTCTCTGCTTTACCCCTTTGAGGAGATATAGGCAGTGGTTTGAAACTTTGATTGGAAGAAGGTTTTCCATTGCCAAAGTTCTCCATAGCCATAGGATGTTCACAGGTAGAAGTTGCTTCCAAGCCCTTCAGCTTGAGGAGGGTCTTACTGCTCCCTCACAACATTAGACACCCATATTCTAATCAGTACATGGTCATTGGAAGTGGCCACTGTTACTAATTTTGTATTTGGAGCCTGGGCCCAGGAGCTTTAAACTATGTCTCTAGTCACTGTATAAGAAATGTTTATCACCTCACCCCAGTTCTGTCCTCGCCAACAAGCTTGGTGTCTAGTTCCAACACTACATTCTCAGCCATGTAGACAGGACTTGCATTGTTTATTATCTGCTTAGCTTTATTCAAAGTCTTGTAACTCTTGCAAGTTACAATCAAGATTTTTTCCTGACGAAAGAAGAAAAAAAGAACTCATACTTACCCCTCTCCAGCTCCTGGTTTTTGTGTCACTTTTGTGTTTCCAGTTTCAGGTCATGTGTCCAACCAGAAGTTCCAGAAGATTTATCCAATGAGTGACATTTTCAGGACACGGGCATCACTTCTGTTTTCCGGGGGATTTCAGTTACTGTCTATTCCCCTGGTCAGAGGAGGTCAGGTATTGTTTGAAATAGGTCCTTTGACTTCCTGGAACTTCATGCACAGGATCCGAAACCAGATGTAACAAACTGATCGAGAAATCGGGAGGCAAAGTCACGGAAATATTTTGTAAACTTTGGTCTTTATCTCGAGCACTTTGGCATTAACTGGCAACAACAGTGTTTCTGTGGTTTCATGATGATACCTTGATGAAGAAATCCACCGACCCATTTATGTGTGACTAAGGATGCATTGCTTGGCTTGAGAAAGCACTATTGTTTACTCAATCATAACCCTCTTACTTTGCAATTTTACTCAGTTTTATTGCTCTTTTAGCTCATATAACTCAGTGATGGTCAGTGTAAGATTCCATGGTGTGGATGGGGACTCTCTAAGCAGACACTTCATGATCCCTCTGTGCTATGAGATGCTATGTGCTGACAATGTGCTTAGATTATCAGGCTACAGGCTTATCTACACTTTCATTTACCTTCTGAACATTGACTAGTATCTGCCACATAGAAAGAGAGATAAGACAGTTTAGAAATTATAAGATCCATGAGAAGGATATAAAACATAATGACACTCTCAGCTCTACTAAGTTACCGAATTAATAAAACACAGTCAGCTGTGCCTACTCACCTATAATACACACAGAGTCAGCTCTGCCATATGCCTCTGTCTGTAGCTTGTAGAGTAAGTCTCAGGAAGTGGCTGTGTCTGAGCTTGTTTTGTTATGCAGGGGGGAGAGGCAGGAGTCAGAGAGCACTGCAGTGTGCAGACAGGAGAAGCTATTCATGAGAAGAATCCGATCATAGTCAGAAGATTTACAGAAGGCAACCAAAAATGTATACTCCAGGACTGACAGAGAGATGTTGGAATTTTATCTGTGAATGTGTTGTTTTGTTATAATGAGTATATTTAAGAAACCTGTCTTTGTGTGAATACGCCTTTATGGATACATCGCTTGGAATGAGAAAGTTCTATATAGTGTGAAACAGCCCGTTGTCTGCTGTTGGGACCAGTGGCCTCCCGTTCCGCTGCATGTTTCGATAAAAATAACCTTCATGCCATTGGTGAGCACTGTCTCTGTATCTCTCCCTCCTCCAAACGTTATGGACTGGCTTTAGGAAGCTCAATACAGCGCAAAACAGCCTGTTGTCTGTAACAACCTGTGCCTTCCCTTGTACCGGAAGTCAACCTTCAAGCCATGGGTGGTTGCTACCCCTCTCTCCTCCAAATGGTCCAGGTGCATTGTTGGTGCCAAATTTTTTGGAGTACTTCTTGCAGTGCCCAAATTCCAACCAGTATTACATGAATATGAAAGGTTACACTGCCAGCAATAATATTGTATGCTCAGTGTGTATACTATCATTGTCTCTGTGTCTATTCTCTATAGCTCGGAGCAGGCTCAATGACCTTCAGAAATGAACTCCAAAGTCATCTCCAGCATCGGTGTAAACGAATCGCGCATGAGGGAGACCTCTGCGGTCCACGGCCTCTGTAATTGTTGTCTTTGTTTCCATATTGTTCTGTTCTGTTTCCCATTTTCCTCCTTCTCGCCGCATCCTTTTGTGCTACGTCCCTAATCTTCGTATCCGAGGATCTCAGGGAGATTTATTTGTGACAGTCGGTGCACGCTCCCACCCCCGCATACAGGTAACGGCGCGCTGGCGATATATTTTAATTACACATTTAGTCAGATGTAATTAAGGTTCTGTGTCACGGGGACGGAGCAGAGTTTTTCGAGAAACACATGCAAATTTATCTTTTGTGTTTGCACAGTTTGTGACATGGAGGTTTTGCAGAATAAGAACCCCTCTGCGTTGCCGGATTAATTAATAGAAGGAAGCAAACTTAATGGGGCCAGAAAAGTGCAAAAAATGGTGCTTTTTTTTCCTGCGGAATATCACACAGATGGAATGGCCGTCTTGGGATTGCAGTGGGGGACAGTAATTGCATTTTAATTACAATGCTGATGGTTTCTGCTTCCTACCAGATGGAGGGGCCTTTAAAAAGCGAGGCACTAACACAAGTCTCTGCTTATTTTCCCTTCTCGTGTCGGCTAACGGAATCTGACACAAGACAAAAGCCATTATGTTATTGTTTGATCATAGGGATCCTATTCAGCATTCCACATCCGCTTCTTCCTGTAGAAAATGGAAACTGGATACTCCGTCCCGGCGTCTAATGGGTTAATTCTCTCTAACTTTGCTCCTTCGGGTGTCGGCTTTAATTTTTTATTTGGTTAGTGCAGCACCTTAGACGTCGCCAGATCTTGCCAAGAATTAAGAGCAGGCGGTTTTAGCTGCAATTTGCAATGCAAACATTTTGCTATTGTTAATCCCCCCCCCCTTGCTACTGTAACTAAGTGGATGCTTTTGGCCACAGTGTGGCGCTGTTCTGCAGATGTCCCCGGATAATTATTTCACAGTGCAGTGAGGGTGGCAGCTCTCATTAGAAAAAAGTAAAGCGCTGTGCAAGGCTAGCTAAACCAAGTTAAAGTTCACGTCGGGGCAGGCTCATAAAGGGTTAAAGAAAATCCACCATCAAAATCCATCATGATAAACCAGGGACACTTAGTCATAGATCCAGGCACCGGGACTGTGGTATCTTCTTATATTTGTTATCCATGGCCTCCTTCCTTCTAAAATCAATTTTTAAAATTATACTAATGAGTCCAAATGGCTATGTGGGCCTTACCAAAGCCCCTTAGTGATGCAGAATTACAAGCTGTTGTAATGAGCAGAAAATCTCTTTTTTCTCCATCTGCCTGTGAAATCTTTCAGCAGCAGGGAGTGCAGGGGGAGGGCAAACCTGCTCTGCTCATGTAGCATTGAAGTTACAGCACAGGGGGGCTCTGGAAACACCCACCAGAGCCCTTCAAGCTGTTTAGCATTATTATACAAATTGATTTTAGAAAGAAGTAGGCCATTATTAACAAATATAAGATTACCACAGTCAGGGTGCCTGGATCTGTAAGTCCCCATATAAATTACAGGTGAAACAGGTGGGTTGAGGATGCAGATGCAAAGCACTAGGGTGTAAGACAGAGGATAGTCAAAAGAATGCTGAGAGTAAGAGAGAGTATAGTCTAAAGAAACAGAGGTGAGTAGAACAGCACTCGGCACAATCCCAAAAGGTGATAGCACACACAGCCAAAACGGGGTAGTAATGGTATCCGTAACAGGCTCCACAACACACAGTCCTTATATGATAACTCACCGACTTCTGTAAAACTTCTTTATTGGCTTGATGATGCGCTGGTAGGCGCGCAACAACCAGACGCCAGGCCCCGCACCTCCCTGTACTATGCACCTGAAATAAAGAAGTTTCACAGAAGTCGGTGAGTGCCGCTCATCTTTTTCCCTCATGTGAAAATAGTCAAAAGAACTTCTGGAGTTCTAGTGTAGTCAAGGTGCAGAACAGAGGTCATGGTAGGCAGTAAGACTCGAAGTCAAATCAGGCCAGAAAGGTCCCCAAAATTTGGTTAAAAGAAAAAGTCATCCTAAAGCCAGGGTCTGGAACGCAAAGGACATCAACAAAAGATCAGACACCTTTGCAGGGCACTGTATAGCACCCTAATGCTCAGGCACCTTCCTGTAGAGGGAGATGTCTTTTCTCAGGGATGAGATGGTTTTTGAGGTTGACTAAACAGATATGTGCCCATGTTCTAGACACTGGGCAGCTGTGAAAAGCCGGGCCGACGTGAGAGAAGGATGAGGAAATCTGATGGCTGTGTCCATCCAAAATGGCAAAAAATGGATTGCCGTTGTTACACCATTGCCTAGTTCCATTACTGCCAAGGCATCTTGTGGCCTGTCTACCATTACCACATGGGGTTTAAAGAGACAGTGACAACTTCTTATTTCATGTATTATCATTCTAATACAATGGGGCACATTTACTTACCCGGTCCTGTGGAGTTCACCGAAAGTGCATTGTCCGTGTATAATGCCCTGTGCCGCGATTCCTGCATGTGTCGCTTCCCCGCTCAGGTCCGCCAGAGTTCACCTTCTTCTTCCTGGTGCATGTAAGTGCATTGTCTTGCGACACAATTTGAATCCTAAAACCCGCGCTCAGTCCGAATCAGTTGGATCGTCCGACAGCACGCCCCTTGATTTCTGCCGCATGAGAGCAGCGCAAATGCACCAAAATCCAATCGCGTGAGACACAATCCCAATACAAACCCCTGTAAAATACCTGTCAATGCTGCGAAAACCATGAACAGTTCGACGAAAGTGTGATCCGCGACCCTTAGTAAAGAAGCTCCAATATTTCAGCGGAAACTGTCATGAGGATAGGTCCGTCAAAGGATCGGCTGTCGTAAAATACACGGACAATCCTGTAAGTAAAAGATACTACGGAAAGGAGACCTGATGTAACAATCCATTTAACAAAATTAAACAAACGCCATAGATAGAAACTCTGTATCACATCTACATTTTACTCACCGCGATGATAAGTTAGTATTATATCCCGGCTGCGGTGTCACATTCACACAACACTTACCGCCGGAGAATCGGTAATATTCCGGGTTTATTGTTTTACTGATAATAACTGCAAGGTTAATCCAGAAATATATAACAATACCCTATTTAATATGAAGCTCTTACAAAGCCAAAGCTATTAGTCCTTATAAATGACAACAACACCATCGCTTCTAATATTCAGCTCCGAGGCTTCTAGAAACCCGTCGGCAGAGCCGGTCTATAATAAAAAACATTGCGGGAATTATAGCAAATATTTATCAAGCATCCACACGCCATTTAGCATTTTAATTACACGCCGGTTTAATCCTCTCTCTTTATTTATTTTTTTACCCAATTTTTTTATTTTTTTTCCAGTAAAAATAAAACAGGCAAACAGTATTTAAAATGCAAAATAAAAAAAAAGCGGCGTGACATTATGTTAACTGGCATTTTGCGGAAAGAAGCCGCGTTATTATAGACGGCTCGAATCATTTATACGCGCTAAATGCTACATTGTCTAAGTAGCCGATGAGCACGTTTTTTCAGATAACTAAAAGGTAAGTATGGAAATGTGCAATTTTTTTTTTTTTTTTCCCTTTCCTGTTTTAATGACCACTTCTGGCAAATGCGAATCGCAGGACATCTGCGTTGTTAAATTTTATGGGCGGGAGAACGCTTTCCAAAAAAATTGTAAATAGATTTGTTTTACTAGGCAGACATTAGGGTTTTTGTGGCTCTCGGGACTATTACACCATTTATATATTTACTCTGAAACTATTAAGAGCTGCTGGGGATTTTTTTTGCATTGATGTTTTCAGCTTTTTTTGTCGATTCTCATAGTTGAGTTGTTTCCTCAACAAAAAGGCTGCTTAAAGGGAACTGTGGAATTAAAAAAGTTAAGAAACTTTGTAACGTAACCAGCGTAATCTGCCACTTATTAGCCCTCTCCTGCCTGCTAAACTGCTGAGTCCATTCCTCAGATGTGTCTTCAGCAAAGGCAAACTTATGTTTATAGCTGTAGGGGGAGGAGGACACAGACACAGGCACATGCTGTCTCAGAGAACAGTGTTAACCATTATTTCCTCCATCAGTAATGTTATGGACCTGGAGAATGGATGTCATATGTCCAACACTCAACTATCCTTTGTATGGTTTCTCCGCTGCTGCTCTCTGAAGACAGATCAGAACAGTTAACTGAGCAGTTGAGAAGGAAGGAGAGGACTGAAACTTAAGTTCTATATATTGACCCAAATTATTCATGTAGTATTTTTTTTTAAAATAAAAAACAAAACAAAACAGTGTTGAATTCTTGGTCCGGATCTCTCTTCTGGAACTGGTTCTTGAACTGATGTCGACGCTGACCACTTTTTAGTGGTGGAAGGATCATTTCACATGAGTTTACTAAGTTTAGGTGCACATTATTTATCGCCTTCTGGAAGAAAATGTACAAAAGAATAGGGTTGAGGAGCTGCAACTGCAAGACAGAATACATTGCTAGAGTATGCGTGTTGAAGACTTTCTTCCCAAAAATTAATAGTAGTTGTAGTGGCCTTCTAGGATGACTTCGGTAATGTAATGGGCCTGGAGAATGGATGTCATATGCCCAACAGTCAACTATCCTTTGAATCGGTCATTAATAGGAAGATCCATAGGAAGAATGAATCTCCTTTGTGGAAGTGGGCCTCTAGAATTGAAGCTTGAGGGACGCTATGCTACAGACAGTAGCCTTCTACTTCTTGATCCACCAGTAATGTAGTGGATCCGGAGACTAGATGTGATAGCCTCAAGCGTTGGGCATTAATAATTAGACCCGTGCCCTTGATCCATAGTAAGGAGTAAGCTCCTTAGTGGTAGTGGGGTTCTTGGGTGGATGCAGGATGGACACTACACTACAGACTTCTATTTCTTGAACCACCATTAATGTAGTTACCCCGGATAATGGATATCAAATGCCCAACAGTCAACTATCCTTTGGATCAGTCATTATTAGTTAGACCCGTGCCCTTGATCTATAGTAAAGAGTAGGCAAACCACGTTTGAGGTGGAAGTTCCATTTTTTATTTAGCATAACTGTTATCTGAAGACCATGAGTTATTAAGGTTTTAATAGTTTTGACCTTAGTGTAATATATCACCACATAGGAAGCCGTCCTTTCACCCTCCACCATCTATGGACTTCATGGAAGGAGCATTTGGTAAGGATGCTATGTTGCTATTCTGCCTAATTTTGGCCTTTAGTACGATAGTGTTAGTTTTGACCCTCATGCTCGCTAATACAGACAGTCCCCTACTTAAGAACACCTGACTTACAGTTACAAGTGAACTCTCTGGATGCTGTACTTCTGTCCCAGGCTCCAATGACCAACTGAAATAGTTATCAAAAGGTGTCAGCAATAAAGCTTTATTGTTCATCCTTGTTCCCTTGACAATCCAGAATTATTTAAAATATGTCAAAGGGACTAAAAAATAATTTGTCTGGAGCTCTGGAACCTATCCTGTACGTAACACGGGGACGGCCTGCACTGACGAGATGACTTTCTCTGTCTCAGTCTACACGGCAAAGCTGATAAATGAAAGTGGGAGAAGATGAAACATCAGCCTCTTATGCGAGCCTCAGTGGTCGTGCGAAAGCAGCAAAATTTTGAAAATTTGAATTTTTAAAAACATTCTCCATTCCTTTTGATAATATACAACTAATTATATGTAAAACAAATTCATAGTTAATCTCCAGCTACTCGTGGATTCTACAGGGCAGTGGGTTTTTTTTTTTTTTTACCCAGGCATCAAAAAGCTCATTTTTCTTATATTTGTTGATGGTTTTATTATATTTTTGTTCCAATTTGAACAGAGAACATAGAATTGTTGGCAGAAGTGATTCATCCCCATTATTCTCAGTTACCTATTTAGCGCTTCTGTCACAGTAAAAGGGTACTGAAGCCGAAATAAGAGAAGAAAAAAAAAACCCACGTAGTATTCTGTGCAAAAATGAGGATTAACATTTTACTAATGAAGCGCACTGTATAAAACGCACGCCACACCTGACACGACCTCTAAAAATAATAAGAAACCTCACTAAGAATAATAATGGAAAATCTTCCCTCTCTATCGCCTTTAATAAAGTAAAAATCTATTCTGCCTAATGACTTCCAGTAATTGCAGAAAAAAGGGTTCGAGTTTAAAAAAGACAAAAAACCCCAAGTATTAATTAAGCAAGTCATCGGGGCTTATTAACTAAGGGTCCCGCGACCGCATTTCCGTCGGTTTTTCCGACTTTTCGGGATTGTGATGCTGGGACAGGGATTTAGAAGGGGATTGTGTCGCACATGATCGGATTTTGGCGCAGCGGCGTTGGCTTAGGCATGCCGTCGGACGTTCAGACTGATTCGGACTGAGCGCAGGATTTAACATTCAAATTGTGGCAGATTTACTTACCCTTTTCTGTCGCAATCCCACAGTGCGTTGTCCGACGAGGATTCGCGTCCGGTGCGATTCACTAAGCCTGTGCGCCCGAGTTCCTGCATCCGTCGCTTCGGCCCCGAGGTCCGACAGAGTTCACCTGCTTTTTCCCGGTGCATGTAAGTGCGTGTCTTGCGACACAATTTTAAATGTTAAATCCCGCGCGTAGTCCGAATCCGTCCGGTTGTTCCGACGGCCCACCCCCCGATTTCTGTTGCATGCTAGCCGATGCGACACAATCCGAACGTGTGCGTCCGACGGACCCTTAGTAAATGAGCCCCATTGTGTCACAACCAATACACTTACATACACCAGGAAGAAGGTGGTGAACTCTGTCGGACCTGAGCGGGGAAGCGACACCTGCAGGATATCGGGCGCACGATCATAGTGAATCGTGGGACATGGAATTATTGTCAGCCAATGCACTTCAGGTGAACTCCGCCTGCCGGGCAATTAAATGAGCCCCATCATGTACACAGCTACATCAGAGAGACTACTTAAAGGGGTTTAGGAATGTATGGCGGCCATATTTCACGCACTGTCAAGCTCCATGGATTGTCTTCGAATTGTGCTGTAGCCCAGGACCATTCACTTTGATGAGTTATAGGGGTTGTGCCAAGTCTTCTTGTGATTCGTTATGCACCAAATGCATGGTCCAAATACAGGGACTACCACCGACCATGAGAACGGGACCCCCAGGAAACCAGAGAATGCGGGTTACATTCTCATTAATTGATGGAGAGGTAGGATAAGCATATGACAGTAGTATGTTTTTTTTGGAAATTGCAAAGCACAGCGCTCAGATATGTCCAGCACTTCCATTCACTGTCTATGAAAGTGCTGGAGATAAAGGTAAATTTACAACTTTTTCAAACTTGGGACAAGTTATAATGCCAGACACAGCCATGAGCAAGAGGAATTTGCATTGCCATTGGAGCTTCTCTTGACAACCCCCTGAACATGAAAAATTGTGGGACCAAGAGCTCCGATGGCTCCAATGATAATCTGACCCTGTCCACACCTTCTCTTCTGGCAGTCTCAAGTAGACCTGGACGCTACACTTTAAAATAACACTAAGAGTGTCACGTCCCGGGCTACCGGAGCCTTCGGGAAGATCCCTTAAGTTATGTCTGGTTGCTTTCTTCCTGGGGCAACAACCTCAGTGTCCACTGAGAGGTCTCAGACTGCCACCTTTGGCACCTGTGCCATAGATTCACCATCACTGCAAGGCAAGAAACAAAACAGCCAGAATTAGACATTAGCTCTGGGCCATTGTATTTGCAAGGACACATATACTTATGCTTGGCTTTTGTTGCTTTTGATGCAATGGTAGAACATGCAAGATTGGCCGGTTTCATCCTATATTATGACTCCTAAGAAGCCTCCCCTCATGTTATGCCCCCCCATAGCATCTCCTTCTTAAATTATAACTCTCCCTGCACACAGAGGCACATTTATAGTGCGGAGAGCTGACATCTCTGCATTATCTCTGTATCCAACTCTCACAGTGTCCTCAGGATGTCGATAGCGTTGATGTCCCAGGACATGCTGTCGGCCGGAACAGCAGGACAGAGCCCTAAATCTGGATCCGGGACCGTTGGGAGGTATATCTACAATACTGCGTGGTCATTGCCCTTAAGGAGCTGTACAACTAAACTGCAACATGGCTGCCTTCTTCCAAAAACAGTGCTACACCTGACCATGGCTATTACAGGTACTGCAGCTCAGCTGTATAGAGATGAATGGAACCTGGTTGCAATACCATGCACCACTCATGGTCAGAAGAGGAGCACTTTTTGGAATAAAAAAAAGCTTTGTTTTTCAAACCCTTGAAGCCTGAGACCTATTGGTGTCACTTTAGTAGCCATAGGACAACAACTGCATTCCAGTTATCACTTTAAAGTTGTTTTAAAGAACTTGTATAAGTAAAGAGAATGCCGTAATGTCACATCTAGGCTGCTTCTGCACCACCACAGCCTCTTTGGTGGGTCCAGTTGCGGTGATCACATACTATACACCAACCCACTGTAGCCATCAATCACTGGCCTCATGGGCATCACTGTCCCTGCCAGTGGTTGGCTGCTGGATGTCACATGATCACTGTAGCAAAGTAAAGCCCACAGGCACCATGGGGGAAGTGGGCGATTGTACATTATTTGCTCTTAGGCAATCTTCGAGGACCCCTTATATGTTCACAGAGTCATGTGACCGGTGCACCATGGTCTCCGGTGTTGTAGTAGATGGGCTGTTGCATCCCAATGTGATTTGCCACAAGCTTTCTACAGGTTGTCTGCCGATGTGCTCAGCCAGACAACACATCGTGCATTTTCCAGAGGCGATGATGAATGTGCTAGCTGCACACCGAAGCTATTAAAATAGTTTTGCAGCACTTAAACTGTAACAACATAAAACACAAATTAAAACATGAAGTAAACAGCTTCTCAATTATGTGCAAGAAGATGCAGTGAATTATGTATTATATATACACAAGAAATATGCTATGCCGTAGTAGTGATAGTAATCCGCTCTCATCAGTACATGATGGAGTTCTGTGCCAACACCACATTTCTCAAAAGATTCAGTTTGGCTCCGAGTGGAATCGGTCCTAACCAATGTTGCTCCATTTGTCCTGGAAATTTGCATATAACCCCCTTTTTAGTCCCCTAAAACACATATACCATATATACTTGAGTATAAGCCTAGTTTTTCAGCACAAAAAATTATTGAAAACCCAAACTCAGCTTATACTCGAGTAAAAAAAAAACAAAACTCACCTTTCTGGCTTCCTCCACTGCTGGCTATATACTGGGGCAGGGGGCTGGCTATATACTGGGGCAGGGGGCTGGCTATATACTGGGGAATATATGCTGGCAGGCTATATACTGGGGGCCTGGTGCTGGCTAAATTCTATGGGGCAGGGTATATAATGGGGAGGCTGTGGCCAATGCATTTCCCACCCTCGGCTTATACTCGAGTCAATAGGTTTTCCCAGTTTTTGGTGGTAAAATTACGGGTCTCGGCTTATACTCGGGTCAGCTTATACTCGAGTACATATGGTATAAATATATTTTATAGAAATCCTTTCTCTTTTCGTTCAGTTCTACAATCTTTTTTTCATTAGGGTTAGAGCTAACACTAATGCTTAGACCTAACCTTAAAGGGTTATTCTCATTGGGGCATTCACATTTAACTTAATTTATCATATACATATACTTCTTCAATTGCATGTTATTAAAAAATGTAGCTTTGTGAAGATAATTTCCCATAAATGTTTCCATGTTGTCCTTTAGAAACAAAATTGCTTTCCTTAGATACAACCACTGCTGCTGGAGTGATTACACAGAGAAAAAAAATGATTTTGCATATGAAATTTCTGGAATTTGATGCATTTCCCACAGCCATCAGTTGGTAATGATCACTGAATCCTGGGGGTCAGGCAGGGCTCAACAGCAAATATGTGGCCACTGGTGCCAGAATGCGGGGATGGTCGTATCCAAGGACAACTATCTGATTTCTAAGGGACAATATGGTAACATTTATGTGAAGTCTTCACACAGATACATTTAAAAAAAATGTAATTGAAGAAATATTTATATATGACAGATAAATTAAAGTAAATGTGAATGCCAAGTTGGGAACACCCAATTAATGAAAAAAATTGTACAAAAGGTAGGAACTTTTAGAAAATAAAAACTGTTTTAGAGTGCCAGAGGGTAGTGACTAGTGGACCGGAGCCGCAATGTTCAGGTTTAGCGGTAAAACACATGATTGTTACTGGCAAAGGTGTGGGTGGCACTTAAATTCCGGTGGCGCACTGGCTTTTAATCTGGGACTATCACTTCCTGATGACATCACAGGGAGCAGTGATCCCAGGAAACTAGTGCCTTTGGCGGCAGAATTTATAGGGTGACATCATGCCAGCACCAATCCCGGGGGTTCAGGTTTAGTACCTGGACAGAAACAGAGCTTTCGGCGTTGGCCGAACCCGAACTTAATTGGGTCCAATCATAACCCCTAATGGGGTTATCTACCGCTTTCCAGGACCATTGGAGCAACATAGGTTTTCCCGACATGAATCGGAAAAAAATTCAGATTCTGTTCTTTATTGGAATCTATGAATCTACTAATAGATTTGCCCATCTCCTGAGCAGCGTCTCCATATTTCGGAAGCTCCAGAAGCTACACATTTGGGCAGATTTACTTACCTGGCCCTGTTGAGATCCAGCGCCGAGTTTTCAGTGGAGGATTCGGGTCGTACGGCGATTCACTAAGGCAGTGCGCCCGATGTCCAACAGGTGTCGCTGTTGCGCTGAATTCCTTCAGAGTTCACTGAAGTTCACCGCCCTACGATGGGTGCAGGTAAGCGCGTGTCAAGCAACACTTTTTTTTTTAAATACGGCAGTTTTTCTGAATCCGTCGGGTTTTCTTACGGCCACGCCCTCAATGATTTCTGTCGCGTGCAACCCGGCGCCGATGCGACGCAATCCGATCGGAAATATTTGGGTAACGCGACGGAAAAACGCGATTCGGGCCCTTAGTAAATGACCCCCATTGTCTTCTTGACAATGATGAGTCTAAGTTATCTGCCTTCCTGACCTAATTTAGAAGAGAAAGGTGTAAAGTGACGGCTTCACGGCTACATCAGAGTTTTTGTAACAGTTTTAGGCGCTTTATTGTATTCATTGTATATTGTGTTCACTGCACAAACTGCTTACAAATGGCTTGTTCATAGCAGGACATTGGAGATGACTGGCACTCCGCCTGGAAATGAAAGTCCATGGCAGAACAATATGCAAGCTTTTTGCATTATTGACTTGTATAAGACAAGGTAAATTTGCTTGATGTTCAGCGCCATCAAATTATATGAACTGCTTTAATTGCAGGAACAAAACCTTTCATGTTTCAGCTCTATTGATTTGTATGGAAGGAATTTTTTTATGGAAGGACGTTTGTGGTAGACCTATAATTTTCTCCAATCAATTTTGGCCGTATGAATCTGAAGAAGGATTACGGCCAAAAATCTATTTTTTTTTTTTTTTATCATTTTGGCAAGCGGTCCAGTCCAAAAAGCTATTAAGGAATATTTGATATCAAAGAATGAAACAATGTAACTTTGTAAACAGCTTTTACTGGCTTCAGAATTTGTTTTTGTTTTTTTTTTATTGGATAGAAACTTTTGGTTATTATTATATTTTTGGTTATTTTTTTAGTACAAAAGAAATGTAATAAAAGCTGATTTCTCTCTGGAAAGGCTGGAGACTGATAACATAGAGTCACTTGTTGGCAATGGGAGTAGATCGGCTTGTTGGCAATGGGAGTAGATCGACTCCTTCTCCTTCTAAAAGATAGCTAAATGTAGGACTAAAAATAAGGTCCGAAGAAGCTAAAAGCATAGAAGATTCTGTCAGAGGTGGCACACACCAGTATGTAAGTGTTCATGATTTACAATCCTTCATCCTGGTGGTAGATGTCCTTTAAAGGGGTTTTCAACGAGTCTGGAAAATCCCTAGGCCAGAGCAGAAAAAAAATCCTACTTGCCCCTCCCTACCTCCCAATTGCTGAATTGCTCTGGTAGTTTCAGCTTTCAGCCCTACATTGAGCAAGAAGTTTCTGGGGGTCATATGAACTGTGTCAGCCAATGAGTGGCCTCCTTGGACCAGTGGGCAAAAGAGGAAATAAAGTCCCCAAGACTAAAAGACTAAAAAGAAGAGATTGAGACAGTTCTGAAATGCTTCTACAACATGTAGGAAGAGGGAACTTGTCTTCAATGAAAGGAGGATCTTCCTTTAGGTGGGCCAAAAATGTTGTCTCATTGTTCTGGTTTGAACTAAGGCAACACATAGATGGTGTAAATTAAGTTTAGAGTCTTCAACTGAGAAAGCTTTATTGTTGTGCATGAGACACTTTGATGAATGTAGCTCAGTATAAGTTTAGAGGGAATTGTTACTTTTTCTAGGATGGGACAAAGAAAATAATGCCTCTTTTACTACCTTGTAAGGCAGCCCCCATAGTATCAAGCATGACTTTCAGGTAGCCTAATGATGTGGGATTAAAACCAAACCTGTATATCTATTCCAGAAGGAACAGGTTCCCAACTGTAGACAGTGATGTTTCGATGTGGTTGCGTCTCCTCTGTACAGGTTTAGAGTGAGAGGCTAATCCCCCATTAAATCATTAGGCTTCCTGAAAGTCATGCTTGATGTTAAAGGTGCTGCCTTTTAAGGGAGTAAAAAGAGTCATTGTTTCCCGAGTTCGATCCTGTAAAAAGTAAGCATATTAAGCATATTTCCCAGAATCCCCTAGCGGAGCATCAATGGCTGTAAGCCTCTATGTGCCTACAAGGCGTCCTTTATTGGCAAAGTCTCCGTAAAGGGAACTCTTACTTCCCGACCCTATTCCAAGTTGTAGCGAGTTTAAGGACTGGAGGATGATCAAATTGGCTTAGTCATAGTGTGGACAGCCCCCAAATGTGGGACATAAAAAGCACAAGATTGGGTGTAGGATTACAGATATTGAAGTTGTATCTTTGGGTATATAGTTGTGGCCACCTTAAAAAAGATGGGCAAAGGCTTATAATAATGAGAAGTGCAGCTTCAATTCATGGAGCCGATGTCGTAGGCAGCCATTATCCCGACACACCAGGAGGCATCTTGAGAGTCATATAAGTGTAAAGGATGCACCGGAGGTAGCTCAACTTCATGGATAGCTTTGTTTTTATATTCATTAGCAGATATGAAAAAATTACAATGCGTTTCGGCTTTCGGATGGAAGTTTTCATCAGGTATTTACAAGGCCACTATTTTAATACTTACCATACACCTACCGGCTGAAGGCTTACGTCTGGAGCCGAAATACATTGTAATTTGATACGCGCTAATGAAAGTTAAAACAATGCTTATCCTTACAGCGTTATTTCACTTTCAAGATCCTCAAGTAGGCTAAGTTTTGGACAGCATTAGTGACTATAGCAGCACAGGAATATAGGACATATACAGTAACCACAAAGTTCATACCGAAAAAACCACCGAAAGCAGAAAAGTGAAGGAGACGATGACAGCCACGTCTCAAATAATTGCACAATATCTCAATTTGCTCTTTGGGTTCCTTAAAACTTTAGCTCGTTGCTCAAGAAATAAAAGGACTCGTTATTCACCGGGTTTGATGGAAACGTCAACCTTGGAAAAAGTCAGGTATTTTCTCCGTGGAAATTATACCTCCTCGGCTGTTCGCTCTCCCTTCCAACTTTATGAGCAATTTTGGAAGTCATTTGATGTGATTTGAATCTCAGCTGTGCATAGTTGTGTGACAAGCGCTGAGCGAACCGCCCCGGCTCTCGCCAAGACTTGTGCGCTTTAATGTCTTACTGTGCAGCCATCTGCAACAGAACTTTTACCTGTCCCTAAGATGACATTTATGATATCCTTCAACACTTCATGAATAATGACATGAAGTGCTGTACTTCCCCTCCTCCCCCTGCAAAATGCAGAGTGAAATTTAACTTGCTCACCACCGCAGGCTAGATCCGGAACGAGAAGCCTAGGTGGAATTTTGGGTAATTTACAGCAGCTAAGTGGTTATTAGTCCTCCCGAAACCCAATCAAGTTGTCACGGAGGGTGTCTCCTGTCATATTCCGCAGCTGTAGTGGAGGAAGAGGAATCGCATTTGAATAAATGAGACCCGTGTTTCTGACATCCTGACCCATTTCACGTGTTTACTTGACGCTCAGAACCTGACAGGTTGAAGTAAGGACGTTCCTGAATATTGAATGGACTGACGGCTCCCGTTCTCTCCTCTCATATATAACTGTACAGGTTTATCTAGAGAGATGTTTTGTTTGCCTGTTGTTTGTTTCTCTACTTTCTACTTTCCTTGACCATCTATGGAAGAAGAAAATCAAAAAGTTATCAAAAGTTGTCAAATAAAGCTATTTTTCTCCTAAAATTTCTAACTTTGACTTGACTCATACATATTGAGGGGTATTTATCAGAGCATCAGCGGCAGGACACTGAAATAGCTTATTGGTAGCACTTGTGATTATTTTCTCCTTTCCGCGACCTCCATGCCAAGAGGACGTGGAGGGGGGCATGAAGGGGGCGCGGCCAGCGGGGGAACGGGACGGTGCCTCCGCACTTGCTGCACTTATTGTACGTCAGGTAGAAATAAGCAATGTGCGGCCACCTGCCGTATACATCAAGAGGATAGAGCCTCTTCATGTATCTGGCTGAGCCAGGTGGGCCGGCGGGCCTGTCAAACGCACCAACACCGGCATATGATAAATACCCCTCATTATGCTTATGTAAATGGGCATTTTAGATATTGATATAATCTCATGGTTTTTTGGGGAAATAGTATGGAAACCAGAAATCTTCGATAGTTTTCATAATAACAGCCTAAGGCTACTTTCACACCACGTTTTTTTCTGATATGTTCAGCATATAGACCAGGTCAGCTGCCAGCAAATACTCTGAGCGTATCCATAGACGTATCCATCACCCTGCAGAAAGCGGTGTCTTTCTGTTCTGCTTTCTCCTGCTGAGCACAGCAATGGAGGCCATTTATAGCCTAAGGGGAATGGATGCAACAGTATTGCATACATCCCCAGCCTACGCTGAGAGTGCGATCATGGAGGTCCCCAGTTATGTTACTGGCCATATATGGAAAGTGACATTACCATGGAAACACCCTGATTATCGGCAACAGCCAATCACTGGCTGTTTCCATTGTTCACTCTTCACATACAATTTTCAAAATTTATGCATAATTCCTCTGAATTTTGTGCAATTCAGATGAAAAGGCGCAGCTATACTTCACCCATATCGGTTGGCTTTACTTATGGTTACTCTTCAGCTGACTCTTAGCTCAGCAGTAGTGAGGGAGGAGTGAATGAGGTAGTTGAGAAAGACATTGGTTGTATGTGACTTACTCAAGAGAATTCCCGAGGGAGGGGGAATGAGGGAGTTGAGAGAGACGGGGTTGCGTGTGACTCACTGTAGAGAATTCTTGAGGGAGGGGTAAAGAGGTAGTTGAGACATACCTAAAATCACTATTTAAAAAAAAAAGTTGCTGGCACCTTGCCAGGAGACTCACCAGGTCACAAGGGGGCATGTTTACTCTTCAGCTGACTCTTAGCTCAGCAGGAATGAGGGAGGAGTGAAGGAGGTAGTTGAGTCAGACATTGGTTGTGTGTGACTTCCATTAGAAAATTCCTGACGGAAGAGGAATGAGGGAGTTGAGAGAGACGTTGGCTATGTATGACTCCCTGAAGAGAATTCCTGAGATGGGGGGAATGAGGGAGTTGAGAGAGATGTTGGCTATGTATGACTCCCTGAAGAGAATTCCTGAGATGGGGGGAATGAGGGAGTTGAGAGAGATGTTGGCTATGTGTGACTCGCTGAAGAAAATTCCTGTGATGGGAGGGAGTGAGGGAGTTGAGAGAGATGTTGGCTGTTTGTGTCTCAGGGAAGAGAAATCAGCTCCCTCATCCCCCCTGCCTCATGTTGTAGGCGGGGCTGTGGTGAAGACTATACTGGTCTTAGCAATAAGGAAAACACAGATCAGACTTACATACAGTGATTTGCTTTCATTGTGAGATAACTTTGAGAACAGAATGTTAAAGTTTACATCACCTGTAATATGGTACCTGACGAAAAAAAACCCCATCCAGCACATCTATGTCTTGGTAATTTCAGGGGAGTTGGAATTGTTGTTTTCCAGAATTCTTGTAGAGACGAAATGTAAAGGTCATTGCAGTCAAAAAGAAAGTGATTTGGGGTTTTTTTGCTTTTTCAAGATGTTTTTTATATTGGCAACCACAGGCCGTTAGTGGCTTTTTTTGTTGTGTTTTTTACTACCAAAAAGCTTTTGTTTTGTTTTGTTTATTTTTCAGACCGGTCTTAAGTCCTAACAGGAAGTACATGCAGATAATAACCACCAAATTATATTAGGGAAGAATCTGATGTGGGCTGAAGTCCTCCTCTGTGGTGGCCGCCTCGTTTCTTGGTATTCTATTTCTGGGTTTGCTAGTAAATGTTATTTGCTTCCTGTAAGAATATAAAATCTAATTTCCAGTAATTTAATATCAATACTTGATTGAACACATGACATTCAACCTCTCGCCGAGCGGCTGCTTCTTCGCTTGTTATCAGAGCTCGCTCCCGGTATCGGATCTTATCGGCGACGTAACCCTCCTTCATTAATCATGATATTTTTATGTTGTGTAGTTTGGCCAAAATATAAATCAGATGGACAAAAAGTAAAGCATCCAAATATTTTTAACTATATCTAAATGTATTTTTATTTGCCAGAAATAATTATAGTAGGACCCATTATCAACTGTGGAATTCCAACAAATACACAAAGTCAGGGTTAAGTACAGGATAGGTTCTGTAGGATTGTTCTTAAGTTGAATTTGTATGTAAGTCGAAACTATATATTTTAGAATTTTAACTCCAGCCAAAATTCTTTTGGTCTCTGTGACAATCGGATTTTAAAAATGTTGGATTGTCATAAGAACCGGGATTAACACTAAAGCTTCATTATAGACACCTGTGATAACTGTTACAGCTGATTATTGTAGTCTAAGGCTAAAGTACAGTAATTACCAACATCCAGAGGTCCGTTTGTAACTAGGGGTCGTATGTAAGTAGGGTGTTCTTAGGTATCGGAACACCTGTAATTCAAATTAAAGATTTAGTAATGTACTATTACATATTGTAAGAGTCTGAAGGTGAGGAGGAACATTGGGGCTCATTTACTTATGGTCACGCTGCTCACTTTGGTCGGACTGTGCACCTTTTTCAGGGATTGCACGGCTTGGACAGGTATGTAACAGGTGTCTGCACTGGTGTTGCACCTGATCCTTTTATGTCGCAGCTGCTCCGGCTTCCATGCAACACAAAGTAGGGGTGTGGGCCGTCGGACGGTCCGACTGATTCGGACTGAGCGCGGAACTTAACTTTCAAATTGTGTCGTAAGCCCAAGCACTTAGATGCACTACTAAAAACATGGTGAAATCTGTCGGACCTGAGCGGGGAAGTGACACATGCAGGATATCGGGCGCACGAGCGTAGTGAATTGCGGCACAGTGCATTATCGGCGGATAATGCTCTTTCGGGAACTGCAGCAGAAACGTAAGTAAATGTCCCCCATCGTGTCTGGCCGTTATGTGACTCTTTGTAGTCTCTGGCAGCACATTTTCCCTCCACGCGGAGCTGGGATGTGATGACCTAGCAGCTGTGACTCACTTCTCCTTCTCCACTCTCCGTAGAGTTTTATGTAATCTAACCTCTCACTGAGGTTCAGTCCAACTGGCTAGAATATGGAATTTGGCATTAATTTTAGATTGAAAAATAGGCATGAGTGAACCCGAATCCGAACCTGAAAGTGCTGGCACCGGTCGCAGTTGTTACCCATTAAATGCTGCCACTAAGCTGGCGTTGGCATTTAAATGGTGGCGGTGCATGAGCACTCCCACATTTTTACACATATTTTCATACTTCCCAGAATTCCCTAGTGGAGCATCTATGGCTTTAAGTCTCCACACACCTATAAGGCGGCCTTTATTGGAAAACTCTCCATAAGGAGAACACCGACCATCTGACCCTAGTCAATAGCCTCTCACCCAGCCAATCCAGTTCCTTACGCTGTACTGAGGAGACCCAACCAAGTCGAAACATTGTACAGCGCCGTCTACAGTACAGTGGGAATCTGTTCCTTCTGGAATATATATACTGGTTTAGCTGATTCCCACGTCATGTTATTAGACTTCTGTGGGTCATACTTGGGGGGCTGCCTTTCAAGGTAGCAAAAAGAGGCAATGTTTTCCATTTAACACCAAACATGAATGCATACTTCCCAGAATTCCCGAGTGGAGCATCTATGGCTTTAAGTCTCCACACGCCTGTAAGACAGCCTTAATTGGCAAACTCTCCATAAGGAGAATTCTTACCTTCTGACAACAGTCAAATGGAATCCTCCATTGATTTTTGGTAACCTAGGAACCCTAGTCTACAAATTGAGTAACCTAAGGTAACGTGTACTCAAACTCTTAGTATTAAGGAAATGAGTGCCTACATGTTCATGTTATAACAGTACACTCACATACATACACACAAGTCTGACTTTGTCTGTCAGTTTTTTGGGACTTTTTTGGGCTTTTCTGATGGTCAGTTGTATCTTCGCAGTTTTTCCATATTGATACTTACTTGGTCTTTTTCCAAAACCTGCAATCAGTTCCAAGCTACTTCCTACGACAAAAATGTGTGATTTTTTTGCAAATTTTTTTTAAAAGTCACAACCTTCACATTTGGATTCAGGTGATGAGTCAGAAGACACTTCCGACAACTAGACAATGGCGCACTTTGAAGGGAGACTGTTTTAGGTGCGAATAAAAGTAGCAAATGAGCACAAGCACCATGCAAAGTCTCAAAAATTAAAGAAAAACGCAAACCAAAAGTTTGATACATGTGCCCCATTGTGCTATAATAGAAACATTGTAGATGAGAAGTGTAACCTCCCATAGGATGGGGAATGACAGGTTAATATCTATAAGCACATACACAACAACCTGTCAATCACCAGGTCATGGTTCGGTAGAATCAAGGTCTCTGCTCTACTCATGAATACAGGTGGACTCATACTAGGTAATTATTTAGTGCTACTAAATTTCACTGAATTATATTCCACTTATATTAAGTTTACAGCTTATAGATGATAATGAATTAATTAGGGTGTGACCACATGGAAAGAATGGTCATCAGTTTGGATCTACAGTTTTCTGTGGTGGTTTGTTGGGGATAGACAAGGTGAGAGTCAGTTTATCTTCTTCTCTGTTTATACCACTGGGGTGGGACCAGATTCTTGTTATTGATGGGGTTTGTAGTCATTGAGCCACCATCAATCAGATAGGTATGGCCTATGCCATTGGTGGCACTCAGAGCCCTTTCTGTGGGCATTCAGGCCTTCACCCCAACACAGAATTTGTTAGATGTGACTCAAGGCTGTGGTCCAAGACAGCCATCAATATGCTATGCTCCTTGCTATTTTAACGTGACACCTCCTTGGCTGCCAGGACTAGAAGCGAGAAGGTGTGGACAGAGATGGATTATCGTTGGAGCTCCTGCTCTGGGTCCCCTGATTCTTCCTCTTCAGGGGGCCCTGGAAGGAAGCTATAATCTAAGTTTCACCATCTTATTTCTACTGTATTGGTGTCCTTAGGACAGCAATACAATTGAAACTTGTGATACAGCTGGGATCAATAGGTTACTGCCCAAATTGTCATGTTGGCACTTTGCGACATAAAAGTAGGTTTTGGTTGTAGGTTGGGTCTCTAAAAGGTTTGCCATCACTGGCCTATGCTGTGGATGTAAGGGGGGGGGGGGTATATAAATTTGCTTCAACCTCTTTAAATAAAGTCTTTGATTTAACTTCCTCTCCTGTAATATGAATAAGCAGACACCGGTTCTGTACTCTGAATCTGTTTACTGGCTCACTCTACTAAACCCAAATTGCCCATTGGATTGGACTCATTGCTGTTCATCAGTTTGTCACTAAGGAGGCAGTGAAAAGCCATTTATTCCTATGAGAAAGAAAGAAAAAGAGGTCAAATAAACTAAACAGTGTGGTGTCTAAGTTTGGTAATTGACACTGTACTGTATAGCATAAAGCGAGAGCAGGTGGATCTACAGTCCATTCTTTCTACTCCTGAAGGCTCAATTGTGATTTCCCTCCTCTGGTCGCTTAATGCTCTGTGACATAGGAATATAAGTCATTTCCAGCCAATGCACCTGATCTAGAGGAGCCATAAGCAGCTTGTGTTCTGTTCCAAGAATCAACAGAGGCTGGTGACTTGGCTCGGGAATGGGAGAATATGCAAATGAAGCCGGCTCCTGCCATTAGCACGTATTGAGATGGTTCCAGAATCCCTCACATACATTGTCATTGTGCTATCAAAATAACTGCAGATAGAACCACATGGAAAACTGTAAACGGGGAATCTGCTGTGTATGGAATTGGCAAATGTGACGGTTTATATAAGTATGGGGTCCATTATCCTGTTTACGTAGCATGCCGCTATTCAGATAGTGGCAATTGGAACAGTCATAGTAGGTGAAGGTACCAATAAACAAAAGATAGGTAGTCAACAGCAGAGTGGTGTGCCTAGGGCCACCAATATTATATATTCTGGGGGCCCATTTTACCGATACATCATAGATTCTGCCCAGGTCTTGCCCAGGACTGTTTCTGCTATAGGGTCCAGCCAGTAGACGGCTCCCAACATCTGGCCTTTGACTTTATTATCAGGACCCAATAAAAAGAACCTCTGACAATTTCTACTATTGGGTCCCAATCACACGTAGACTCCTGACCCTTGCCTTTTAATGATTCTTCTATGGGGGGGGGGATCTCATTGATAGTCTGTAGCATAACCCTTGGTTTCTGTTCATGCGATGGATCTACTGTCAATAGTGTCTCTAACCTCTGACTGTTTTTGTTATTGTGCCCCTACGTTGCCTGTTGAGTATCCCTTGCATTAGACTGCTTCTCCTTTGGGCTCCTTGCCTTTGTTTCTCATATCCAGCCCATCGCCTTTTTTAGGCCATTATCGGTAGCTCAATGCCTAAGATTGGTTTTCCGCTGTATACATTTGCCCATTATCCACACACACATACCACCATGACTGATAGTTGTGATTCCAACATACACAATACTACAAAGGACTCAAGTAGACCCTGATGTCCTGATGACCCACCATACCAGTGGTTGAGAGAATAATGAGAGACTTATGCCTGCTAAAGGAATCTGCACTGTCGCGTTTACAATCACCAAATTTTGCACAGTTGCTCTCTGTGACTCAGGGAGCATCCTAAACTATGGTTTGAATCCAAATTTCTACCCTGCATTTTCCAAAAAACACTTATTAACTACCATATGCAGGATCCATTGTCTGACGCTGCTGCTGTGGAAGGAAGCAGCCAAACACAACTCAGCTTCTATTTTGCCACAGATCATTAATATGAGCTCTGAGTTTTGATTGGTTACTATAGGCAATGAGTTTAATACAGCTTATGGGTAAGGTAATATGGATAGAGATCATGCACAGTGCACGATCGTCTGTGAACTCCTCCAGATGGGTAAGTAAATGTGCCCCAACATATAAACCATAAATGATTTCTCTTCTTTGTACATATTCCTCTTCCTTCTAGGTCAGATCAGTTGCAGAAGTCATGCATTACTTTTGCATAACACCGATAATCCATGGGGGACTCTTGGCTTCGTCTTGTGCCATCGTTGGCCAGTTCATTGGATCTGCATTTTTGGCTGCCGATTCTGTGTCACTTTGCAGCTGTAATCACAATGGATAGGAGTGTATACATTTCTCCATCTGTGATAAAATGGCAAGTGCACAGTCCTGCTGCAGCAGCACCGGCGCGGCCAGGCTGTTTGGTAAACCAAATATGTTTCTGCTTGAAGTATTTTGGACAGAGGAATCGCTGTTTAAAAAACATGCCAGCTTTGATAGATGTGCTCTTTAATTGGGGAATTCTTGGCCGCGCTCTTTTTCTTCTCATTTCTGTGTGATCGAACACATTTCATTATTGACTCACAACATTCCAAGCCATTTGGACCGGGATTTTTATGAGATCTAAGAAAGGAAGACATTTTTTTTCGTTTTTTGGCAGCTTTTTGTATCTCATTTATTCTTGCACGGTTTCGTTTATTGGCTCATGAATATTAGGTGCTGCTTTTCAAATTAACTTCGCAATCACCTGATAACAACATGATCATCAAATTCTGCGGGAAGTGTTCATTTGTTACATGTGACATCTAAGGGAGGCAGAAATTAAATATTTTCTAGCTTAAATAACTTAAACAATTTGCCTCCGGTTGGAACTGCATCAGTCCTGGTAGATACTTGATTTTCTAGGTTGGCTAGCTACATATAACTTTCGCAAGCGACTACTACTGGATAAGTAAAGAATTATATTGTGCTCATTAAATTAGTAATTATTGGCTTAAAGGAAACCTACCACTTAGAATGGTGCTCGGTACTTACAGCCTACCCCTACCATTCTAAATGGTAGGTTTCCTTTAAGGAAACCTACTATTTGATTTGATGCATTATGAAGCAAACATACCTTGAGAATGCTGTAGCTACACTGATGCAGAAACATATCTTGGTTAGTCCCTGTGCTGAGTGGTTTTGCTGATGAAACAGATATAACATTATGATAATGAATCTCTGTCGCTTCTATGGCTGCTTTAGTGCTTCTCCTAGCACAGTGATGGCTAAGCTATGACACGCGTGTCAGTGCCTGAGAGTTAAGTTTCATCCTACATGAACAGGTGCAGTAGCCGGGAGGCTGAGAGATTGCACTGAGCTTCCAGCACTCCTCCTCCTCCCCGGGCCAACCTCTCCCCATGTGTGAGCTGTGCCTAGTGTCTCCAGTCAGGTATCAGCATGGGGCACAGCAGGAGAGGTGACCCGCCCTTACACCCGGGAGAGTTCTCTGCAGCTCCTGATAGTTGTGGTGGGGGGAGGATGGCAACACAGTCAGAGGTCACATCGCTGCTGCCTTGTGTGATGTCCCAGCAGCTGCCTCCTCTACACTGACTATCTCCACAGCAGGGGCAAGGGAGGACAACCACTCCCATCATACAGTGAGTAAGGTCAGTGCACTGTATGATAGAAGACAGTCATCAGGGCTTGTGTGTCAGTTTTGTGACGTACAAGCCCTGAAATAATTGCAACGCCTTGCAAATCGCCAGACATTGCGATTATTTTGCTCCTCACGCCTTCTCCATGCCAAGAGGGCATAAGGGAGATGCAGACAGTGGCACCTGCTCCCTCGCTATAACCTGTGAACTTTCATGACAGAAAGTTCACAGGTTACTAAGCATTTCCACACCTGTCTGATTGTAACCGATCTATTACAATGTGTGATTTGCACATAGTAATAGATGATTGGGAAAATCCCCATATACTGCCATACTGCAGAATGCCAGTATATGGTAGGATCAATCAGACAACCTACAGTTAAAGTACCCTAGAAATTAAATAGTATTTATATTTATTATTTAAACTATAAATATCACAAAATTATGTTTTTTTGTCAAGGTGACACACCACCCGAGTTATGCTCGTTTTTTTGGCGAATTTTGACACACCAAGCTCAAAAGGTTGCCCATCACTGTCCTAGCACATGAGTTATTCTCTGCAGGAGAGGAAGATGTAATCCCTGGGTTGTGCCTGAAGGCAGAAAAATCAATTGCTGCACCATCCACCATCATTTTTCGAAACATTATTTCGATAAATGGGCTCTAAAAATATTTTTTGAGAAATCTAAGTAATTCAAGATTGCATACTAGAAAAGATCAAAGTGACGCCCAACTGATCAAGGATATGATTTCACAGTTATATTACAATTTTTTATTTTATAGTTTTCAGTTATTGTTTTGGGAGCCCTCTCCATCTTTTGGGAATCAAATGGCCACTATGTGAAGTTAGTAATCAATAAACGTATCAGGTTTTTCCAAACAACTCCATGTGAATTTCCAAGACCTATTACAGGCAGTCCCCGGGTTATGTACAGGATAGGTTCTGTAGGTTTGTTCTTAAGTTGAATTTGTATGTAAGTCGGAACTGTATATTTTATCATTGTAACCCCAGCCAAATTTTTTTTTTTTGGTCTCTGTGACAATTGGATTTTAAAAATATTGTATTGTCAGAAGAACCAGGATTAACACTAAAGCTTCATTACAGACGCCTGTGATAACTGTTACAGCTGTTTATTGTCGCCTAAGGCTAAAGTACAGTAAATTACCAATATACAGAGTTCCTTTTGTAACTAGGGGTTGTCTGTAAGTCGGGTGTTCTTAAGTAGGGGACTGCCTGTATTCATATTCTATTTTTAGGCTAGGTCATCAATATCAAACAAGTGAAGGTCCAACTTCAGATGGTATATTATAAAGAAATATAAATATTATAAATTGTAAAATGGGATTTATAGTCTAGGACTGCATCTTACACTGCTGTACATTTTACTCAATGCAATTTACTTTTCAGACCCTCCGCTCAGTTCTTAAGTCAAAGGGGAGGGGCAGTCGAGCAGCTCAATGCTAAGAGTAAACCAGTATTAGGACCCTCTGTCAGACTAGACACCACAACTAAGAGCTAAATATTACAGCTTGGAAGCGCGTGGGTCCACCACTGTGTGTGATGTTCATCCACTTTTACTTATGCATCAATAAGGGAACCAAGTTCTTAATTTACGTGAATGCTGGAGATTGCTTTCTTGTTCATCCAAGCTGCTGCAACCATTTCCGACGTGGTATCTGCCTTCTCCCCCCCTCGGTGCACTAAATCAAAAAATATACAAAGGTGATGCCATCTACAGTGGAATGGTGAGCTGACTTTTTGTATCAAAGGTATTTTACTGCTCTCCGTGGCCAATACCCAGACTAAGATGTTACTGAGGGGCACTACGGCCAAGCTCGCCAGTATTGACCGGCTCTTAAGCTCCGAACAGAACATTGGTCTCCTAGTTACTGCTCTTCTTCTTTTTTGCCTCTTCTTCCCAGTCTTAGCTGGTGTCTGTCATGGTTTTTCTCTAGTGTTTGAGCTATTTCCACATTTATCGAGTTCTTTGGGATAAAGATTTGCCACTCAGTCTTCATAATGTAACCAGTTGATTGGAAAACTCCAGAACAACCTAGAAGCTCCATTCCCACCACCGGGCCATATAATGTCTAATGTGATTCAACAATAACCGTATTCTTCTTTATCATCTCTCCCGCACAGACAAAGGATGAGATGGGCTCTGCACAATGACCACGGCGGATAAAGAAGTGTGCCATTGTGAAGACTTTGGATCAGTTAGGTTTTTTTTTTCTTGTACCTCTTCTTTGTATAAATAAAACATTATTTCAGATGTTCAATTAAGATAAGTGCCCTTAATTTACAGCCTCACTCCGTTGTGCTCTCTCATTATTCAGAGCACTGTCTGTGATTCACACAGACAATTACTCTCCCCCGCTTCCCCAGTTAAATTACTGGTAATTTCTGGTTTCCCATTTATTTAGAAGGACAAAGCAAGCCACTGCATTACAGCCTTGCACTGGGACTAATGCTTTTACTTAATAATTTTCAACTCCCGGTGTGTGTCTTCGAGAGTCAGGTGGAGGGGAAAAAAAAAATGAAAAGAAAAATACTTCAATGTTGTATGTGTGAAAGGCGGATTCTGTTCTCAAACAGCGGAAAACAATTGGTCTTGTGATGCCATCTGCTCTATTACTGGAAGTAAAGGTTACCCATAAGCAAGAATTAAAGAATGAGTGGTGATGCATTCAGAAAGTGGGCAGAAGATGGGAGTTTTTGTGACAAATACAGAAAAATCAGGCTTTGAAATGAACAAAGGTGTGCTTGAGGACAAATAAAGCAGAAGAGGGCTAAATGAATGGATTCTGCATGACAAACCGGCTTTGCCGTAAAGGAACAATGGCCAGTCTACTAGACTTGAAAAATGGAAGGACCACCAATAGATATGTCTATTATTAAGAGAACATCTTCCTTAAGTAGACTCATTCTTCGTAAATTTTTAGATACAATGGTCAGTTGACAAGATGTTGGTCAAATCTCTGCTAGGAGCAAGAATATTAGTAAACGATGAGAAGAAGCAATGCAGCACTCACGTTTATTGAGCAACAATATTACATTGCATGGTTCCATTGGCATGTCCTCCCGAGTGGTTGCAGCTCCAACATGCATCTTCGCCTAGGTTGCCTAGTTAATATGGTCCTTTCTTCCTGGCTTATATTTGGATCTCTTTTTCTCATTCCCGTTCTTAACCTTGCACTTCTATCTAGTCTATACTCATACCTTGTTCTCGATACTATGACTGGTATGTGTAAAACTTCCTCTGATCCTGCCTTCTGGCTACTCTTGACTAGATTTCCATCTTGACTATTGGATGCATCACCTAGAATACTCCTCTTAAATGAAACACTTCTATACCACTTACGTAGGTGCTGCCTTGACCATTGATGTCTTGATGTCCACACTGACCAGGAGATCTGATACATAATGTGTAATAAAATAATAAAAGGAACATCTTATTTACAATATAAGTGGGTATTCCCTATTCCAATTTCTTAAAATTATCCAACTTTCAAGTCCTGTAAAATTAAAGGCAGTGATTGCTGTGCTGGAATCAATTATGTGACACCTACTAATGGGTTTTTCCCATGAAACAAGTCAGGCCCTATACACAGGATAAAACCTAGCTTGTTGATCAGTTGGCAACTCAGTTGGACCCCTTTTCGCTCCCCGAGATAAGCGGAGCAGCCAGTCAACATACTCGGCAATTTCCGTCAGCTCCATAGAGATTAAAGGGACAATTCGATCATGCTCGATCGGTTGCTCATCTCAGGGAGTTCTGAAGTGTCTGATGGGTGTACATTGGACCCCATTGGACCCCCCGACCCCGTGATTTGTGGGGTCCCATCACTGAGACTCCCACCGATCAGAAAGTTAGGCTCTATCTTCTCTGAAGGGATTGTACAGAGATAATAACAATATTGATGCCTCCTATTACAAATAGGGCCACACTTATCCATGAACTATTTTCTATACACTGCAATACCAGATGTAAGATGTGGATACATTTTGAACGGTTTGGAAAGAAAGAAGGTTTTGTGATCACATATCTCTCCGTCCTCCATTGCTTCTGGTCGAGTTGTTAAAGAACATCACTTGCTCAATGTATGTGACCATATTGCTTCCCTTGAAAAAGTCAAGGACCAACAGCCATGGGATCTAGAGGTGCCCACAGGAGAGGTAAGTATATTATCTTTCTTCCTGAAGGGGGAATAACCCTTTTAAGGATCTTTTTCATATACTGGTGAGTGGAGCAGGGGTTGGAACATTAAATTACTGAATTGTCGACTGATCTCTGTCATTTTTACACTGACCATAAGTTGGAAATAATTATAATTGGCCAATAATCCACCATTATAGACAATGAAAGGTGTTGGCTCCCAACTCATAGTGACTTGTGTGTTTTTGATTTTTTTTTTTTTTTTACTTATACTCTCCATATATTTTTGTAGCTTTTTGATCACATAAACATTAAATTCCATGTGACCATTTCTTAAGGCATTGATAGTAACCTCAAGCAATCCTTGGTAGAAAACGCGAATAAACAAGAAGAAGTCAACTGATGTTTTAAGAGGGGCTCTCAAAGTCTGTACAAAGAGAACAAAAAGGGTATGATCAAACAGTGCGCTGCTTACAAAGGCAAGTGGAACAATTGATCAAAAGTTACAATATTTATAAAGCTTATTATACTCTTTGAGGTCGAGGTTCTTGTATTTTGTGCATGGAACTTCGAAAAACATTTTAAGGAGTGTTTTTGCTTCCCCTGTGTACACTCTTATACCATGTTCTGGTTTGTTGTGAGTTTGTTTTTTGGAGGACATCAATTTTGGTTACCTTCTAGTAGGGGGCTTAAGGGGGTTGATAATATTATAATTATATGATCATATTATGTAGTAATATAATTTGTTCACTACTGCATATTTTCGTGTTGCCTTTTAATAATGTTTTTTGTTGGTATGGCCTAAAAAGGGAACGTGTCACCACATTTTCACATACACACTTAGAGGCAGGTTCCTATAGAGCCCTATTAACTAACTGATGCCTTTCTTTTAGCTAAAAATTGTTTCCTTCACATCCCCTAAATCAATTTTATCTTATATAACCTGGAATTAGAGGGGGCTTGTCTTGCTCGACCTCTCCCATCTATTCCTCCCCTTGTCTTTTGCCTCCTCACTATTCATCAGTTCATGTCATGTGACCAGGGTAATGTAATCAAAAGCCCTGATCTCTTTACATTTGCAAAATGTACCCCGTGTATGTATCTGATGACATGAAATCACAACATGTCAGATTTCATGTCATCAGATGCATACAGTACAGTACAGTTTGCTAATGTTAGGAGGATAAAGGACCTGAGATGATGTCACTCTTGTCACATGACATGAATGTGTATTTGTTCTGTGCATGTACTCTGAGTAGGGACCATTGTCCAGTTGTTACCTGTTTTTAGTACAGTGTGCGCAAGTAGGCAGGGACGGAAGTTCTGGGAAAGTGCAGGACTGGCTCATCTTCCTTGTCCTGATATTTTGCCTTAAAAAATAAATAAGTAAATAATATTCTAATATTGTTGATTGTCTTGACCTATTTGTGACCTTATAACTCTAAGTTGTTCAGTTCCTCTGTTATTGCACTTAGAAAGTTTCCAATGGGGTGTTAACAGTTGGGGGAGTGACCCTGCAAATTTGATACAATTTCTAATCGGTGGTCTATGTTCCAAATGGGCAGGGACAGGCTCCCCACTGCTACTGCCCAGGGGGTAATGTACTCACAAACATTACAACACATAGTTGTAAGAAAATAGTAAGTAGTGGGCACCGGTATCGGGGAAGACGTGGTTCAGGACTTTGAAGGTTTTATTTGTTCTTCAGATTCAGAAATATTGTCTGATGGTAGCACGTAGCGGTATGTATCCTGGCTTTATATTACTTCTCTGTGGTTATATTGTCCAATTATTTGATCTCACCGGTTGGACTCTTATAGGAGGCTACAATTATGGGTAAGACGCCTCTTGTCTACATTCTGTAGCTGTAGGGCAGAAGCAGCTCCTGCTATCTGTACAGTAATATGAATTCAATGTTTGTGTCTAAATAGTGTCTCCCCTATAGACTCGGCTCTGGTACTTGTTATGTATCACTGCACTCAAGCAGCTGTAATGAGAGGTCTGTCAGACATCCAGCACATTGTGAGACCACAGTCAATAATGTCTTGATCGGCCATCTGCTGCTGAGTGCGCTTATGTCCTGCAAGCTTCCCATTATGGGATGAGACTTCCAGACACCGCAGATTGGAGAACTTGGCAGAATCGAAGCTTCTGCACTAAATAATATGGCTTAAGAGTGATATTATTTATCCAGCTATTCTATCCGTCTTATATTTATCTTATATATATATCTATTTCATCATATTTGTATCTATTATAATGGAGCATAGATGCTTTACCGAGTATCTACGAGACGTATGCAGTTTTTTTCCCCCCACTTTTGAATTTCCTACAAATGGTGCCCTTAATGGTCTTAGGTGTACAGTATGTGTGATAATCCGGTCCCTATTCCCAGGAGGAGTCAGACTTGCACCCAGTGCTGTAAGGTTGACAACTTATAAAAAATGCTAAATTCCTTCTCGCCTTTGGTAATGGAAGGCCACTTCTTGAGTATATCCATGTCTATATACATATGCAGCTAAGAGGCCCAGGATTCTAGATTAAAGTGAACCTGTCACCGGGAATGTCATTTTTAGCTGGTGACGGGTTCCAATAGCCTCTGAATCATTTCAGTAGTTTATAATAGTTTAATTCACATTACCTGGCTCCCTTCCAGGTGGTGAGTCCCAGGTAAGGGAAAACTGCAGCAATTGTGTGCCTGTGTCTCTGTCTCCTCTCCCCCACACTTATGCATCTCCCTCTTTCCTCCCTCCCCACTTCCTATGTGCATTGGGGAGGCAGATGAGGGAGGGGATGGTGTGTAGTAGAGGAAGAATGCATGAGGAGACTGAGACACAGGCAAACAGGATGGAGCTGGCCCTCCCCCCGGGACTCACCATGCACTGCTGGCAGGGAGAAAGGTAAGGTAAGAATGCATGAGGAGACTGAGACACAGGCAAACAGGATGGAGCTGGCCCTCCCCTGGGACTCACGACACACTGCTGGCAGGGAGAAAGGTAATGTGAATTAAACTTATATAAAATACTGAAATGATTCAGAATGCTGACAAAGGCATTTTAAATCAGCATAGAACCAACTATTGGAACCCGTCACCAGATAATTCCTGATGACAGGTTCCTTTTAATTCATTCAATAACCTTCTAATGACTTTTGTTTGATGTTGTTATTAAGATGTCATGCTACAGAAAAGTATCAAACCAAAAAAATCAGGATTTGCAGCCTTTTTTTTTTCCAAACACCTGTATTCGTCACAGGGTTTGGGTACCAGAACTGATCTTTTGGCATACCTGAACCTGAGCGGGTCTGCTCATGACTAACGGTAGACTATAGTCTGGCTACAAAGGCAGGGTCCACTGCCTATGCCAATCAACTCTGGATCTGGCTGGTCGAACGAAAAGTTATAGAGCGCAATATTCAAAATCACTGCCACCACTAATATAGGATGCGCCAGCAGCATTGATGATGTGCCAACGTTGTTAATATTTGCATTTTTATGTCATGATAGAACAGTTCCAGACTAATATTTACTATCACAAACAAATAATAGACCCTCATTTCCATAGATATAATTATCCTGATATATTAATGAAAACGTCTCTGTGCGATTTCATTATTGTGCGAGAATTACAGCGGCGCAGAAAACACTGCAGAACGCATATTAAATAACGCAAAGTAGTCATTACGTGGAATATTTCCTGCGCATTTTAATATAACCCGTTTTTTTTTTTCACGAGACGAGGAGATCTTTTTAGAGCCACGGCAAAGTAACAAAACCTTCTTAACAATCTCCTGAGGATAATTTGTTAGACTTTTAATCGGTTTCTTGTAGCAGAACTCATTTTCTCAGCAGGACGTATACAATCTGTAGGAGCTTTCCATAAGGAATTGGCATCATGATTACCGTGGCAGTTCTACAAATGAAAACATTTTGAAGTGCCGCCATTGTCTGGGCAGTGCCGGTTGATGATGGAGTGAATGATGGTGGTTGTGTTGTATGCTAATTACACGGCTAATGTCTTCACTTTGCATAGTAATGCTCGGGTTTATAGATGGGCAATGACTGCGCATCCGTAACCGGCCCAGTACAATGATTCAAATTAGACACTATTTGCTAACAAACAGAGTTAACTCCTTAGTGCGAGAAGAGAATCAGTGCTCACGTAACTGTGTGACAAGAGCTCCATCAGATAGAAATGTCTTCTCCCCTCTGTGGACAGTATTGACCATTAGGCACTTGAGGGTCTTTGCCAAGGATATCTCGTTACAGTAGGGGCCAAATTTTTTTGAACTTTTTAAAAAAAAATCTCATCTATTCCACAGAACAGATGGGAGCCCTAAACATGGGTGAAGGGAAGTTTGAATAAATAGGGGTATGAATAGAGATGTTAATTATCTATAGGAGTGGGGGAACAGGAGTGTCAGAATGTATAGGGCAATGGTGGCGAACCTATGGCACGGGTGCCAGAGGTGGCACTCAGAGCCCTTTCTGTGGGCACTCAGGCCATTGTCCCAATTTCATCAAATAGGACCCAATGCACCAAATCTCCTGCAGTCCCAAGCAACTTAAAAGATACTGCTCAGAGCTATTTTAAAGCGACACTTCATTGGCTGTTTGAACTGCAGGAAAAGTGAGAAGGTCAGTCGACAGTACTGCAGTGTCTTTTGAGGTCATCCTGCTGGACCAACCATTCTTCCTGGAGAGAAGCTACAATGATGGTCTGAATTTGCCCTCCTTCTTTCAACTCTATGGGTGGCCTTAGGATAACCAATACTATTGAATGTTGTTGAAGAACAGGGAGCAATAGGTTACTGCTTGAAATGCCATGTTGGCACTTGGTAAATAAGTGGATTTTGGTTGTAGTTTGGGCACTCGGTATTTAAAAGGTTCGCCATCACTGGTATAGGGTATTGCACAGAGAAGTAGAGAGTTCATAGTATATTATTGTGGAGTCATAATCTATAGGAATGAGAAAATAGTCTTTAAGAGAGGAACCTCATCTACAGGATCACAATTCATATTGCTATACAATAGTTTTTAACTTGCACAAATAATTATAATTGCTTAGAATTTTATAGAGATGAGCGTTCATGAGCTGTAAGATTCTGCGCCACCCGGACATATTACCAAATTGGTGGCCATGCTGCCAACTTGCCAAATTGACCCCTCTATCTACTAGCCAATGGTGTGATTGGCTAGGAGTGTCCCCCCTGGCCAGTCACAGTCATGGATACTAGGGGGGGCCATCAGTTTGCCGGATTAACTGCACAGCCACCAATCTGGCATTATGTCTGGGTCACTCCCGAAACCTGGACCTGAACTTAAAAAGCAATCCCGCTCATCTCTACTTTGAAATTAGCAAAACATGATACATGTTGAGTATCAATGGGCTTTTCTTGGGATTAGGGAGCGCTGATTTGGCCTTTTTGGGCGGTTGAATTATCCTTGTAGCCTGGTGCCAGATTGCCTTAGAAAAGTCAGGGGTTCAACATAACGTGGCACAACTGATGTCTTTACTTGGCATAATAATGCATGGTCTAAAGATGGCAATGAATCCATAATCAGTGTCATACAATGCTTCCAATTAGAAACAAGCTAGTTTAAGGAGTCATACCAAGTTGAGAATTTATCCCTTGTCCACAGAATCTGATCTTTGAATGTCTGACTTTTTAGAACCCCACTGACCATAAGAACAGGGGATACCTGAGAACATTTACTGTCAATGAGAGTGCTGGAGATAACCAAGGCAATTTACGACACTCCCAGAAAATTGAATGGAGCAATTCTTTGGTACGAGAAGTACACAAGTAGGGAGCCTTCCATATCATTTTCTACCCTTTAATTCTACCTTCACATGACGTGGGTGAGTTCTACTCTTGGGCTGATGACAAAATAAAAGACCACAATAGCCGCAATTGGACCTTCCCTATCTTTTGTGTCCCAGCCACTTGGCTGATGCATGTGGTCGTGGAAGCCTTGTGCGTGAGCACACAGAAGAGAATGGTGAGAAGTTCTTGTTGTAGACAAAAAACGGTTAGCACATGTTCCCAAATCCTAGTCGTGTGCAGGGTGCCAAACTGTGTGACAAGACCAAGTCATCGGCAGTAACTGTGATAGAAATTTGCATTCCCTTTTTAAGGATCCAATTTGGTAAAGTTCAAGAATTGGGTGCTTGAGAAAGTGACCCCAGTGAAACAGCAGAGCCTCATGTAATTGTCAGGGACTCATCGTGAGATCTTATGACTTAAAGGACACCTGTCATCAAGTCTGTGTCACTAGTCCTGTCACTACTACCTGTTGGAGCAGCTCACAAGGATCCCATCCCAGCCTTTATCTAGTTATTTCATACATTATTCATTGTAAAATCATCTATTTTTATCATGTAAATGAGGCTGGTCACATGGTCAGAGGCAGTGATGTCACCCCTGTGACCCCTCCCCTCTCCTCCCCCTGCTCATGTCTGTGTGTAATGTATAGTAAAGCATGGCTAGTGTGTGTCCTGCATCTGCTGACATGCTGCATCCTCCTAATATACATGTGAGACACAGACATCAGCTACACATGAATCTGACATGTTCTGCTGTAACATGGCTGCAGCCTGGAGCTGGTGTATCTCTCCTGTACACACACACATGCACACACAGGCTGCAGGGGGCGTGGCCACCAGCACCAGGCAGCACATCATTATGCAGCCTCACATCATTATACAGGCTGTCAGTCATGCACTGGGGTGTGGCTGTGCCTCCCACTCATGAATAGAGTGGACAGCTTGAATATGCTAATGCTTCATTGGACATTTCACAGGTCATTTGCATACAGCTTTAGGACCTCATTGCTTAGGTTTACAGGCATGTAGAGGGACAATGAAGGGATAGAGGCAATGCTCTCCAATGGCAGTTTATGAAAATATATTTAGTTTAGGGGGATTATTTTGCATGACGGGTTCTCTTTAACTGATTTCTTGCCATCACAACGCATGGTCTATAGATGGCCAATGACTTCTTCTTCGTCAAATTAGCCTCGATTTGCTAACAAGCAGAATTAACTCCTCTAGCGCATGTAGTGTCTGCCAGGTGTCACCTGACAAGGTTCGGGATGAATGTTTCTGAGTTGCCCTTCATGTCATCTGTAGATCTGACAAAGGAGAAAGCTTCTACTTGATTTGCTCGGGACAATCGTAGAAGTGTAGTGGCGCTAAGCCATCTCATCTGCTAAAATACCTCTTAAGTAGAAGAGCTGCTTAATATCAATTACAGCCCAAAGCCCGCGCTTGTCTAGAGTAACAATACATAAAAAGCCTCTTTCAAATCTATTTTTTAAACAGGAATGTAAATCCATAATGATGGAGTAAAGAGCTCAAACTCCTCTTCTAGACTTCCAGTATCTTCAATAGAACAGGTGTACACCGAGAAGAACCTCACCAAATCTGCTCCTAAAAACCATGGGCTAATGTTCTATTCAATGACAGTATTGTGTGCTTGGAATAATGGCGTAAAAATACAAATCTAGCTATCTAATATAGTTTTATATATATTCATATATATTTTATAAGAAGAATGGGTACACACTTTAAAGTGGGTTTGACAAGAACAGCATATACCGTATTTTTCGGACTATAAGGTGCACCAGATTATAAGGATGAATGACCAGCAGGTGGCAGACCTGTGCACTGTTCAAGGCAGCTGTTCTCTGTAAGTACGGTTCATATATAAGGCGCACTGGACTATAAGGCGCACCTTTGATTTCTGAGAAAATCAAAGGATTTTTTGTGTGCGCCTTATAGTCCGAAAAATATAATAAATGGAAAAAGCAGCACACCAATAAAAAATCCAAAGAATATAAGGGGGTACATTATTCACCCTCTAAATATATATAATTAGTGTTGAGCGGACCCAAAGTGTGAAGTTCACGTCTATTCCGAACTTTTGCGGTTCGGGTCTCCCGAACGTTTCAGGTTTGGCTCAACCCACCAGCAGTAACGCCTGTGATTGGTGCTGGCCCCGATTGTGGGCATGAACTGTTTAACTGTTGACAGAATTTCAAGTTCAGGTTTGGCTGAACGTGGCCGATCCCAAACTTAAATAGGTCCACTCATCACTTTAAACAATATAATATATATATATTTTTTGTATATATATTGTGTATAAAAGATGAGATCAAATATTTGAATAGTAGAAGTTATGTAGAATTTTTCTAAATATTTAGGTCTGAATCTTTTCGATCTGAACTGTTGTTGATTCAATTTCCCAAGAAATCGTTATATATATATATATAACCCGGTGATCAGGCACAATTAGGAAGGTGAAAGTGAGCTGGGTTTCTAGGGTGGTCCTTGTGCCACACACTGGACCCCAGGAACTGGATGAAAGGGGTGTCACATGATCTTTTGGCCCCGCCCCTTGTGCCTGAAGACAACTTTTTTAAAAAAGGCGTGTTTTCTTCTGCTCCATGACACACGCACTGCAGTACCGTACCAATGTATTATCAAAAGTTTGCAGATTCAGTATAAATCTTGCATTTTCAGGCCCAAATCTCACTGAACTCCCGGTTGCCTTAAATGACTATTATAATATAACTGACATCACCAGATCTAGGGAGGGTGAGGAGAAAAATGAAATATTCAGGAAATTCTGTTGTTTTTAGAGGACAATAGGTTTATATATATATTATAACGTTTCTTGGGGAATTGAATCAACAACAGTTTCAGATCGAAAAGGTTCAGACTAAATATTTAGAAATTCTGCATAACTTCTACTATTACTAACATATTTGATGCTCATCTTTTAATAACACAGTATATATACAAACCCCCCCCCAAAATATATATTATTATATGTTTAACGTGATGAGTGGACTATTAAGTTTGGGATCGGCCACGTTCGATCCAAACCCCTGAACTTGAAATACTGTCACATTAAACAGTTCCATGCGGAATCGGGCCCAGCACCAATACAACAGGCGTTTAACTGCTGGTGGGTTAGTCCAAACCTAAATTTTCGGGCGACCCGAACGCAAAAGTTCGGAATAGACGTGAACTTCACATTTGGGTCCGCTAACAACCTAATGTATAATATTATAGAGGGATAAATGGACCCCCTTACATTCTTTGGATTTTATTGGTGTGCATGCTTCTTCTATTTATTATTTTGGACTATAAGGCGCACAAAAATAGGTGCGCCTTATAGTCCAGTTTGCGCTTTATACGAACCGTACTCAGACAACAGATCCTTGAACTGGCACAGGGTCTGCCACCTGTGGTATTATCCTTAACTCAGTGGCCTTATAGTCAGTGCGCCTTATATATGACAAGTACATACAGAGAACAGCTGCCTTGAACTGTACACAGGTCTAACACCTGTGATCACTCTCCTTATAATCAGTGCGCCTTATAATCAGGTGCGCCTTCTATGAAGATACGTTTTAGCAGGCATTGATTGATGGTGCCGCTTATAATCCGAAAAATCGGTATATGCTGTCAAACCCACTTAAGAGTACCCATTGTTCTAAAATTAATTTATGAATAATATATAACTATATTAGATATGTTAGTTGGATTTTTACGCCATTATTTCAAGCACATCAATACTGTAATTGAATAGAACATTAGCCCATGGTTTTAGGAGCAGATTTGGTGAGGTTCTTCTCGGTGCACACCTGTCTATTGAAGATATGGAAGTCTAGAAGAGGAGTTTGAGCTTTATCCATCATTATGGATTTACATTCCTGTTTAAAAAATAGATTTGAAAGAGGTTTTTATGTATTGTTACTCTCTAGACAGCGGCGGCTTTGGGCTGTATTGATATTAAGCGCCTTCTACTAAGAGGTATTTTAGCAATGAGATGCTTAGCGCCACTACACTTCTCCGATTGTCCGAGCAAATCAAGTAGAAGCTTTCTCCTTGTAGATCTACAGATGACATGAAGGGCAACTCAGAAACATTCATCCCGAACCTGTCAGGTGACACCGGCAGAAACTAACATGCACTAGAGGAGTTAATTCTGCTTGTTAGCAATCGAGGGCAATTTGACGAAAGAGAAGTCATTGGCAATCTTAGACCATGTGTTGTGATGCAAGAAAGTCAGTTAAGCCAAAATACGATCGCACGACTGAACCCCTGACCAAATTACATAAGGCTCCGTTTCACTGGGGCACGTTCTCAACGCACCATTCTTGAACTTAACCAATTGATCCCTAAAAAGGAATGCAAATTCTATCACCGTTACTTGCCGAGACTTGGTCTTGGCACACAGTTGGCCCCTGCGCAGGACTAGGATTTGGGAACGTGTGGCATAACGCTTTTTTTGTCTAACAACTAGAAACTCTCACCATTCTCTTCTTGTGTGCTCCACACAAGGCTGTGGATAAATCCCGGCCACATGCATCACCAAGTGGCTTGGGACACAAAGGATAGGAAGGTCCATTGCGGCTATTGTGTCATTTATTTTGTCTCAGCACCCAAGAGTAGAACCCTCACCCCACTCATGTGAGGTAGAACTTAAAGGGTAGAAAATGATATGGAAGTCTCCCTACTTGTGTACTATTCCAAGTCCACAAATGCTATGCGTCCAATTCAATTTTCTGGGATGTCGAAATTGACCTGGTTATCTACCAGCACTCTCATTGACAGTAAATGTTCTCAGGTAATCCCCTGTTCTTATGGTCAGTGGGGTTCTAAAAAGTCAGACCATTCAAAGATCGATTCTGTGGACGGGGGATAAATTCTCAACTTGGTATACTTCCTTAAACTAGTTTTGTTATACTAATTGGAAGCAATTGTATGGCACTGATTATGGACTCATTGCCAACTTTAGACATGCATATTGTGCCAAGTAACGACATCATTTGTGCCATGGTTATATGTTGAAACCCTGACTTTTCTAAGGCAATCTGGCACCCAGGCTACCTGGATAATTCAACCGCCCAAAAAGGCCAAATCAGCGCTCCCTAATCCCAAGAAGGCCCCTGTTATCAACTGTATTCATGTTTTGCTAATTTTCAAAGTAGAGATAGCGGATTGACTTTTAAAGTTCAGTCAGGTTTCGGGGTGGACCCAGACATAACTGCCAGAGTGGTGGCCGTGCAGTTATAATCCTGGCAACTGATGGCCCCCTAGTATCCAGACTGTGACTCGGCCAGGGGGACACACTCCTAGCCAATCACCACCATGGCTAGTAGAGAGAGGCGTCAATTGGCAAGTGGCAGCATGGCCACCAATTGTATATGTCCGGGTGGCGCAGAATCTTACAGGCCTCATGAACGCTCATCTCTATAAATTTAAGCAATTTTAATTATTTGTGCAAGTTAAAAACTATTGTACTAGCAATATAATTGTCATCCTGTAGATGAGGTTTCCTCTCTATAGACATTTTCTCATTCCTATAGATTAGGAACTCCACGATAATAAACTATGAACTCTCTTACTTCTCTCGTGCAATACCCTGTACCAGTGATGCGCACCTTTAATAATACCGAGTTGCCCAAACTACAAACCAACATCCACCTATCACCAAGTGCCAAATGCATTTCAGCAGTAACTTATTGCTCTCCCTGTTCTTCAACAACATTCCATTAGTAGTTTGGTTATCTAAGGCCACCATAGAGTTTGAAGAAGGAGGGCAAATTCAGACCATCCATTGTAGTTCTCTACAGGAAAATGGGTTGGTCCGCAGGATGACCTCAAAGACCAAACGCAAGTTCTGTCGCTGACCTTCTCCTTTTCCTGCCTTCAAACAGCCAATGAAGCTGTCGCTTAAAATAGCTCTGAGCGATTCTTTTAAAGTGCTGGGACTGCCAGAAGATTTGGTGCATTTGGTCCCTATTGTGATGAAATTGGACAATGGCCGAGTGCCCACAGAACCGGGCTCTAGGCACCATTGCCCTAACTTCTGACACTCCTGTCCCCCCAACGTCCTATAGAGATTAACATTCTATCATACCCCTATTAATTATTAACTTCCTTCACCATGTTAGGACTTCCCACTCCCCATCTTTTCTGTGGAATAGATGAGATTTTTTTTTAAAAAGTTCACAAAAAATTGCCCCTACTGTTAACGAGATTATCCTTGGCAAAGACGCTCTCAGTGCCTAATGGTCACTTACGTCCACAGAGGGGAGAAGACATTTCTATTGGATCACTGACACTTCTCGCACTAGGTAGTTAACTCGTTTTTAGCAAAATAGTGTCCTAATTGAATACTTTGTTGATTCAATTTCCCAAGAAATCGTTATATATATATATATAACCCCTTAGTCCTCTAAAACACAGAATTTCCCTGAATATTTTTTCATTTTCTCTCAACCCTCCCTAAGATCTGGGATGAATGTCAGTATATTTTATAATATTCATTTAAGGCAAATCGGGAAAGATTCAGATGAGATTTGGAGCCTGAAAAATGCAAGATTTATACTGAATCTGCAAACTTTTGAATAAATACATTTGATACATGGTAACTGAACGTGCAGTGTGTCATGGAGCAGAAACAAGCCTTTTTTTTTAAAAAAAAAGTTGTCTTTCAGCGCACAAGGGGCGGGGCCAAAAGACTCAGTGCACCCCTCCTTTAATCCATTTCCTGGGGGTTGTGGCCACAATACACCATTAGAAACCCAGCCTCACTTTCAACCTTACTTAATTGTGCCCTGATTCACCTGTGAATTGTGCACTGACCCTTGTAGCCACACCCATGGTGCACCCAAATGTAAATTTTCATAGGAAAACTTGGAAAATCTGCTTGAAAGGGAAACAATCAGTAGAATTTGACTTAATTAACCAATACCAATATTTTCAAGCAAATGAATAGCCCAATTTTGACGTGAGTTGTTAATTAGTTGTATAAAGTCTCAGAGGCAGAGAACTGAAGTCAAGCTCTCCCTACCTCAGAATACCCCATTGCTGTGAAGGACATCATGCATTAGACTTCTTGAAAGCCAATTACTTATATTTCTTGATGCAGGGGGATCAATTACACTGTAGGGGATATTCTGAGCAGAGGAGAGCTTGACTACAGCACTGAATTCTCATTGACTTTATACATCTTATTTACATTTCACTTCAAAGTAAATTTTCTGGATGTTATCATTACGCATAAGGAAACATATTCCCATAAAGGGAACATGATTTTTGGAGGTCTTAAGCTGCTTCACAAAAATTATAGTGGTTTATTAGGTCAGTTTCCGCTGACAGGTTACCTCCAAGGGAGGACCAACAACACCATCAAAGGAAACAAAATGGGGGTCATTTACTAAGGGCCCGAATCACGTTTTCCCGTCGGGTTACCCAAATTTTACCGTTTTGCGACGAATTTCCCTGAATTGCCCCGGGTTTTTGGAGCACGCGATCGGATTGTGGCACATCCGCGCCGGCATGCACGCAACGGAAATCGGGGGGCGTGGCCATAAGAAAACCTGACGAATTCGGAAAAAACGCCGTATTTAAAAAAAACAGTGTCACTTGACACGCACTTACCTGCACCCACGATAGCTTGGTGAACTTCATTGAACTCCGACGGACTTCAGCGCAGCAGGGACACCTAGTGGACATCGGGCGCACTACCGGAAGACCCGAATCCTCCACAGAGAACGCGACGCTGGATCGAGAATGGACCGGGTAAGTAAATCTGCCCCAATGTCTCCACCTTATTTCTCTTATAAATTACAATATTTTTTGGCATATTCGAAGCAGGACCTCAAACCACCTCCTCTTTAGAAGTGATTCTCCGAGGGCTCCTTGATGGAGCCACAATCTCATTATCTGTGATAAGTACTCGCAGACTTTGCTTTTGCCAGTCTGGACAAACCGTGGCACATCATATGAGGGGAAAAAAAGATTAAATTGGTTTGAAATTAGCATTTTTTTTTGTTGATTCAATTTCCCAAGAAATCGTTATATATATATATATAACCCATTAGTCCTCTAAAACACAGAATTTCCCTGAATATTTTTTTCATTTTCTCTCACCCATCAACCCTCCCTAAGATCTGGGATGAATGTCAGTATATTTTATAATATTCATTTAAGGCAAATCGGGAAAGATTCAGATGAGATTTGGAGCCTGAAAAATGCAAGATTTATACTGCATCTGCAAACTTTTGAGTAAATACATTTGATACATGGTAACTGAACGTGCAGTGTGTCATGGAGCAGAAACAAGCCTTTTTTAAAAAAAAAAAAAAAGTTGTCTTTCAGCGCACAAGGGGCGGGGCCAAAAGACTCAGTGCACCCCTTCTTTCATCCATTTCCTGGGGGTCCAGATGTTGTGGCCACAAGACACCATTAGAAACCCAGCCTCACTTTCAACCTTACTTAATTGTGCCCTGATTCACCTGTGAATTGTGCACTGACCCTTGTAGCCACACCCATGGTGCACCCAAATGCAAATTTTCATAGGAAAACTTGGAAAATCTGCTTGAAAGGGAAACAATCAGTAGAATTTGACTTAATTAACCAATACCAATATTTTCAAGCAAATGAATACTTTATAGATGTTTATTTCAAAGCCCAATTTTGACGTGAGTTGTTAATTAGTTGTATAAAGTCTCAGAGGCAGAGAACTGAAGTCAAGCTCTCCCTACCTCAGAATACCCCATTGCTGTGAAGGACATCATGCATCAGACTTCTTGAAAGCCAATTACTTATGTTTCTTGATGCAGGGGGATCAATTACACTTTAGGGGATATTCTGAGCAGAGGAGAGCTTGACTTCAGCACTGAATTCTCATTGACTTTATACATCTTATTTACATTTCACTTCAAAGTAAATTTTCTGGATGTTATCATTACGCATAAGGAAACATATTCCCATAAAGGGAACATGATTTTTGGAGGTGTTAAGCTGCTTCACAAAAATTATAGTGGTTTATTAGGTCAGTTTCTGCTGACAGATTACCTCCAAGGGAGGGCCAAAGCCACCACCAAAGGAAACAAAATGTCTTCGACTTATTTCTCTTACAAATTACAATATTTTTTACATATTCAAAAAACACCTCCTCTTTAGAAGTGATTCTCCGAGGGCTCCTTGATGGAGCCACGATCTCATTATCTGTGATAAGTACTCGCAGACTTTGCTTTTGCCAGTCTGGACAAACCGTGGCACATCATATGAGGGGAAAAAAAGATTAAATTGGTTTGAAATTAGCATTTTTTTTTCCCCTGTTTTTTCCCTTTCCTTTAAATAGCACTTACTTAAATTAGCTGGCAAAGGAAAAGTCATCTGTCTGAGCACGGAGGAATAATTCTGTTTATCAGATTCCCCAGTCTGGATTGATGGGCTGCCGTCCATGCTCCTCACAATACTACAGATGGATTAATAAAAGAAGCGGTGAGTCTTTTTGCCAGCTAGCTTCTGGTACCTATCCACAGCAGCCCGAAAGATCATTATTTTGCATTTTTCAAGCTGTTTGAGTCTGAATCCACAGCTATAAAGCTAAATCTGAATAAATATCTGAAATTGGCAATGCTTCCATGATCCGATAAGGCCACCGGCACATCTGGGGCTTTATGGGTCGAGTTCTACAAATACAATGGATGTGCCGGACCAGTGGTCAGGTAATACTGCTACAGTTTGTTAGGCAATTTGATCAAAGTTTTATAGAGTTATAGGATATATTTGTGGTGTAAAAGTATAAAAATAAAACATTAAAATGTCACCTGTAGACATAGTCTTGTTGAGTTATAGCAGTGATGGCGAACCTTTTAGAAGTCGAGTGCCCAAACTGCAACCCAAACCCACTTATTTACTGAAAAGTGCCAACACAGCAATTCAAGCTTTAACTTATTGCAATCTTTTTGCGCTGTGCTGTACCGTAGCTTTCAACGGTCCTGAGGACACTAATATCGTTGACAGAAGGAGGGAAAATTTGGATTGTCATTGGAACTTGACAATCCCCTGAATAGAAAGAATTGTGAGGCCAAGTGCAGGAGCTCCTTCTCTTTCTGCAGTCTCAAGTAAACCTGGATGCTTCACTTTAAAATAACACGGAAAATGGCACGTCCTGGGCTACCTGGGCCAGCAGGAGGATCCCTTAATTCCTTCTGGTGAATTCTGTCCTGGGACAACAGAGTGCCCACTGAGAGAGCTCAGAGTGCCACCTCTGGCACCCGTGCCATAGGTTCGCCACCACTGAGTTATAGGATTGTTTAAAAAAAAGCCAAGTAAGTTGGGTACACGTTGCAATTTGTCCCTCTGTTGTAAGGATATGTCGGGCAGATTCCTTACATGGCCTTACAACAGAGGGCTACAACATATCACACTTTATGCACATACTGGGGCAGATTTACTTACCCTGTCCTGTCGCGATCCAGCGGTGCATTCTCCGTCGGGGATTCGGGTCTTTCAGTGATTCACTAAGGTCGTACGCCCGATCTCCACCAGGTGCCGCTGCTGCGCCGAGGTCCGCTGGAGTTCACCAACCTCTTCCTGGTGCATGTAAGTGCGTGTCAAGCGACACACTTTTTTTCTTAAATACCGCGGTTTGGACCCTTAGTAAATGTGCCCCACTGTGTGATATGTTGTCCCTATTAGTGGGGTGATGAGTGAATATCGGGAGCAGCTATTTCTGTTTTGGGTGTATCCCCTAGTGATTTCAGACTCCTTATATGGACAGGGACATCACTATGGACCACTCTGTACACTCAATCAGCGGAGGTCGGAAAAGGGATGCAATATTTAGCATCCATCCCCATTTCCTTGTATAGCCTCCGCTGACCATATATGTTTCTCAGAAGGAGGGTGCAATGTATATGGTGCAGATGGGGGCTAAAAAGGATCCCCCTAACTTTCCTGTGTATTTCAATGCACACGTGAGCTTTCCTGGCATATCTATTGAGTGTATACAAAAGATGTGGTGCGAACCTAGCCTAAGGACTCATTTCTAGTGGTTTAATATGGCCACAATATATAGACCCCCCCCCCCCCCCCAGGGTTCTTCGGTAACCCATGTTTGGTCCCGTAGAACTATCACAGGATTTGGTGAAAGTTCTTGTCTTATTGTTTCCATGTGATCTTTATTTTCATAGAGATGGGGTGGAGAGCAAGGTGGAGCAAATCAGTGGGCTGCTATGGCTCACAGAGAGCTGATCACAGAGAATGATGGGAATTGTTGTTTACATGTGACATGTAAGCAATCGGGAACAAGGAAAAATGAGCCACACAGGTGTCAAAACACGGCAAAAACTACAATATAAACAGTAGTGACAAAAAACCATCCTAAATAAATAATTAACTCCCTTGGAAACACCTTTATATGAATACTCCATGCACTTGGTGGGGGGAATTTATCAAGCCATGCCCCCTGCCATGACCAAAATATCAGAAGTATTAGACCTCCTGATGTAACCAGCAGTCGGTTGCGCCTGGGGTAGTTTTGCATAAAAACCAGTGAGCATTCAGTGGTGAATGTTTGATGGCCTTAGCGAGTGCACTATATTGCCCCGCGCTGGCCCAATCTGCCGCCAGTTGTGCCCCCTCCACGCCCACTTTCCATTGAGATGGTGTGAAGGGGACAATAATCAAAAATACTGGCGTTACCCAAGTAGTTGAGATTTTTTCAGGACTTGTAGGCCAAAGAACTGACATAAAGCCCTGATAAATGTCCCCCTGTATGTCTAGGGCAAGGAGTAATGAAGCAGAACAAGATTAAGTTCTACTGTAACTTATAAAAGGCTAGATAAGTTCTTAAAGAAATTACTTATAAGTAGAGATGAGCGAGTATACTCGTCCGAGTATACTGCTCGGTCGAGTATTAGCATACTCGGACCGGCTCGTTACTCGGACGAGTATCTCGCCGGCTCGAGATCGAGCAGTAAATTAATAAAATAAATTGAATAAAAGTATTTTTATTGTAAAAAAAAAAAAATTACACCATGTTTGCAGATGTTTACTTGTAAGAACACATGAAATAACACTATTCTTCACTTTCCAGGTGTTCGCGCGTGTCGCCCGCTAAGTTAGGAGATGTGCACGAACATCTGGAATGTGAAGATATATGTCTTTCAATGTGTGTTCTGCCACTAACGCTCCGTGTAGTCACTTTTTTAAGTGTTAATTCTATTTTCACTTTGCGAGCTGTGCGCGCGTATCTATCCGGAACTATCGGGAGACGCGCGCGCTACATCATGCAAGATGAAGAAAGAATTGAACAACATTTGAAAAAGCAGCTGAACACAGGAGCATTAAGTACAGTGAACAATTGAAAGAACAGATGTCCTTCACATTCCAGATGTTCGTGCACATCTCTAATCGTAGAAGGAGCGACGGCGAACACCCTGCAATGTGAAGAATAGTGTATTTCAATGTGTTCTTACAAGTAAAACTCGGCAAACATCTGAATTTTTGTTTTTTTTGCACTGTTTTTCTTTTAACTGTTCAGTTGTATTAAAAAAATGCTAGGCTCACCATTGACTTCAATGGGGTTAGTTATTCGGCGAAGCTATTCAGAGCATTGGAAAAGTTCGTCTCGAAAACCGAGCAGAGCATTTTAGTGCTAGCTATCTTACTTATAAGTTAATGCAATATATTGTGATGAGATGGAATTTTTCCATGTGATTTATAAAACTTGATTTAGTAAAAAGTATAAATAAAAAAAAAGTTCTACTCTAAGAAGATTTTTTGTTTCTGTACTGCAGTATGAAAAATCTCCAGTATGAAGAAAACTATCCACTGTCATCTATCTACTCTGTAGTCATAATTGGGATATTTTTCACGCCATCCACCCTTCTAGCTATTCTTCCAGTTTATTTTACGGGTCAGATGTTTTTTTTTAAATGTGGGACTTTAATGGCCTTGAACTAAAAGAAGACCACCGCCACAGCACCCCGACGCGCGGTTCGCTGTCGCTTCCCCAGGGGGGTGTGAAGCGACAGCGAAACGCGCGTCGGGGTGCTGTGGCGGTGGTCTTATTTTACTGGTTCAGACAATTTTGGCTACATGCAACACCCTGGTGGGTAATACAACTGGTTACAGCCAAATTGTACATACTGTTATCTGTTTGATACTTGATAGGATTTATTATGTACTGTAATACTATTGACCATTGCCACATCTTTTGTTTTGTGGTTTTTAATGTGTGCTTTTAACCTTGTTTTCTTGATGGCCAATTAATAAAGTTTGTATATTGTTTATAATGAATTGAATATTACAAAGTATGATTTATTTTTGGATCCTATATACTTCTATTGGTATTGTATGCTTTTGATTAGTAATAGGAGTTGTTTATTAAGCACTGGGTTTTCTCTTTTTGGTATTTATTGAACTAAAAGAAGTTTCCATTTCCATTTCCAATTTTTTGATAATGCTTAGTTTTTTGACTGATAGGTGGCACTAGTGAGAAAATTTTCTTCCTTTCGTAGTTGAGCCATTTTGTATACCCATTAAAGGGGTTTTCCCACTCAACAAGTTAGGCCCTATCCACTGCATAGGGCCTGACGGAGATTGACGAGCGTATTACCCGGAAAACTTTGTCAGCTCCATATAGAGCAGCCCATTCTCTTTCACCTCATGGAGCGATGAGGGGTCCGATGGGGGTACATTGGACTCCCCATTCTCGTGATCTCATCACTGAGACCCCCACTGGTCAGCAAGTTAGACCCTATCCTATGGATAGAGTCTAATTTATTTAGTTGGAAAACCCCTTTAAGCATTCCTTCCAGGATGAAGTACCTGAATGAGACCCCATGGAGATAGAAGGTTTCTGTGTGTGAAAAGTGAAATGCAGATGGAAAAACTGTGTACACAATTAATTCCGTTACACATATATTGCTCCATATAACTTTCATGGAGTTCTTAGGTTGATTAAATAGTTTGAGCCTATAGTCTCCTTACCAGTAACCTATATGAGTAGGTTTTATGGCCAAAGCTCCTGGCTCATAAAAGATTCCCCATACACCTCGGGAGGTCAATGAACGTACATATTGCACCGTGTCCTCGGAGCCGGAGCTCGGATCTAGCTCCTTATTGGGGACAAGCAATTCTGCTTTATTACCTACTGGACAGGTAGAGAGAAGGAGACTGGGAGACATAACCTGTACAGCCGCTACAAGACTTTGTTTTAGTGTCTCTTTTTATGGGCACAATGTGCTTTCCCAGAACTCATCTGCTCATTATATAGCTTCATAAAATTTTCAAACTAGAGCAAGCATGGATTGTGCCACAGATGGTAAAAGAAGGATAATCACGGAGCTGCGGTATTGATTTCTTATTGAATTACCTCTCTGCAGCACTTAGTACTACTATGTAATCTACTCAAACTGCTTTTACAATATAAAATTTCCATTTTCCGAGGTCAACGTAATGCAATCAAGTGCTTCACTTTATATGAGCCCGTCACGTGCTTTCTTGTCCGCATCGCCATCTTTCGGGAGGGAGGGGGTTAAAGATTGTCATTTGTAAAAGATGAGGGCGAGATATCTAGGGAGATATGTAAACCGCGGAGGATACTTAAATCGGATAATCACGGGTATCAGTTTCTATGTCATTATTTTCCTCTGTATTATGTGAAAGTAAGTAAAATAGAATTGCTAGGATTGAGTTACCATCTTGATAATGTTCTCGAGACATGTATTGTGTTTAGCTGAAAGTTTCTTCAAGGACATTGTGAAAGTGACAATAGAAAAACAAGTCTAGATTTTTCTTTGCTTGAACTGTAAAATCTCTGAGAAATGCAGTGGATGTTTTAAATTTACTTGCTTAACACTGGGCCTATATACCACGAGCTGACCTTCGAATGTGAATGAGAACCTCTGTCCTTAATAGATTTTGGAGGAATAAGGGGCAATCTGATAGATACTTTTGTTCTAAGGGGTGGTGACTTCCCACATATTCCCATGGAGGAAACATGAACATCTTGCCAAGCCAAGCCTTTATGAGTATGGGGGTCAACCGGATAAGTCTGTGTCAGACTGGACCACCAGTGTACCAGAGGATCCTTCAGTTGACACAGGCTGTAACCTAATACTGGAGGTTTTCTCTAATACCCTAAACCTAGAGGTCCAGGAAAAGACAACCACTTTTGTAAAGTTCATGTAGATTGGGCCAGCAGAATAATAGTATCTGGTGGGTACCAGGAACCCTTGGCTGACACTAGGAATAGCTTTGGTGAAATGAGGATTCAGCCAACACCTACTCAACTTGTATGTCTCTAAGGCTACATTCACACTGCCGTATGGGGCACGTATATATGGCCGATATACGTCCCCCATAGGCAGCAAAGGGCGCACGGCACCCTACGGGAGCGGTACGGTATGGGCGGGCAACGGCATTGTGAATATAGCCTTATAAGACCCAAGAAAAAGTAAAGAGATGACATTGAAACACCTCCTGAGTAATACAAAACATACTCAACTTATAGGCCTGTCCATAATTACCAAGGGCTATACTTCTGCCAATGCATTGCAAGCACAGATATGGCATCAGGGCCAGACCAGACATAAATTATGACTTACTCTTCCACTTATTGATATGCTTTCTTAAACTATTCTTAGCAAATGTGTCTTGTGCCCTCTTCTTAGTAAATGTGTTGACTGTGCACAAAGGCCTATGGTAAGCAGAAGACCACCAGAAGATTTACTGGAAAAGTGTTAGACTGGAAGAGGTATAAGGGAATTACCCTATGACCTTCTTCATCCAACAAAAGTATCAGTTGAAAACAAGGAGTTCATATCCCATTTTTGACAGGGGTCATTTATTCATGTGTTTACCTTGCAAGAGGAACTTGTTATCCTGAATAATGCAATTGAAAAGGGATGCAGCAATCCAAATAATGCTAACATTTGATTAATTGGACATTTATCAGACCTAGATTGTGCAAGTAATGGAGGAAAACGAGTGGGTAATGGAGCAGGAGAAAGGCAAAGTATACACCAAGGACAGAGCTAGTCAGGCGTTCTTCATTTGTTAGGAGTGTCTAGATTCCGTTAAAATATGCATAAAAAAACAGAGCAGTATTCTACTTTGTTTACTAAAATGTGGCCAACATGGTTGAGATCTTCTGGCCACCCAGAGATGTAAGGGTTCTGTCCAGTCCGGCCATTTTCGCAAAACAAAGCCTGATGGAAAACCCTTTCTGACCACTACTTCGAGTTCCTTTTCATTAGGATTTGCTTCTGGGCGTCTCAGTGATCAAAAATGTATCTTCTATTCTGTGACATTAAATGCTATTTGAAAACTCTTGAAAGAAGAGCTTCAGGTGATCCATTGTTGACAACATTGCCTCTCATCAAGGAAGGCTGGGCTTAGCAGGATAGGTCCCAGAGTTGGCAACATGGGGGATAAGCATTTGTAGGCTAGCCGTATACATAAGTAGAGGTAACTGCACCAGAAAAGAGTCTAAATTGTACAAAACCAAGGCAGAGCCAGATAGAAATAGATAGATAATAAATCGTAGTATAACTTGCCAGGGTCTTGAGCAGGGTCGTAATTTGGACACTGACAGCCCCAGACATTCAGTCTTTCGGACAATTGTGCAATTCACTTTAATGAAAATAAGAAAAATGTTTAATATTTGTATTCGTGAGCACTTGATTTCCATTTGTAGCACCAGACGCAGCTAAGTACAAGGCTTGTGTAACTGTTAAGGAGCTCCTTCGTAGCAAGGATTAGACCGTTAGACCTTACTAATCAGATATTTGTGGTCCATCCAAAGGAGAGGTCAACCTTCCTTTCTTCTTGGTTTAAACAAGAAAGTAAGGGAGAGATAACAAGATTTGTGATACTCTTTCAGAGATGCTGTTGTAAATTATGTCTTTGTGTTGTCACCATTGTGTGTGTGATTTGATTGAAACTTGGTTTTTCTAGCATTTTGCGATACTGTATTGAAATTGTGTTTTTGTGAGGTTTTAACTAGTGATGAGCGAAAACCATCAGTAATTGGCTGATCCGGGACGCAAATCCTAACACCGTTGCTGTACAATCGTGGTGTTAATCTTTTAAATGGCACCGATAGCGGTCCTTAAATGCTGCGGTTCAGTGGTACGAATCCAAACCACCTTGCTCGGACTCACAATCCAATAATTCTATGGTATTCCTGTTTCCAGCACTGCCCCAGCTGGTGGTTCCAGGGAAGGAGTCAAAGACTCTCTTTGGCCAATGACTGGCACTCCCAGACCAAAAGACAGGGGTGTAACCAGGGGTGCGTTCGCAACTGGGCCCAAGAGGCTTTGTGAGGCCAAAAGTTCACTTTCCTAAGACTATAAACCATACATAATAGTCGGGGGCTCTGGCAAAACTTTGCACATGGGGCCCCATCAGCTTTAAGTTATGCCACTGCCAAAAGTCATAATTTCTGTTAACTACGGGAGGTCACTTGTGTCCCCCAGTTCCCAGAGACTGTCATTGTTTGAAGGGAACCATATATCCTCTGACAACTAACTCCAGGTACAGTGCGAAAATGGAAGTACGGAGCGATGAAAGTGGGGAGCAGGAGCAGGGTAAGTATACTTTCTTATTTTCCAACCTCACACAGCCCCCTCCCCCGATTTCTGCAAACCTCCCTTTTTTCCTTTAGACTTCCATAATCTAAGCAAACAATAATAATGTGTAATAAGTGTCATACAGTTCATCAATGCAACCCGCCGAAATACACGAATATTTATAGGTGTTATTCACGGACAGAAACCGGAACACGTCGCACACATATTTATTACGTTTTTTGGTGGTTTGCACACATAATTATAATCATTTTGCAAAACACATAAATCACTCTAAAGTGCCAACATGTACAGAGGGAATTATGTCACCACAATATAAATGGACTGAAGTATATATAGACTCAATTATTTTGTTATTTTTAACATCTATTCAATGGCGTGTTAGCGAAGCTGTAGGATTGTTCTGTCACTGACATGGGTATGAATTCCCACAGGAAAATCTCCATTAGTGAAAGAGGATAGACAGATCGAGTGTAAATTAGGGTGTTAAACCCAAGGCAAAAAAAAAACCCCAAAATCCAGAGTGGGAGATAACAATTTATTCTAAAATGGAAATGTATATCAAATCTGTAAGTTTTCTTAGCAGGAAACAGGTATTAAGGACGCCAAAAATTAATTAGGCAATTCCAGGGTATTAGATGGGAGTCTACAGGACAGAAGCTGGAGGAATGGGATTTACATACATACTGTGACAGTCTATAGTCTCAGATGTATACTTAGTTTCTCCTCTGGAGGCGTGTAGGAAAATTACACTCCTCAGAGATTATAAAATTACTAATGATATCAGCAAAAACCTAATCCACCAGGGTGATCCCATACTAAAATACCCTGCTTGGACAAAGAAGACAATCCCTTTAATAGCTTTTGTTACACGGACAAATTACCATTTGTACAGAACATAAAAGGCTTATGGACTAAGGCCAACAGGCATCTTAAAAAACTGTCTGAGTATGTTTTCAGGACAATAGTAAGTCACTCCAGTCTCTAGGAGTAGGGATCTAGGTGCCCAAATTGCGTCTATGCAATTTGGGCACCTTAAAACGGGTAATTCATTGAAAATGAGCCCCTAAAAAAAAATTATAAGAAACTTTTTGTGTTGTTACATTATGATGTGTTACAAATGGTGTTGTTAGGCTGTTTTTTATGGGACATGGTGTTTTTTGAAATAATTTTCATTGAGAGCCACAAGTCACATAAGGATTGTAGTGATAATCATAACACAATTATTATTTGTGACAATTTCAAGTTAAAAGTACATGAAACTGTCACTATATATTGATTTATTATCACATTCCTCAATTAATGTGGCCAGCGCATCACAGCCGCATCAAAGCTGACACCTCTTTCCTACTCTTATGTTTTTGCCAGTGTAAAGCTGACGTAATTTGTGTGAGAGGCATTTGGCATCCTGCTAAGAGTGACTCCTAAACCTCAGCAAGGCAGTCACTGCAAGCAGTAGGGGAATAATATGGGTGTTTGGGCAGTAGGCGGGCCCAATACTTTAGGGGGCCCATGGCCACCCAAACCCCCAGCAAGTTTTATACTGAGAAGGACCTTCACCCATGAAATCTTCATAAAGTTCTGTTCTCATATACAAGAAGAGCCATTTCAGGACCTTTGAAAGTCTGCCAAGGGTCCTGCAACGCGGATTGAAACCCAGGCAGAATGGACACATCCTCCATTCCCCAAGAAGCTCCAGATGTAGGAAGTGATTCCAGACTTGTAAGGGCTCTATCATTACAGCCCAGGGCCCATGGAGGTCCTTATCTGCCCCTTGCCTACAAGGTATAATTATATTGTCTGTGGTAAACTACCTGCCATAGGCACAGAATGGGATCATGGGTAAAAGCCATTGACAATAAAAATTTAATTACATTATAACTTGCATCTGTAGACTCTTCATCTTGTCAGGGACAGGCGACTGAAATTTAATGTGTTTTTCCCTGTGGAAAAGAAAAACTTCACCAAAAAGACTAGTAAAAAAATATTAAAAACAAAAGCAAAAAAAAAAAAACAACACAGTGGGGGAATCAGTTTTCTGTGTGCACAGGCAAGTAAAAAGCCCCATTTGGACATTTTGCTACCCCGGGCTGGACTTTGGCTTGTGACAGGGTGTGGAGTGGGTCAAACAGAGCTGTTTAAGGCCCAGAAAACCACTTAGTACAGTATATCCGGTGTGCAGAGCACACGGACAGGGGGATAGGGCTGTTATGGCTGCCATTCTTAATAAATCCCCATAACCATCATGAGCCATCATTAATATACTGATGGAAGCCTTCATTGGAATTTTACTCATAACATTTCACCAAATAAATTCATGGTATTATAGGAAAGAGTGCTCAAAGTATGGTAATAGGTTGATAAAGCCAAATCAACACAAAACGCATAGTTACAAAACATACCACCTAGTCCAATAGGAGTTCTACCTCATCACCCCAAGTCCACACTATACAAAAAAATAGATACACATGCAGCGACTTTCTTTCGATATCTAGTCGTCCCTGAGGAAGGGGCGGGTCCAGAAGCATCACATGACACGGTGGACGTCCTCATGTATGAAACACCGCCTCGTACTATGTCTCTGACTCTTAGTATTGGACTAAGATTATATCAGCATGACTATATTTTCCCAATTTCAGGGGATGCATGCAAACTGTTATGCTAATTTAGCAAGGTGATGTAGATGATTTGAAAATACAACATCTGAAAAGAATGAAAAGTAACTGTGTACAAAAACACAAAGGACTATGCACAAAAAATAATGCCCTTCCCCCCTTCCCCGGGGGGGATCAATAAAGGTGTAGTATTGTATGTGTAGCCTATTTTGCCTTATATTGGTAATAGATTGATGGGAGGCCCGTGTTGATCCGTTACATGAAGTCCTATGGGCTAATTTGATGGTACTTGGTTAAGGGAAGCTCATGGACCGGGCACAGCAACCTCATCATCAGGTCACATCCAATAATCAATATCCTTGGACCTGTTCACAATTAAAGGGGATTTCAGAGGTAGCGGATTTGTTTCAAAAAATCAGGTCCATTCATCTAAAGGGGTTATTTTGGCAGCAAGTTCATGATTTGGCCAATTTACTGAGAAGGACAGTCGCTGTGTGCTGCCTGTGTGTGCACCAGGATAATTAGACTTTTGTATTTGGACACATAGAGAGGGCTGAAGGAGCTTGGGAGATCAGCTGCTGGGACTGTTGGAATCTCACGATTAAGTATGGATAATTACAATGTGCCAAGCATGGGGGAAAATGAGCAAAATTTATGAATGAGGTATGAACACTAACAATACACCTAAATGTCAGCTCAACTGCACCAAAAAGCCCCTTCTCTGAAATTGGGGACTCATTAATAAGGCCACTCCTCTCACTTTGTCTAACTGTGCACCTTTTTCGGGGATTACACGGCTTGCAAGGTATTTAGAAGTGTCGCAATGAGATTTAGGCACAACACAATCCTTTTTTGGCAGCAGCTGCGGTGCTCACCATGTCCACACAATCGGTGAAACTGAGTGCGGGAATTTAATTCAAATGTGTCGCAAGCCCAGCACTTAGTATAGCACTAAAAACAGCTGGTGAACCCCGCCGCCTCAGACCGAAGGGGGAAGGACGACACATGCAGGATATCAGGGACACGATCTTGAATCGCGGCGGCGGATTAGTGATTATCGTCGGACCAATTACTTTCGTGAACTCCAGCGGGCGGGTAAGGTAATGTGACCCCATGTGTGCAATATTTGTCGGACATGTTGGGCAGTTTCCCGACCAGTACTTACAATGTATGGCACAGTTATATCCCATTTATGCTTATACAGTGAGATAGTCTCTCGGGTTCCCCCTCGCCCCTGAAGCGAGGGCAGGAGTGAAACAAAAGGGTGTGTCCAGTGATGTCACTGTCCTGATAACGGCGTCCCCCTCCTACGAGAAGCATAAATAATCAGAAGTTGTAAAACCGGGAAGCAATTTTAGCATCAGTCCCGGTGGGCTTCTATTGCCTCGCTGGGGTATACGTCGTAAGCAGGAGGGAGCATGATGGAAAGATGTAGCTTCCATCTTCTTCATCCTGTCTTTTTTTACAGTATATGTCTCGGTCAAAAACAGGTCATTATATACAGTGTGTACGTTCAGCGATCCGTCGGGAGCTTTACGACTATACACTGAGCGTATACCACAAAAAACGTGATGTGAACCCAGCCTTGGTAGTTATCTCCCCCAGTGTTTGCTGTGTACATTTGTAACCAAACTATGCTCAACAGGTGACTCTAAAGTGTATAAAAATATGAAAGGAATAACCAAAAAGAGGAAAACATTTCAGAAAACTGGATTTCTCATCTAGGTCTAATTAGCAGTGCATTATAGAGGTGGCGCACAGGAGGTTAATGTATTTTCCCAATCAGGTGAGCACAATGAGACGCTCATCATGTGAAAGCAGTGCACAGTTTTCTGTACAGAACTCAGAGAAAGGGCATCTTCTTCATAATTACAGCCGGTTCCGCAACGCCGCCACATTCCCGCTCTTACAAAGGGAAAGTTCTCCGCAGAAATTATAACCATTAAGAATATGGGAAAGGAAACAATATAGGAAAGATAATTTCATCTGTGCGTCGCTTCCAGTTATCCGCAGACTTTATGTATGTATGGGAAGCGGTGCGTTCGCCTTACTGCTCAGGCGACCGGTGTTCAGGTTCTGAAGTTGTTACAATAGTTGCGAATACAGATGTGCAAAAATTGGGCAGAAATGATTTAAAAAATATGGTGGACGGCAAAGAGAAAACTCTTATTAAAGGTGAATTTAACTGAAATGTAAATAATGGATGTGAAGATTGGGTTTGGTAGGTGGACCCAAATTTATTTTGAAGTTTCCTAGTAATCTAAGATGAATAGATGAAAATTAAAACTATTAGTCCCGGAAGGGGTTGTACAGTGTGATCTTATACCGTATCTGTGGAACTTGTTACAACCCCTAAAATGTGGGAGTACGACTGCTGGGAACCTGCACCATTCGCAAGAATTTGGGCTCCGTTTCGTAATGGTTTTTATAGAGCAGCTGTTTTAAGCATCCTGACGCTAATTCAATACTAAGCGCGCAGTCACATGTGGTGCTTGGGTTATGTTTACAAATGTAGTATTGTAAACTACCCCAGAACAAGCCCAGTGAGTATAATGTAGTCCAGAACAGAATATAGTGGCCCCAACACTTCCCAGCAGCATATAGCCTAGCCACCACACACTGCCCCAGCAGTATAGTGTGTCACCATCCACATTATGGAACCAGTTGGTCCCCTTGAAAAATGCTCGAGTCTCCCATTGACTTCAATGGGGTTCGTTATTCGAGACGAGCACTCGAGCATCGGGAAAAGTTCGTCTCGAATAACGAGTACCCGAGCATTTTAGTGTTCGCTCATCTCTATTCATATCCCATTTTTGCACAGGGCCCTTTATTCCATGTGTTCTACCTTGCAAGAGGAACTTGGTAATCCTGAATAATGCAATTGATAAAGGGATGCAGCAATCCAAATAATGCTACATTTTGATTAATGTTGGACATTTATCAGACATAGATTGTGCAAGTAATGGAGAAAAGGAGTGGTAATGGAGCAGGAGATAAGGCAATGTGTACACCAAGGACAGACGCTAGTCAGGCGTTCTTCGTTTGTTAGGAGTGTCTAAAATTTCTTAAAATATGCCATAAAAAAACAGAGCAGTATTCTACTTTGTTTTACTAAAATGTTGGCCAACATGGTTGAGATCTCTTGGCCACCCAGAGATGTAAGGGTCTGTCCTAGTCCGGCCATTTTCGCAAAACAAAGCCTGATGGAAAACCCTTTCTTGACCACCTACTTCGAGTTCCTTTTCATTAGGATTTTGCTTTCTGGGCGTCTCAGTGATCAAAAATGTATCTTCTATTCTGTGACATTAAATTGCTATTTGAAAACTTCTCGAAAGAAGAGCTTCAGGTGATCCATTGGTTGACAACATTGCCTCTCATCAAGGAAGGCTGGGCTTAGCAGGATAGGTCCCAGGTTGGCACATGGGGGATAAGCATTTGTAGGCTAGCCGTATACATAAGTAGAGGTAACTGCACCAGAAAGAGTCTAAATTGTACAAACCAAGGCAGAGCCAGATAAGAATAGATAGATATAAATCAGTAGTAAACTTGCCAAGGGTCTTAGAGCAGGGTCGTAAATTCTGGACATGACAGCCCCAGACATTCAGTTCTTTCAGGGACAATTGTGCAATTCACTTTAATGAAAATAAGAAAAATGTTTAATATTTTGTATTCGTTGAGCACTTGATTTACCATTTGTAGCACCAGACGCAGCCCTAAGTACAAGGCCTTGTGTAACTGTTTAAGGGGCTCCTTCGTAGCAAGGATTAGACCGTTAGACCTTTACTAATCAGATATTTGTGGTCCATCCAAAGGAGAGGTCAACATTTCCTTTCTTCTTGGTTTAACCAAGAAAAGTAAGGGGAGAGATAACAAGATTTTGTGATACTCTTTCATGAGATGTCTGTAATATATGTCTTTGTGTTGTCACCCATTGGTTGTGATTTGATTTGAAACTTGATTTTTGCTCTACTGTATTGAATTGTTTGTTTTTGTGAGGTTTTAACTAGTGATGAGCGAACCCATCAGTAATTGGCTGATCTGGACGCGAATCCTAACACCGTTGCTTGTGCCAATCGTGGGTGTTAACCTTTTAAATGGCACCGATAGCGGTCCTTTAAATGCTGCGGTTCAGTGGTACGAATCCAAACCCACCTTGCTCGGACTCACACATCCAATAATTCTATGGTACTTCCTGTTTCCAGCACTGCCCACAGCTGGTGGTTCCAGGGAAGGAGTCAAATGACTCTCTTTGGCCAATGACTGGCCTCCCCAGACCAAAAGACAGGGGTGTAACCAGGGGTGCGTTCGCAACTGGGCCCAAGAGGCTTTGGAGGCCCATAAGGTCTCACTTTCCTAAGACTATAAACCATACATAATAGTCGGGGGCTCTGGCACAAACTTTGCACTGGGGCCCATCAGCTTTAAGTTATGCCACTGCCAAAAGTCATAATTTCTGTTAACTACGGGAGGTCACTTGTTGTCCCCCAGTTCCCAGAGACCTGTCATTGTTTGAAGGGAACCCATATTTCCTCTGGAACTACCATCCAGGTACAGTGCGAAAACTGGAAGTACTGGAGCGATGAAGGAATGGGTAGCAGGAGCAGGGTAAGTATACTTTCTTATTTTCCAACCTCTACCACAGCCTCCCCCTCCCCCGATTTCTGCAAACCTCCCTTTTTTCCTTAGACTTCCATAATCTTAAGCAACAATAATAATGTGTAATAATGTGTCATACAGTTCATCAATGCACCCGCCGAAACACACGAAATATTTATATATGTGTTTATTCACGGACAGAACCCCGGAACACGTCGCACACATATTTATTACATTTTTTGGTGGTTTGCACATTTTACTTATAATCATTTTGCAAAACACATAATATCAACTCTAAAGCTGCCAACACTGTACAGAGGAATTATGTCACCATCATATAAATGTGACTGAAGTATATATAGACTCAATTTATTTCTGTTATTTTTCATACATCTATTTCAATGGCGTGTTAGCGAAGCTGTAGGATTTGTTCTGTCCACTGTACTGGAGTATGAATTCCCACAGGAAAATCTCCATTAGTGAAAAGACGGATAGCAGATCGAGTGTAAATTATGTGTGTTAACCCAAGGCGAAAAACCCCCCCCAAAAATACCAGAGTGGAGAATAACAATTTTATTCTAAAATGGAAATGTATATCAAATCTGTAAGTTTTCTTAGCAGGAACAGGTATTAAGTACGCCAAAAATTAATTAGGCAATTCCAGGGTATTAGATGGGAGTCTACAGGACATGAAGCTGGAGGCCCTGGGATTTACATACATACTGTGACATGTCTATAAGTCTCATGATGTAATACTTAGTTTCTCCTCTGGAGGCGCTGTAGGAAAATTGAACACTCCCTCAGAGATTATAACTAATACTAATGATATCAGCAAAAACCTGTAATCCACCAGGTGATCCCTACTAAATACCCTACTTTGTCTACAAAGAAGACAATCCCTTTAATAGCTTTTGTAACGGACAAATTTACCATTTGTACAGAACATAAAAAGTCCTTATGGACTAAAGGTCCAACAGGCATCTTAAAACTGTCTGAGTATGTTTCAGGGGACAATAGTAAGTCACTTCCAGATCCCTCTAGGAGTAGGGATCTAGGTGCCCAAATTGCGTCTATGCAATTTGGGCACCTAAAACGGGTTAATTCATTGAAAATGAGCCCCTTAAAAAAAATTATAAGAACACTTTTTGTGTTGTTACATTATGATTGTGTTACAAATGGATGTTTGTTAGGGCTTGTTTTTTATGGGACATGGTGTTTTTTGAAATAATTTTCATTGAGAGCCACAAGTCAAATAAGGAATTGTAGTGATAATTCATAACACAATTATTATTTTGTGACAATTTCAAGTTAAAAGTACATGAAACTGTCACTATATATTGATTTATTATCACAATTCCTCAATTAATGTGGCCAGCCGCATCACAGCTGCACCGTCTTTTCCTACTCTTAATGTTTTTCCTGCCAGTGTAAAGCTGACAGTAATTTGTTGAGATCGGCATTTGGGCATCCTGCTAAGAGTGACTCCTAAATCCTCAGCAAGTGCAGTCACTGCAAGCAGTAGTGGATCATAATATGGGCTGTTTGGGCAGTAGCCCGGGGCCCAATACTTCTAGGGGGCCCATGGCCACCCAAACCACCCAGCAAGTTTTATACTGAGAAGGACCTTCACCCATGAAATCTTCATAAAGTTCTTGTTCTCAATATACAAGAAGAGCCATTTCAGGACCTTTGAAAGTCTGCCAAGGGTCCTGCAACCGCGGATTGAAACCAGGCAGAATGGACACATCCTCCATTCCCCAAGAAGCTCCAGATGTAGGAAGTGATTCCAGACTTGTAAGGGCTCTAATATTCATTCAGCCCAGGGCCCATGGAGGTCCTTATCTGCCCCTGCCTACAAGGTATAATTATATTGGTTTGTGGTAACTACCTGCCATAGGCACAGAATGGGATCATGGGTAAAAGCCATTAGACAATAAAAATTTAATTACATTATAACTTGCATCTGTAGACTCTTCTATCTGTCAGGGACAGGCGACTGAAATTTAATGTGTTTTTCCCTGTGAAAAGAAAAACTTCACCCAAAAAGACTAGTAAAAAAATTATTAAAAACAAAAGCAAAAAAAAAAAAACAACACAGTGGGGGAATCAGTTTTCTGGTGCACAAGGCAAGTAAAAAGCCCCATTTTGGACATTTTTGCTACCCCGGGCTGGACTTTGGCTGTGACAGGGTGTGGAGTGGGTCAAACAGAGCTGTTTAAGGCCAGAACCACTTAGTACAGTATATCCGGTGTGCAGAGCACCGACAGGGGGGATAGGGATTTATGGCTGCCATCTTAATAAATCCCCCATAATCCATCATGAGCCATCATAATATACATGATGGAAGCCTTCATTGGAATTTTACTCATAAATTTCTCAAAATAAATTCATGTATTATAGGAAAGTTTGCCTGCAAAGTATGGTAATAAGTTGATAAAGCCCAAATAACACAAATGATAGTTACAAACATACACCTAGTCCAATAGGGGTTCTCCTCTATTCCCCAAGTCCACACTATACAAAAAAATAGACTACACATGCAGCGACTTTCTTCTCTATTATCTGTCCCTGAGGAAGGGGGCGTGTCCATGAAGCATCACATGACACGGTGGACGTCCTCATGTATGAAACCCGACCTCGTACTATGTCTCTGACTCTTAGTATTGGACTAAGATTATATCAGCATGGACTATTATTTTACCCAATTTCAGGGGGATGCATGCAAACTAGTTATGCTAATTTTATGCAAGGTGATGTAGATGATTGAAAATACACATCTGATAATAGAATTGAAAGTAACTGTGTACAAAATACACAAAGTGACTATGCACAAAATAATTGCCCTCTCCCCCCTTCCCCGGGGGATCAATAAAGTTGTATTGTATTGTATGTGTAGCCTATTTTTGCCTTATATTGGTAATAGATTGATGGGAGGCCGTGTTTGATCCGTGTTACATGAAGTCCTATGGTCTTAATTTGATGGTACTTGTTAAGGGAGTCCTTGACCAGACCGGTCACAGCAACCTCATCATCCAGGTCACATCCAATAATCAATTATCCTTGACCCTGTTACACAATTAAAGGGGATATTCAGAGGTAGCGGATTTGTTTCAAAAAATCAGGTCCATTCATCTAAAGGGGATTATTTTGGCAGCAAGTTCATGGATTTTGGCCAATTCTAGTCTAGAAGAATGAGACAGTCGCATGTGTGCTGCCTGTGTGTGCACCAGGATAATTAGACTTTTGTATTTGGACACATAGAGAGGGCTTGAAGGAGCTTTGGCGGATCAGCTGCTGGACTGTTGGAATCTCACGATTTAATTTATGGATAATTACAATTGCCAAGCATGGGGGAAACATGAGCAAAATTTCAGAATAATGAGGATATGAACACCTAAACAATACACCTAAATGTCAGCTCAATGTGCACCAAAAAGCCCCCTTTCTTGAAATTGGGACTCATTTACTAAGGGCCACTCTGCTCACTTTCGTCTAACTGTGCACCTTTTTCGGGGATTACACGGCTTGCACAGGTATTTAAGAAGTGTCTGCACTGAGATTTTGGCACACACAATCCTTTTTTGGCGCAGCTGCGCTGCTTCCATGTGACACAAATCGGTGAACTGAGTGCGGGATTTAAATTTCTAAATGTGTCGCAAGCCCAAGCACTTAGATATAGCACTAAAAAGATGGTGAACGGTCAGACCTAAGCGGGGAAGCGACACATGCAGGATATCAGGCACACGATCTTGAATCGCGGCATTAGTGCATTATCGTCGGACAATTAACTTTCGGTGAACTCCAGCGGGCGGGTAAGTAAATGTGCCCCATTGTGTGCCATATCTTGTAGGACATGTTGGGCAGTTTCCCGACCAGTACTTACAATGTATGGCACAGTTATATCCCATTGTATGCTTATACAGTGAGATACGTCTCTCGGGTTCCCCCTCGCCCCTGAATGCGAGGGCAGGAGTGAACAACAGGGTGTTTCCCAGTGATGTCACTGTCCTGATACGGCGTCCTCCCTCCTACTGAGAAGCATATAATCACTCAGCAGTTGTAAAACCGGGAAGCAATTCTTAGCATCAGCTCCCGGTGGGCTTCTATTGCCTCCGCTGAGGGTATACGTCGTACAGCAGGAGGGAGCATGATGGAAAGATGTAGCTTCCTACTTCTTTCCATCCTGTCTTTTTTTACAGTATATGTCTCGGTCAAAAACAAGGCCATTATATATCAGTGTGTACGTTCAGCGTATCCGTCGGGAACTTTACCGACTTATACGCTGAGCGTATACACAAAAAACGTGATGTGAACCCAGCCTTGGTAGTTTATCTCCCCCAGTGTTTGCTGTTGTACAATGTAACACAACTACTGCTCAACAGGATGACTCTAAATGTATAAAATATGAAAGGAATAACAAAAAAGAGGAAAACATTTCAGTAAAACTGGATTTCTCCATCTAGGTCTAATTAGCAGTGCATTATAGAGGTGGCGCACAGGAGGTTAATGTATTTTCCCAATCAGGTGAGCACAATGAGCGCTCATCATGTGAAAGCAGATGCACAGTTTTCTGTACAGAACTCAGAAGAACGGGCATCTTCTTCATAATTACAGCCGGTTCCGCACGCCGCCACATTCCCGCTCTACAAAGGGAAAGCTTCTCCGCAGAACTATTTATAAACATTAAGAATATGGGAAAGGAAACAATATAGAAAGATAATTTCATCTGTGCCGTCGCTTTTCATGTTATTCCGCAGACTTTATGCTTATGTTATGGGAAGCCGGTGGCTCGCCTTAACTGCTCAGGCGACCGGTGTTCAGGTTCTGAAGTTGTTACATAGTTGCGAATACAGATGTGCAAAAATTTGGGCAGAAATTGATTTAAAAAAATATGTGGACGGCAAAGAAAACTTCTTATTAAAGGTGAATTTTAACTGAAATGTAAAATAATGGATGTGAAGATTTGGGTTTTGGTTAGGTGGACCCAAATTTATTTTGAAGTTTCCTTAGTAATCTAAGATGAAATATGAAAATTAAAACTATTAGTCCCTGGAAGGGGTTGTACCAGTGTGATCTTATACCGTATCCTGTGGAAACTTGTTACAACCCCCTAAAATGTGGGAGTACGACTGCTGGGACCTGCACCATTCGCAAGAATTTGGCTCCCGTTTTCTGTAAATGGTAGAGCAGCTGGTTAAGCATCCTGACGCTACATTCAATACTAAGCGCGCAGTCACATGTGGTGCTTGGGTTATGTTTACAAATGTAGTATTGTAAACTACCCCCAGAACATGCCCCTGAGTATATATGTAGTCCCAGAACAGAATATAGTGGCCCCAACACATTCCCAGCAGCATATAGTAGCCACCACACATGCCCCAGCAGTATATAGTGTCCCCCACATATGGCCAGCAGTATATAGTAGCCCCACGCATGCCCAGCAGTATATACTATCCCCCACACATGCCCGGCAGTATATAGTAGCCCACACACATGCCCCAGCTGTATATAGTAGGCCCACACATGCCCCAGCAGTATATAGTATCCCCCACATATGGCCAGCAGTATATACTATCCCCCACACATGCCCAGCAGTATATAGTATCCCCCACACATGGCCAGCAGTATACAGTATCCCCCACACATGCCCGGCAGTATATAGTAGCCCACACACATGCCCCAGCTGTATATAGTAGGCTCACACATGCCCCAGCAGTATATAGTATCCCCCACACATGGCCAGCAGTATATAGTGGCCCACACTCATGCCCAGCAGTATATAGTAGCCCACACATGCCCCAGCAGTATATAGTGGCCCACACACATGCGTAGCAGTATATAGTAGCTTCCACACATGCCCCAGCAGTATATAGTGACTCCCACACATGCCCCAGCAGATAAAGTACAGCCCCCAAAAAAATAAAAGAATACTCACCTGCCTGTACCTGCCTCCTAATATCTATTGCTGCAGGCGTTGACGTAATTTCTTAGTTGATGGTGCCTGGCTTATAGAAATGAGTCCTCTCTATGACCCAGGCACCGTCGCCTAGCTTATAGAGATGAGTCCCGGGCCAGACAATGAGCGTGGTGTGCATCTAAAGACGCTTCTTATCCATATGGAGGGCTGGTATGGCGCCCACAGAGCAATTAGGCAATGGCCTACCCCTCATTCCGTCACTGTGCTCCTGAAAAGTCAATGGACCCAAAGCACCCACTCCCCTGCCCCCGGTAGCTACGCCATTGGCTGGCACAATTAGCGCCAAAATATGATAAATGTTCCCCATGGAGTTGTTGTGTAGTTTCTACTGTTGTACTACTCTGTACCAGCGCTGAACCTAAAATGTTTTGTATTCAACTCTACTTCCTCCTCCGAGATTGCATTGGTGTTCGAGAACATGACACTTATTAATCCTCCGGTAAATATTCTTTACTTTTGCATCATCTAATCCTTGGTTATTGCAACAAAAGCCGCTTCCACTTTGGAGTCGGTTGACTTCCCTATAAAGATGTTTGGATGCCTACGACTTACTCTTCATTAAATGAATTTTTCCAATTGTTATGTAAATATAGTATGGATAGTCATTATAGATAGGTCAGATTTACTATCCTTATGCTACATTATGGACACGTCTCGCTAAACCTTGCCCTTCAGGGCATTATTAAGAATTCCTGTTCTTCCAAGCGTGATATATTACGTTTTAATAGCAAAGTATTGTTTATCAATAACGCTTATGCCAAAGGTCTTGCTCGGAAAATGATTTCACCTCCCCGATGCCTTTTCTTGATTGACATCCGCCAAATCCCTCACCTCCTGAGTCTCTGCCTCCCTTCATCAAATGTTAATTTTGTCTTTTCGGTTGTTGTGTTTCTCTAATTCCACGGTCCTCTGGGACGCTGAACTTTGTAATAACCATCTGTTTACTTCCAATTGACCACAATTTTCCATGTAGCGTAGACTATATCAAGAAAGCTCCAGACTGGTTATCAGGACAAAGTGCCATATGATAAAATAACAAGCTGCGTGATCTTGGAAGAGGAGAAGCCAAGGGCATTTAGGACATGCCAAAAAAGCTAAAGAACTACAGTTGTTATTGGCAAAGTGAGAGTACTCTGGCACCCATTGGTCACTACACATGATGTCACATCAACATGGACAATTCTCTTCTGGTTACTGTTATAATGAGACATAACAAAAAGTTTAAAGGGGTTATCTCAAAAGAAATAATTCCAATCATTCTAAAACCGTCCTGTAATTATTTATTTTTTCATATTTACACTTATTTTGTGTAAATGTCACCAGATGTTCCAAGAACATTATTAGAATAGAGCCACCTGCTGTTTCTATGAATAACCTGTTCTGTGTCCACCTCACTCTTTTCTCCATGGAGTGGGATTCCCGATGCGGTGAGTGAGCTGCTCCTGACGCTGTAGCGTCTTCTCTGATCCATCAAAAGAGTTGCTGAGCAAGTTCTAGGATGCATAGCAGAGACTTCAGCTTTAGAGACTGCAACAAGTGAAGAATGACTGAGCATGTGCGTCCACCTCTGAACACTTAGATGGACGTGGAAAAGGTTATTCATAGAAACAGCAGATGACGCAACATGGCAACCTAGGCACCATTACATCAAAATCTTAACACAAAATTGTATAATTATGAAACAAACTTATCAATAAACAATATTACTCATAAGACAACAATTTTAACCTCTTCACGCTCTGCGCCAAACATGTATGATGCAGAGGTGCTGAGACTGTATGAAGAGGGATCAATGAGTGAGCCCTCTTCATACAAAGGTGGGGTTTGCTGCATATTGCAGCAAACACCCACTGCTAATACCAGCTATCAATACTAGCACTGCCATCTTTGTTCTGATCGTTGCTCATCGATGAGGGGGGGGGGGGGGGGGGGGGGGGGGGGGGGGGGGGGGGGCGACGGTTGGAATCTGTCAGACCCAAGGCTGCACAGTTTCCAAAGATTCTCTACAGTAGTATTGCAGTATATGAAGGAGAGGTGGAGTTATATATAAGGTGGATAGCGAAAAATGAAAAAAAAAGTGGCGTCCTTAAGGGGTTAATCAGGGTTGGGTGGGTCCATGGTGTTCTATGGGTGGGACTTAAATATTCTCATAAATATTCAATAAAATGTGAAGTCATTCATTTTTCTGTTATATATATCGTGGAAAACAGAATTTAAAGTAAAAAATTTTTTAAGAAGTCGCATTTTTAGCAATGGTTCCTTTTTATTGTTCTATGAATCCCCAATCTATTTTTCCTCTGATAATTTGCATGCCCTGTATTTTAGATGTCAGCATGAGGTCCGCTGGGCATATTGGTTTCTTGCTACACTTCACAGGCGCACTGGCAGGTTAATTAGCTTCCAGGGAGGTCGGCGCTGGAGTCCATGTACTGGATGCGCTAGCGGGGGGATATACGGATAGAAAGCTCCGGAACATCTGATGCTGTGTACAGAAAGATGAAAACATTTTATCAATATGGAGCCAAACCTAACCGTGTTGTGTTTTCTTATTTAAATGGAAGATCCAGGTATATTTAGACATACAAGAAGGTGATAATGTACCATCACTGATCAGATGTACACGAGGGGACACATTTCTACTCTAGATTCTTAGAGTGCCCATAAGGTGAAACCAGGAATGGATTATAGGCAATATTATAATAATATAGGCAAAGATGACTTATTATACTCCTCCGATCAGCAAAATAAACCCCGAACGGCACCTTAGAGGACACTGTCGAGTTATCTCACTGCTTCTAGTCCTGTTACTCTGCTGTTGTGTGACAAAACCAACTTTTCGTCGTTCATTCATCCAGTCAAGGAGGCGGGACAGCTTTCCGATCCAGTCAAGCTCTGCCCACCTCCTCACGGCTGCTCTGGCTCGGATACACGACCCAAAAACACTGTCTCCAGCTCAACATCACAACACTCCAGTTTCAAACTTCTTGCCTGTAAGTTTGGCGTCGGCGTGCATGTCCTCAGCAGGCTCCGGCTGGCTCTCAATCACCTCAGCGCCATGCACATTAGTGACGCATGCGCTTTGCATCTGTATGGCCGGCCCGTGGATGTCCACGGCAGGCTCCGGCTAGTTCTCAACCACAACAGCCACATGCACACTACTGACGCATGCGCGGTACATCTGTATAGTCAGCCGTGGATGTTCATGGCAGGATTTGGGTATCTCCGAATCACACCAGCGCCATGCACATTACTGACGAATGCATGGTGCATCTGTATGGCCGGCCGTGGAGGTCGGCGCTGGAGTCCATGTACTGGATGCGCTAGCGGGGGGATATAAGGAGAAAGCTCCGGAACATCTGATGCTGTGTACAGAAAGATGGAAACATTTTATCAATATGGAGCCAAACCTAACCATGTTATGTTTTCTTATTTAAATGAAAGATCCAGGCATATTTAGACATACAAGAAGGTGATAATGTACCATCACCGATCAGATGTACACGAGGGGACACATTTCTACTCTAGATTCTTAGAGGGCCCATAAGGTGGAACCAGGAATGGATTATAGGCGATATTACAATAATATAGGCAAAGATGACTTGTAGCCTCAGTTTCCTGTTCTTAGCTGAAAGGAGTGGCACCCGGTGTGGTCTTCTGCTGCTGTAGCCCATCTGCCTCAAAGTTGGACGTACTGTGCGTTCAGAGATGCTCTTCTGCCTACCTTGGTTGTAACGGGTGGCGATTTGAGTCACTGTTGCCTTTCTATCAGCTTGAACCAGTCTGCCCATTCTCCTCTGACCTCTGGCATCAACAAGGCATTTCCGCCCAGTAGATCAGCAGTTTCTGAAATACTCAGACCAGCCCTTCTGGCCTGTAGTTCTGGACACATGAATCACATACAGTCATTTCATGTCATCAGATGCAATCAGTACATACAGTACGTTTGCTATGTTAGGAGGGAGAGGACCAATATGTCCACTCTTCACATGACCTGAAGTGTATTTGGGGTCTGTGCATGTGGTACTCTCAGATAAGGACCGTTGTCACATTTGTTACCTGTGTTTAGTAGCAGTGTGCGCAAGTAGCAGGGACGGAGTTCGGAAAGTGTAGGACTGGCTCCCGTTACTTGTCTCTGATATTTGGCGTCCCTTAAAAAATAAATAATAAATAATATCTAAGATTGTTTGATTGTCTTGACCTATTTGTTTTTGGCCCTGACCTTATCGATCTATTGTTCATTCCTCGTATTCTTGCACCTCAGAACGTTTCCAATTGTGGGGGTTAACAGTTGGGGGCGTACCCTTCAAATTTATACAATTTCTAATCGTGTTCTATGTTCCAAATTTGCAGGGGACAGGTTCCCCACCGTTCTTACGCCCGTGGTAATATACTCACAACAAACATTACAACACATGTTGTAAAATAGTAAGTAGTGGGGCACCCGGTATCGGGGAAGGACGTGGTTCAGGACTTTGCATGTTTTATTTTGTTCTTCAGATTCAGACTATTGTCTGATGGTAGCACGTAGCGTTAATGTAATCCTGGCTTATATTACTTTCTCTGTGGTTATATTGTCCAATTATTTGATCTCACAACCGGTTGGACTCTATAGGATGCTACAATGTATGTGTAAGACCCTCTTGTCTACATCTGTAGCTGTAGGGGGCAGAAGCAGCTCCTGCTATCGTACGTCATATGAATTCATTTTGGTTGGTCTACAATTGCGTCTGCGGCCCTATAGACTCGGCTCTGGTACTTTTATGTATCACTGCACCAGCCAGCTGTAATTGAGAGGTCTGTCAGACATCCACACAGTGTGAGACCACAGTCAATAATGTCCTTGATCGCCCATCCTGCTGCTGAGTGCGCTTATGTCCTGCAAGCTCCCATTAGTGGATGATACTTCCAGACACCCCGCAGATTGGATCCCTTGGCAAATGGAAGCTTCTGCACAAATAAATGGCTTAATGGTGATATTATTTGATCCAGCTATCTATCATCTTATAATTTATCTAATTCTATCTATTTAGTCATTTTTATATCTATTATACTGGAGGTCATTGAACTAGCTATGGGCCATAATGCAAGGTTTTTTTTCCATTTTTTGAATTACTCTACAAGGGTGCCCTTATGGCCCTATGTGCCTAATCGTCTTAGGGGTACAGTAGGTGTGATTATCCGGCCCTAGTCCATGAGAGTCAGACTTGCCCCAGTGGTTGGACAGCTTTAAAAATGCTAGTATATCCATGTTCTATATACATATGCAGCTAGGGTCCCCAAAATTCTAGATAAAGTGAAACTGTCACAGGAATATCAATTTTTTAAGGGCTGGTGACAGTTTCCAATAACCATCCCTTCTTGGGCTGTGCTGATTTAAATGCCTTGTCAGCATTTCTGAATCATTTCAGTATTATCAATAGTTTATTTCAGCTTACCACCTGGCTTCCCTTCCAGGTGGTGAATCTCAGGTGTGGCCAGTGTCTCCGTCTCCCCGTCCTCCATACTTATGCAATCTCCCATCTCCTCCTTCCCCCCCTTCTCACTTCCTATGTGCATTGGGAGGCAGATGAGGGATGGTAGTGTGAGTAGAGGAAGAATGGATGAGGAGACTGAGACTCAGGCACACAGGATGGAGCTTGTACCTCCCCCTGGACTCACCACAAACACTGCCATGGCGGAGACAGTAAGTGAAATTAAACTTATATAAACTATTGACTATTCAGAATGCTGACAAAGGCAGTTTTTAAATCCGCATAGCATAGACTATTAGGAACCTTCACCAGCCAAAAAGACATTCGGGGACAGGTTTCCCTTATTCTTTCAATAACCTTCTCAATGACTTTTGTAACTCGCCCATCTAATAATTGCGGTCACATACATGATACCGGACCACGTGACTCCCACTTAAACGATGCACACAACCCCCTGATTCCCCACATCACATGACACTCCTTGATGGGTGGACGTCAGCGAGGTGTATATATACGCCCATCAGTCCGCCCACGCCCCCCCGATTGCCCAGACGAAGCGCAAGAGAAGGCGCGAACGGCCCATTGGTGGCCGGTTTGCATGCACCTCGTGTACACCTCCCTGCCCCATGCTTTGGTGTTGAATAAAAAGAAGATTTCCTAGTTGGGTGAGTGCCGCTCCTTTTTTAACCTTCTACTCATATGACTTTTCTTTGATGTGTTTATTAAATGTCAGCTACAGAAAGTATCAAACTGGAAGAAATCAAGATTTACAGACTTTTTTTTTCCAAAACACCTCTATTTTCGTCTCACAGGGTTTGGGTAAAAACAGATTTTTGGGCATACTAACCTGAGCGTGTCTGCTCATACTAACGTTAGACTATAATTCTGGCTACAATGCCGGGTCCCACTGCTATGCCAATCAACCTGGGATCTGGCCTGGTCGAATGAAAGTTATAGAGCGCATATTCAAAATCACTTTGCCACCACTAATATAGGCTGGCGCCCAGAACCTTAATTGATGTGCAACGTTGTTATATTTGCATTTTTATGTCATGATAGAACAGTTCCGAGACTATATTTACTATCACAAACAATAATAGACCCTCATTTCCATAGATATAATTATCCTGATTATATTAATGAAAAGGTCCTCTGTGCGATTTTCCATGTTGTGCGAGAATTACAGCAGCGGCGGCAGAAAACCCTGCCGAACGCATATTAATTAACGCAAAGTATCATTACGTGGAATTTTCCTGTGCTGTTAATATAAACCGTTTTTTTTTTTTTTTTCACACGATACTAGGAGATCTTTTTGATCACGGCAAAGTAACAAAACCTTCCTTAACAATCTCCTGAGGATAATTTGTTAGACTTTTTAAAATAATCCGGTTTCTTGTTAGCAATCTCATTTCTCAGCAGGACATATACAATCTGTAGGACTTTCCATAAGGATGGCATCATGATTACCGTGGGCAGTTCTTACAAATGAAAAACATTTTGAAGTGGCCGCCATTGTCTGGGCAGTGCGTTGATTGATTGAGTGAAGGATGGTGGTTGTGTTGTAGGCTAATTACACGGCTATGTCTTCACTTTGCTATAATGCTCGGGTTATAGATGGGCAATGACTGCGCATGCCGTAACCGGCCCAGTACAATGATTCAAATTAGCACTATTTGCTAACAAACAGGTTAAACTCCTTAGTGCGGAAGAGTCAGTGCTCAGATGAAATGTCTTCCTCCCCCTGTGGACATAATGACCATTAGGCCCTTGAGGTCTGTGCCAGGATATCTCGTTTACAGTAGGTACGGGGGCCAAATTTTTTGACTTTTTTAAAAAAAATCTCAATCTATTCCACGAACAAGATGGGATCCCTAAACATGGTGAAGGGAAGTTTTGAATAAATAGGTATGAATAGAGATGTTAATTATCTATAGGAGGTTGGGGAACAGAGTGGTTCAGAATGTAATAGGGCAATGGTTGCGACTCAGAGCCCTTTCTTTGGCAACTCGGCCTTGTTCCAATTTCAATCAAATAGGACCAAATGGCACCAAATCTCTGCAAGTCCCAAGCCACTTACAAGATACGCGCAGAGCTATTTTAAAGCGACACGTCTTGGCTGTTTTGAGGAACTGCAGGAAAGTGAGAAGGTCAGTCGACAGGACTGCAGTTCTTTGAAGGTCATCCTGCTGGCACCAACCATTCTCCTGGAGAGAAGCTACAATGATGGTCTGAATTTGCCCTCCTTGCTTTCCAAGGTTCTCTAAATGGGTGGCCCTTTATGATAACCAATACTAATGAATGTGTTGAAGAACAGGGAGTGCAATAAGTTACTACTGCTTGAAATGCCATGTGGCACTTTGGTGAATAGTGGATTTGGTTGTAGTTTGGGCACTCGGTAATTTAAAAGGTTCGCCATCACTGGTACAGGGTATTGCACAGAGAATAAGAGAGTTCATAGTTATTATCGTGGATCATAATCTATAGGAATTGAGAAATCGTCTATAATAGAGGGAACCTCATCTACAGGATGAAATTCATATTGCTATACAATAGTTTGTTACTTGCAACAAATAATTAAAATTGTGCTTAGAATTTTTAGAGATGAGCGTCATGAGCTGTAAGATTCCTGCGCCACCCGGACATATATTACCAATTGGTGCCCATGCTGCCAACTTGCCAATTGACCCCTCTATCTACTAGCCAATGGTGTGATTGGCTAGGAGTGTCCCCCCCTGGCCAGTCATCAGCATGATCCTGGGGGGCCATCAGTTTGCCGGATTCACTGCACGGCCACCAATCTGGCAGTTGTCTGGTCACTCCCGAAACCTGGACCTTGACTTAAAAACAATCCCGCCATCTCTACTTTGAAATTATCAAACATGATACATGTTGAGTATCAGTGGGCTTTCTTGGGCTTCGGGATCGCTTGATTTGGCCTTTTGGGCGGTTAATTAATCCAGGTAGTCCTGGTGCCAGATTGCCTTAGAAAGTCAGGGGTTCAACATAACATGGGCACACTGATGTCCTTTACTTGGCACAATAATGCATGGGTGTTCTAAAGAGTGCAATGAGTCGCCAAATCAGTGCCATAGCAAATTCTTCGCACTTAGAAACAAACTAATTGCTGTATAGTACAGGTCATACCCAATTAGAATGTTATCCCCCTTCCACAGAATCTGAATCTTTTAATTCTGACTTTTTAGAACCCCAACTGACCATAAGAAAACATGGGATACCTGGAACATTTACTGTCGAATGAGAGTGCTGGATATAACCAAGGCAATTTAACGCACTCCCAGAAAATTTAATGTGGAGCAATTCTTTTGTGTACGAGAATTACACATTAGGGGAGCCTTCTAATATTTTCCTTCTACCCTTTCATTCTACCTTCACATGACGTGGTGATTCTACTCTTGGGCTGATGACACAATAAATGACCACCATAGCCGCAATTGGACCTTCCCCTATCTTTGTGTCCATCCATTGGGCTGTGCATGTGGCCGTGTGGATCCACAGCCTTGTGTGTGATCACACAGAAGAGATGGTGCGGATTTTCTAGTTGTAGACAAAAACGGTTGCACACGTTCCCAAATCCTAGCCTCCTGCGCAGGTGCCAAATCTGTGTGACAAGACCAAGTCTCGGCAGTAACTGTGATTAGAACTTGCTTCCCTTTTTAGGGATCCAATTTGGGTAAAGTTTCAAGAATTGGGTGCTTGAGAAAGTGACCCCAGTGAAACAGGGCGCCTTATGTAATTGTCAGGCAGGGGTTCATCGTGAATCGTATGCTTTAACTTATTTCTTTCTTGCCATTCACAACACATGGTCTATAGATGCCAATGACTTCTTCCTTTCTTCGTCAAATTACTCGTTGTGCTAACAAGCATAATTAACCTCCTCTTAGTCATGTAGTGTGCTGCCAGGTTTCACCTACAAGGTTCCGGGATAATGTTTCTGAGTTGCCCTTCATGTCATCTGTAATCTGACAAAGGATAAGCTGTCTACTTGATTTTGCCTGCGGGATGCCATGGAGAAGTGTAGTGGCGGCTAAGCCATCTCTCTGCTCAATACCTCTAGTAGAAGACTTGCTTAATATCAATTATACAAGCCCAAGCCCGCGCTTGTCTAAGTACAATACATAAAAAGCCTCTTTCAAATCTATTTTTAAACAGGAATTTAATCCATAATGATGGAGTAAAGACTCAGAACTAACTCTCTTCTAGACTTCCAGTATATTCAATGAACAGGGTGTGTCACCGGAAGAACCTCACCAATCTGCTCCTAAAAACCGGATGGCTAATGATTCTAATTCAGATTACAATTATGTGCGTTGAAATAATGGCGTAAAAATACAAATCTAACAATCTAATATGTTTTATATATATTCATAAATCATTTAATAAAAAATGGGTACTCTGTAAAGTGGGTTTTGACAGCATATACCGTATTATTCGGTTATCAGGCGCACCATCAATAAATCCTCTAAAACGTCTTCAAGAAGGCGCCCTGATTTAAGGCGCACCTGATTATCAGGATGAATGATCAGCAGGTGTTAGACCTGTGAAGTTCACAAGGCACTGTTTCTCTTAGTAATGGTTCATATCTAGGCGGCACTGGACTATAGGGCTCACCTGATTATAAGGATGAATGACCAGCAAGGTGGCAGACCGTGCACAGTTCAGGCAGCTGTTGTGTCTGGAAGTATCGGTTCATATATAAGGCGCACGGGACTATAAGGCGCACCTTATTTTTATTTTGTGCGCTTCTAGTCCAAAAATATAATAATAGAGAGCAGCACCCACGCAATAAAAAAATCCAAAAATGTAAAGGGGGTACATTTATCACCCCTAAATATATATAATTAGGTTGAGGCGGACCCAAAGTGTGAATTCACGTCTATATCCGAACTTTTGGGCGGTCGGAGTCTCCTCCTCCCAACATTCAGTTTGGCGCAAACCCACCGCAGTAACGCCTGTGATTGTGCTGGCCCCGATTCCCGGCATGAACTTTTTAACTTTTGACAGAATTTCAAGTGTCAGTTTTGGCTGAACGTTGGCCGATCCCAAACTTAATAGGTCCACATCTCACGTTAAAAACAATATAATATATATATATTTTTTTTGTATTATACTGTGTATAAAAGGATGAGATCAAATATTTGAATAGTATAAGTTATGCAGAATTTTTCTAAATATTTAGGTTCTGAATCTTTTCGATCATTGAACTGTTGTTGGAAAATTCAATTTTCCAAGAATCGTTATAGATATACTATAACCTATTAGTCCTCTAAAACACAGAATTGCCCTGAAGATTTTTTCATTTTTCTCAAACCCTCCCTAAGATCTGGGATGAATGTCAGTATATTTTTATAATATATCATTTAAGGCATCGGGAAAGATTCAATAGATTTGGAGCTGAAAATGCAAGATTTATACTGAATCACTGCAAACTTTTGAATAAATACATTTTGATACATGGTACTGAACGTGCAGTGTTCATGGAGGCAGAAACAACAGCCTTTTTTTTTTTTTAAAAGTTGTCTTTCAGCTACAAGGGGCGGGGCCAAAGACTCAGTGCACGCCCTCCTTTAAATCCATTTCCTGGGGGTTGTCCACAATACAAAACGCGTTAGAAAACCAGCTCCTTTCAACCTTACTTAATTTGTGTGCCCTGATTACCTGTGAATTGTGCACTGGACCCTTGTAGCCACACCCATGGTGGCACCCAAATGCCAATTTTCATAGGAAAACTTGGAAAATCTGCTTGAAAGGGAACAAAATCACAGTATAATTTGGGACTTAATTAAACCGATACCAATAATTTTCAAGCAAATGAATGCCCATTTTGACGTGAGTTGTTAATAGTTGTATAAAGTCCTCAGAGGCAGAGAAAACTGAAGTCAAGCTTCTCCCGACCTCAGAATGCCCATTGCTGTGAAGGACATCATGCCTTGACTTCTTGAAAGCCAATTTACTTATGTTTTCTTGTGCAGGGGATAGTACACTGTAGGGGATATCTGAGCAGAGGAGAGCTTGACAACAGCACTGAATTCTCATTGACTTTATACATCTTATTTCCTTTACTTCACAGTAAATTTTCCTCATCTGGATGTTATCATTGCGCATAAGGAAACATATTCCCATAAAGGGAAGCAAGATTTTTGGCGAGGTGTTAAGCGCTTCACAAAATTATAGTGGTTTTATTAGGTCAGTTTCTGCTGACAGTTATCCTCCAGGGGAAAAAAAAAGGGGGGGCCAACACACCATCAAAGAAACAATAGGGGGGGTCCATTTAACTAAGAGGGCTCGAATCAATACACGTTTGCCCCGGTCCGGGTTTACCCAAATCTTATTAAAAATACGTTTTGCGACGAATTTCCCTGACTTGGGCCCCCGGGTTTTTGGACACGCGATCGGATTGTGGCACATCCGCGCCGGCATGCACGCAACGGAAATGGGGGGGGCATGGCCGTAAGAAAAAACCTGAAACGGATTCGGAAAAAACCGCCGATTTCAAAAAAAAGTGGGTCACTTGGACACGCACTTCCTGCACCCAGCTTGGGGGTGAACTCTGAACTCCGCGGACTTTCGCGCAGCAGGACCCATATGGAGACCATCGGCGCACTACCGGATCCTCACGAGACGCGACGCTGGACGAAGAATGGACCGGGTAAGTAAAAATCTGCCCCAAAGTTCCACCTTATTCTCTTATAAATTACATATTTTTTGGAGTTCAAGCAGACCCTCAACTCGAAACCACCCCTCTTTAGAAGTGATTCTCGAGCTCCTTGTTGGAGCCACAACTCATTATCTGGTGATAAGTACTACTCGCAGACTTTGCTTTTTCCAGTCTGGACAAAACCGTGGCAAGTCATATAGGGGAAAAAAGATTAAATTGGTTTGAAATTAGCAATTTTTTCCCCTGTTTTTTCCCTTTCTTTAATAGCACTTACTTGTTAGCTGGCAAAGGAAAAGTCATCTGGTCTGAGCACGGAGGAATAATTCTGTTTATCAGATTTGCCACCATTCTGGATTTGAAGTGGGCTGCGTCCATGCTCCTCACAATACTACAGATATTATAAAAAGAACGGTGAGGAAGAAGGAAGGGGGTAATGACTGGGGAAGGTGGTAGGGGGAGGAGGTATGTATGGTGGTGTGGGGGATATGTGGGATAGGTGAGTGTGTGGGTGGTGGAAGGGGATAGGGTGGGGTGGAGGGGAGTTAAGGTAGTGGAGGGTGATGGGAGGGGTCGGGGGAGGGGGGTGGGCTGGGCTTTCGGAGAGAGAGTGGGGTCGTGGATTAGGAGGGGGGAAAGAAGTTTTGGGGGGATGTAGAGAGGGAAGGGTGGGGTAGAGGGGGGGGATGTCTAGGTGGAGTGGAAGAGGAGGTGGGGAGGGGGGGAGGTCTATTGTTGTTGGGGGTGCGGGTGTCGTGGTTCGTGGGGAGGATTGGTGGGGGGGGGGGGGTGTGTTGATGGTGTAGGTTGTATGTGGGATAGTGTTGGTGGGGGGGTTGAAAGGGGGGAGGGAGGGGGGGGGGTTGTATGCGTGTGGGGGGGCTGCTATTGGGGGGAGGGGGGGTTGATTTTAGAGTAGGGATGTTTGGTGGTATATGGTACGGTTGGGGATGGGTGGTGGTGGGGGGGGGGGGGGGACAAGATGGATTGGGTTGGGGTGGTGGGGAGTATAGGGTTGGTGTGGTGGGGGATGGAGGGGGGGGGAGTTCGTATTTTGCCAGCTAGCTTCTGGTCACCTATCCACGAGCCCGAAAGATCATTATTTTGGCATTTTTCAGCTGTTTGGAGTCTGAATCCACAGCTATAAAGCTAATCCTGAATACTATCTGAAATTGGCAATTTGCCCTTCCATGATCCGATAAGGCCATCGGCCACATCTGGGCTTTAATGGGCGACTTCGAAACAATACAATGGATGTGCCGGACCAGTGGTCAGGTGAGATACTTCTACGTTTGTTAGGCAATTTTAATCAAGTTTTATAAGTTATAGGATATATTTGTGGTGTAAAAGTATAAAAATAAAACCTTACAATGTCACCTGTAGACATAGTCTTTGATTATAGGATTGTTTAAAAATCCAAGTAAGTTTGGTTTCACGTTGCAATTTGTCCCTGCTGTTTAAGGATAATGGTCTGGCAGTCCTTAACATGGCCTTACAACAGAGGGCTACAACATATCACACGTTAATATGCACATACTCTGGGGCAGATTTACTTACCCGTCCTGTCGCGATCCAGCGGGTGCATTCCCGTCGGGATTCGGGTCTTTCAGTGATTCACTAAGGTCGTACCCCGATCTCCACCAGTGTCCGCTGCTGCCGCCGAGGCCGCTGGAGTTCACCGAACCTTCTTCCTTGGTGCATGAAGTGTGTCAGCGACACACTTTTTTCTAAAATCCGAGCGGTTGGACCCTTAGTAAATGTGCCCCACTGGTTGGAATTTTTGTCCCTATTAGTTGGGTGATGAGTGAATATCGGCATCAGCTATTTTCTTCTGTTTTGTGTGTAGCCCCTAGTGTTTCAGACATCTTATATGTAGAGGGACATCACTATGGACACTCTGTACACTCAATCAGCGGAGGTCGAAAAGGATGCAATATTTTAGCATCCATCCCCATTTCCTTGTATAGCCTCCCTGACCAATATGGTTTCTCAAAGGAGGGTCCAATGTATATGGTGCAGATTGGGGCCCTAAAAAGGATCTCTAACTTTCTGTGTATTTCATTTCAATGTCACCGTGAGGCTTTCCTGGCCTATCTATTGAGTGTATATACCAAAAGATGTGGTGGCGGACCTAGCCTAAGGACTCATTTCTAGTGGTTTAATATGGCCACAATATTTAGACCCCCCCAGGGGTTTTTCGGTAACCCATGTTTGGTCCCGTAGAACGTACAGGATTGTGAAAGTTCTTGTCTTAATTGTTTCCATGTGAATCTTTATTTTCATAGAGATGGTGTGGAGAGCAAGGTGGAGCAAATCAGCGGGCTGCTATGGCTCACACGAGAGCTGATCACAGAGAATCATGGGAATGTTGTTGTACATGTGACATGTAAGCAAATCGGGAACAAGGAGAAAATGAGCCACACAGGGGTCAAAACACGGCAAAAAACACAATAAAAACGTAGTTACAAAAAAACCATCCTAAAATAATAATTAACTCCCTTGGAACACCTTTATATGAATACTCCCATGCACTTGGTGGGGGGGAATTTATCAACCTATGCCCCCGGCCATGACCGAAACTCAGAAGTATTAGACCTCCTGTGTAACCAGCAGTCGGTTTGGCGCCTGGGTTAGTTTTTTTGGCATAAAAACCTGCGAGCATTCGTGGTGAATGTTTGATGGCCTTAGCGAGTGCACTATATTGCCCCGCTCTGGCCCAATCTGCCGCCAGTTGTGCCCCCCTCCACTCCCACTTTCTGTTGAGATGGTGTGACTGGGAAAATAATCAAAAATACTACTGGCTTAGCCCAGTAGTTGATATTTTTTCAGGACTTGTAGGCCAAGGAGAACTGACATAAAAGCCCTGATAACTGTCCCCCCCCTTGATGTTCTAGGGCAAGGAAATGAAGCAAGGAACAGATGAAGTTCTAACTGTAACTTATAAAAAGGCTGATTAAGTTCTTAAAGAAATTACTTAGAATTTTAATGCAAAATATATGGGGGAATTTGGGAAAGAAATGGAATTTTTTTATGAATATCTGGAATTTTTCGAGGATTTGATTTAATAAAACTGATTTAGTAAAAAGTATAAATTAAAAAAAAGTTTCTAGATTCTTTGTTTTCTGTACTGCAGTATGAAAAATCGCCAGTATGATAAGAAACTATCCACTGTCATCTATCTTACTCTGTAGTCTAATTGGGATATTTTTTCACGCCAACCACCCTTCTAGCGTATTCTGCCAGTTTATTGTATACGGGTCAGAATGTTTTTTTTTTTTAAATAGTTGGGACTTTGGTAATGGCCTTTGAATGAACTAAAAGAGACCACCGGCCCGAGCAACCCCGACGCGCGTTTCGCCATCGTTCCTTCCTCCAGGGGGTGTGAAGCGACGGTGAAACGCGCGTCGGGGGTGCCGGTGGCCGGTAGTCTTATTTTCCTGGTTCAGACAATTTTGGCTACATTGCACCACCCGTGGGTATACAACTGGTTTACAAAACAGCCAACTGTACGTACTGTTAGTGTTGATAACTTATAGGATTATTATGTACTGTAATATACTATTGCCCATTGCCAACTCTTTTGGTATTTGTTGGTTTTAAATTGTGTGCTATTAACCAACCTTGTTTGTCTTGAATGATGGCAAATTAATAAGTTTGTATATTTATAATGTTTGTATGAATGAGTATTTACGCAGTAGAATTTATTTTTTGGATCTATATCTTCTATTGTATTGTATGCGTTGATTAATAATAGGAGTTGGTTTTATAAGTACTGGGTTTTCTCTTTTGGTATTAATGGAACTAAAAGAAGTTTTTTGACTGATAGGTGGCACTGTGAGAAATTTTCTTCTCCTTTTTGTAGGTGAGAGGCCAATTTTTTATCCCCATTAAGAGGTTTTCCCATGCAACAAGTTAGGTCCTCCATTGCCATAGGGCCTGACTGAGATGCCGAGCGTAGTACATGAAAACTTTGTCAGCTTCATAAATGAATGGAGCCGCCCATTTCTCTTTCCCTCATGGAGCGACTAGGGGTCCGATGGAGGTACAGTTGGACTCTCCATTCTCGTGATCTCATCACTGATGCCCCTGCCACTGGTCAGCAAGTTAGACCCTATCCTATGAGGAGTCTATTTGTTTAGTTTGAAAAACCCCTTTAAAGCATTCCTTCCAGGAGTGAAGTACCACCTGAATGAACCCCATGTATATAAAGGTTTCTGTGTGTGAAAAGTGAAATTCAGATGGAAAAACTGTGTACCATTAATTCCGTTACACATTATTGCTCTCCATTAACTTTTTTATGAGTTCTTAGGTTGATAAATAGTTTGAGCCTATATCCTCCTTACCAGTAACCTATATGAGTAGGTTTGTATTGCCAAAGCTCCTGGCTCGAAAAGCTTCCCATACACCTCGGGGAGTCAGAAAATGAACGTACATATTGCACCGTGTCCTCGGAGCCGGAGCCTCGTATCTAGCTCCTTATGGGGGACAAGCCATGCCTGCGTTTATTACCTACTGTACAGGTAAGAGAAGGAGACTGGTGAGACATAACCTGTACAGGCCGCTGCAAGGACTGTTTTAGTGTCTCTTTTTTGGGCACAATGTCTTTCCCCAGAAAAAACTCATCTGCTCTTGATATAGCTTCATAAATTTTCACTAGAGCAAGCATGATTTTGCCACAGATGGGTAAAAGAAGTATAAAGTCAGAGCTGCGTATTGATTTCCGGTATTGAATTACCTCTCCTGCAGCACTTCGTCTACATTAATCTCTCAACTGCTTTTACATATAAAATTTCCAGTTTCCGAGGTCAACGTAATGCATCAAGTGCTCTTCACTTAATATTAGGCCCGTTCCACGTGCTTTCTTGTCCCATCGCCCTTTTCCGCGGGAGGGGGGCAAAGATTGTCATTTGGTAAAATATGGGGGCGAGATATTAGGGGAGCTATGTTAACGCCGCTGAGGATACTTAAATTCGGATAATCACGGGTATCATTTCTATTTCATATTTTTCCTCTGTATAGGTGAAAGTAAGTAAAATAGAATTTCTATGATTGAGTTACCATCTTGATAATGGTTTTTCTCGATAATTAATTGTGTTTAGCTGAAAGTTTTCTTCAAGACATTGTGAAGTGACAGAGAAAACAGTTATCTTTTTCTTTTTCTTTGCTTGAACTGTAAATCTCTGAGAAATGCAGTGGATGTTTTTTAAATTTACTGCTGAACACTAGGCCTTATACCACGAGCTGACCTTCGAATGTTGAAATGAGACCTCTGTCTAATAGATTTGGGAGGAAAGGGGCACTAGAATAATACTTTTTTTTGTTCTAAGGTTGGTGCTACCCACATATTCATGGGAGGAAACATGAACCTCTTGCCAAGCCACGCCTTATGAGTATTGGGGGTCAACCGGATAAGTCCTGTGTCAGACTGGACCACCAGTGTCCAGAAGATCCTTTCATTGGCCCAGGCCGTAACCAAATACTGGAGGTCTTCACTAATATACGTGCCTAAACCTAGAGGTTCCAGGAAAGAACAACCACATTTGTAAGTTCATGTAGATTGGGCCAGAGAATAATAGTATCTTGTGGGTACTCAGAACCCCTTGCTGACATCTAGAATAGCTTTGGTGAAATGGAAGATTCACCGCACCTACTAACTGTATGTCTCTAACCCAAGAAAAGTAAAAGATGACTGAACCATACCCAGTATAAAACATCTCAACTTATAGGCCTGTGCCATAATTACCAGGCATACTTCTGCCAATGCACTGCAAGCAACAGATATGGCATCAGGGCAGACCAAGACATAAATTTTGGCTTACTCTTTCTTCCACTTATTGATATGCTTTCTTACCTATTCTTAGCAAAGTGTCTTGTGCCCTCTTCTTATAAATGTGTTGACTGTGCACAAAGGCCTATGGTAGAAGTCAGAAGACCCAGACGGTTTACTGGAAAATTGGTTACACACACTGGAAGAAGTATAAGGGAATTACCGTATGGCTTCTTCATCTTCATCCAACAAAAGTACAAGTTGAAAACAAGGATTTCATATCCCATTTTTGCACAGGGTCTTATTCCATGTGTTCTACCTTGCAAGAGAACTTGGTTTATCCGAATAATGCAATTGATAAAGGGATGCAGCAAACCAAATAAGGCTACATTTTTTATTAATGTTGGCATTTATCAGACTGATTGTGCCAGTAATGGAGGAAACGATTGGTAATGGAGCCAGGAGGATAAGGCAATTTATACAACACCAAGGACAGATGCAGTCAGAGGGCGTTTCTTTCATTTGTTATGAGTGTCTACGAGTTCGTAAATATGCCATAAAAAAACAGATCAGTATTCTACTTTTTTTACTAAATGTTTGGGCCACATGGTTGAGATCTCTTGGGCCACCCAGCGATGTAAGGGTCGGTCCTAGTCCGGCCATTTTCGCAAACCAAAGCCTGTGGAAAACCCTTTCTTGACCACCTACTTTCGAGTTCCTTTTCATTAGATTTGGCTTTCTGGGCGTCTCAGTGATCAAAATGTATCTTCTATTCTGTTACATTAAATTGCTATTTGAAAACTTCTTGAAAGAAAGAGCTTCATGTGATCCTTGGTTGACAATACATTGCCCTCTCATCAAGGAAGGCTGGGCTTAGCATGATATGGTCCCAGGTGGCACATGGGGATAACATTTGTAGCTAGCCGTAACAGATAAGAGGTCACTGCACCAGAAAGAGTCCTAAATTTTACAAACCAAGGCGAGCCAGAATAAGAATAGATAATATAATCAGTAGTAAACTTGCCACGGGTCTTAAGCAGGGTCGTAATTCTTCTGGACATGACAAGCCCCAGACATTCATAGTTCTTTCAGGGACAATTGTGCAATTTCACTTTAATGAAAATAGGAAGAAAAATGTTTAATATTTTGTATTCGTTGAGTCACTTGATTTACCATTTTGTACAGCCCGAGCGCAGCCCCTAAGTACAGCCTTGTGTAACTGTTTTGTTTAATGAGCTCCTTCGTAGCAGGATTAGAACCGTTAGACCTTTACTAATCGATATTTGTGGTCCACCAGAGGAGAGGTCAACATTTCCTTTCTTCTGGTTTAACCAAGAAAGTAAGGGGAGAGATCACAAGATTTTGTGCTACTCTTTCATGAGATGTCTGTAATATATGTCTTGTGTGCACCCATTGGTTGTGATTTGATTTGAAACTGTTTTTGTCTAGCATTTTGGCGCTACTGTATTGAATTGTTTTGTTTTTGTGAGTTTGAACACTAGTGATGAGCGAACCCATCAGTAAGTGGGCTGATCCGACGCCAATCCTAACACCGTTGGGCTTGTACCAATCGGAGTGTTCATCTTTTAATGGCACCGTGGGTCCCTTTAATGCTTGCGGTTCAGTGTACGAATCCAAACCAACCTTGCCTCGAATCACATCTCCATAATTCTAAGGGTCTTCCTGCTTTTCCACACTGTCCCCCAGCTGGTGGTTCCCGGAAGGAAGTCAAATGACTCTTTTGGCCAATGACTGGCCTCCCCAGACCAAACAGACCGGGGTGTACCAGGGGTGCGTTCCGCAACTGTGGGCCCAAGAGGCTTTGGAGGCCATAAGGTCTCACTTTCCTAAGACTATAAAAAAACCATACATAATGTCGGGGGCTCTGGCACAAACTTTGCACTGGGGCCCCCATCAGCTTCTAAGTTATGGCCACTCCCAAAAGTCATCATTTCCTGGTTAACTACGGGAGGTCACTTGTGTCCCCCAGTTCCCAGAGACTGTCCCTTGTTGAAGGAACCCATATTTCCCCTCTGGAAACATACCATCCAGGTACAGTGCGAAACTGGAATTACCGGAACGTGAAGAATGGGGGGGCGGAGCAGGGTAAGTATACTTTCCTCTTATTTTCCCAACCTCTACCACAAGCCCCCTCCCCCGATTTCTGCAAACCTCCCTTTTTTCCTAGACTTCCATAATCTTAACAACATAATATGTGTAATAATTTGTCCATACAGTTCTCAATGCACCCCGCCGAATACACGAAATATTTATATATGGTGTTTATTCACGGAACAGAACCCCGGAACACGTCGGCAGCACATATTTCTACGTTTTTTGGTGGTTTGTCACATTTTACTTATAATCTTTGCAAAAACACATAATTCAACTCGAAAGCTGCCAACAACTGTACAGAGGAATTATGTCACCATCTATAAATGGTGACTGAAGTAATATATAACTCAATTTTTCTGTTTTTTTTTTCATACATCATTTCATTCAATGGCGTGTTAGCGAAGCTGTAGGATTTGTTCTGTCCACTGCACTGGAGTATTAATTCCCACAGGAAAACTCCTTACGTGAAAAGACGGATACAATCGAGTGTAAATTATGTGTGTTAACAACCAATGCGAAAAAAAACCCCCAAAAATACCAGAGTGGAGAATAACATTATTCTAAAAATTGGAAATGTAATATCAAATCTGTAAGTTTTCTGAGCAGGAACAGGTATTAAGTACGCCACAACTTAATTAGGCAATTCCAGGGTATTAGATGGAGTCTAGCGAGGACATGAAGCTGGAGGACCTGGGAGTGTACATACATACTGTGACTGTCAGTGTCTCATGATGTAATACTTAGTTCTCCCTCTGTAGGCGCTGTATGAAATTACCACTCCCTCAGAATTATAACTATACTAATGAGTACAGCAAAAAACCGTAACATCCACCCAGGTGATCCCTACTAAATACCCTACTTTGTCTACAAGAAACAATCCCTTTACATAGCTTTGTAACGGACAAATTTCCCATTTGTACGAACATAAAGGTCCTTAATGGTACTAAAGGTCCAACAGGCTCTTAAAAATGTCTGAGTATTTTTCAGGGACAATCGTAAGTCACTTCCATATCCCTCTATGAGTAGGGATCTAGGTGCCCAAATTGCGTCTAATGCAATTTGGGCACCTAAACGGGTTAATTCATTGAAACTGATCCCCAAAACAAATTATAAGAACACTTTTGTGTTGTTTACATATTATATTGTGTTACAAATGGATGTTTGTTAGGGCTTTTTTTATGTGGCATGGTGTTTTTTTGAAATAATTTTCATTGAGAGCCACAATTCAAATAAGGAATGTGTGATAATTCTAACAACAATATTATTTTGTGACAATTTTCAAGTTAAAAGTACATGAAACTGTCCACTAGAATTGGATTTATTATCACAATTCCTCAATTAATGGTGCCAGCCGCACACAGCCGCCGCATCAAAGCTGCACCGTCTTTCTACTCTTAATGTTTTTCCCTGCAGTGTAAAGCTGAAAGTAATTTGTTGAAGATCGGCATGTTTGGGCATCCTCTAAAGGAGTGGACTCTAATCCTCAGCAAGTGCGTCACTGCAAGCATAGTGGATCATAATATGGGCTGTTTGGCAGTACCCGGGCCCAATACTTCTAGGGGCCCATGGGCCACCCACCCCCAGCAGTTTAATACTGAGAAGGACCTTCACTCCATTAAATCTCATAAGGTCTTGTTTCAATATAGCAGAAGAGCCCATTCAGACCTTTGAAAGTCTGCCCAAGGGTCTCTGCAAACCCGTATTGAACCAGCAAATGGACACATCCTCCATTCCCCAAGAAGCTCCAGATGTAGGAAGTGATTCCATACCTTGTATGGGGGCTCTAATTTCATACAGCCCAGGGCCCATGGGGTCGCTTATCTGGCCCCTGCCGTCCTCAAGGTTAATTATATTGTGGTCGGTGGTACTCTACCTGCCATAGGCACAGACTGGGATGCATGGGTAAAAGAAAGCCATTAGACAATAAAAATTTAATTCTTTAGATCTTGCCATCTGTAGACTCTTCATCTGTCAGGGACCGGCGACTGAAATTTATGTGTTTTTCCCTGTGAAAAGAAAAACTTCACACCCCCAAAAGACTAGTAAAAAAATTATTAATAAAAAAACAACAAAAAAAAAAAAAAAACCAACACAGTGGGGGACTTCAGTTCTGGTGGGCACAAGGCAAGTAAAGCCCATTTTGGGGGACATTTTGCTACCCCCGGCTGGACTTTGGCTGTGCAGGTGGTGGGGAGTGGGTCAAACAGAGCGTTTAAGGCCAGAACCCACTTAGTTACATATATCCCGGTTGTTGGTCAAGCACCGACAGGGGGATAGGGATTTTATGGCTGCCATCTTAATAAATCCCCCATAATCCATCATGGAGTCCCTCATAATATAATGATGGAAGCCGTCATTGGAATTTTACTCATAAATTTCTCAAAATAAATTCTGTAATTATAGAAAGATTGCCTGCAAATCTAGGTACTAGGTTGATAAAGCCCAAATAACACAAATGAATGTTACAAACAAACATACACCTAGTCCAATTAGGAGTTTTCTCTCTCTATTTTTCCCAAGCCACACATAACAAAAAATAGACTACACATGCAGGCGACTTGTCTTCTCTATTATCTGTCCCTGAGGAGGGGGGCGGGTCCATGAAGCATCACATGACACGGTGGCCGTCCTATGTATTGAAACCCGACCTCGTACTATGTCTCTGACTCTTAGTATTGGACTAAAGATTATATCGCCATGGACTATTATTTTTACCCAATTTCAGGGGGATGCATGCAAACTAGGTTATGCTAATTTTATGCAAGGTGATTAGATGATGAAAATCACATCTGATAATAGAATTGAAAGTAACTGTGTACAAAAACACAAGTGACTATGCACAAATAATTGCCCTCTCCCCTCTCCCCCCTTCCCCGGGGGATCAATAAAGTTGTATTGTAATTGTATTGTGTATCCTATTTTTGCCTATCTTGGTAATAGATTGATGGGCGGAGGGGGAGGGGGGAGGGGCCGTGTTTTATCCGTTTACATGAAGTCCTATGTTCCTTAATTTGATGGTACTTGTTAAGGGAGTCCTTGACCGGTCACAGCAACCTCATCATCCAGGTCACATGCGCATAATCATTATATCCTGCCCTGTACAACACTTAAAGGGGATATTCAGAGGTAAGCGGATTTTTGTTTCAAAAAATCAGGTCCATTTCATCTAAAGGGATATCTTTGGCGCAGTTTATGATTTTTGGCGCAATTCTAGTCTAGAAGAATGAGACATCGCATGTGTGCTGCCTGTGTGTGCACCAATAATTAGACTTTTGTATTTGGACCATAGAGAGGCTTTGGAGGGCTTTGGCGGATCAGCTCAGCTGCTGGACTGTTGGAATCTACGATTTAATTGTATGGATAATTACATGCCAAGCATGGGGGAAACATGAGCAAAAATTTTGAATAATGATGATATGAACACCTAAACCATACACCTAAATTCACTCAATGTGCACCAAAAGGCCCCTTCTTTAAATTGGGACTCATTTAGCTAAGGGCCACTCTGCTCACTTTCGTCTAACTGTGCACCTTTTTCGGGGATTACACGCTTGCACAGGTATTTAAGAAGGTTCTGCACTGAGATTTTGGCACACACAATCCTATTTTGTGGGGTGGCGCAGCTTGCGGTGCTTCTCATGTCACACAAATCGGTGAACTGATATGAGCGGGCTTTATTTCTAATGTGTGCAAGCCCCAAGCACTTAGATATAGCCTAAAAGATGGGAACTGTCAGACCTAGCGGGGAAGCGAACACATGCAGGATATCAGGCACCGCACGATCTTGAATCGTCGGCATTAGGTCCATTATCTCGGGACAATTAACTTTCGGTTGTTGACTCAGCGTGTGGCGGGTAAGTAATGTGCCCCATTGTTGCCATATCTTGTATGACATGTGGGCAGTTTCCCGACCAGTACTTACATGTATGTCACAGTTCTATCCCATTGTAATCTTATACAGTGAGATCCGTCTCTCGGGTTCCCCCTCGCCCTGAATGCCGAGGGCAGGAGTGAAGCAACAGGGTGTTTCCCAGTGATGTCACTGTCCTATACGGGCGTCCTCTCCCTCCTACTGAGAACCTAAAAATAATCACTCTGGGTCAGTTGTAACACCGGGAATCATTCTTAGCCATCAGCTCCCGGGGCTTCTATTGCTCCTGTCCGCTGAGGGGTAATACCGTCGTACAGGCAGGAGGGAGCATGGGTGAAAGATTAGCTTCCCCCCCCCTACTTCTTTCCATCCTGTCTTTTTTTTACAGTATAGGTCTCGGTCAAAAACCACGGCCAGTATAGCACTGTGGTAACGTTCGCGATCCGTCGGGAGCTTTAACCGACTTATACACTGGCGTATACCAAAAACGTATGTGAACCCGCCTTGGTAGTTTATCTCCCCCAGTGTTTGCTGTTGTACAATGTAACACAACTACTGCTCAACAGATTACTCTAAATGTATTAAATATGACAGGAATAACCAAAGGGAAAACATTCAGTAAAACTGGATTTCTCCATCTAGGTCTAATTAGCAGTGCATTATAGAGGTGGGCCACAGGAGTTTAATGTATTTTTTTCCCATCAGGTGAGCACAATGATCGCTCATCATGTGAAAGCAGATGCACAGTTTTTCTGTACAGAACTCAGAAGAAGGGCATCTTCTTCAAATTCACCGTTTCCGCATCGCCCCCACATTCCCGCTCTACCAAGGGAACTCTTCTTCTTTGCTTCTCCGCCGAACTTTTATAAACATTAAGAATATGACAGAAACATAGAAAGATAGAATTTCATCTGTTGCCGGTCGCTTCTCATGTTATTTTCCCGGCAGACTTTATGCTTATGTTATGGGAAGCCTTGGTTCGCCTTAACTGCTCAGGGCGACCGGGTTCAGGTTCTGAGTTGTTAATAGTTGCGAATACAGATGTGCAACAGTTTGGGCAGAAATTGATTTAAAAAAATATGTGGGACGGCAAAGAAAACTTCTTATTAAGGTGAATTTTTAACGAAATGTACAATATGGATGTGGAGATTTGGGTTTGGTTAGGTGGACCCCAAATTTATTTGAGTTTCCCTTGTAATCTAAGATGAATCTGAAATTAAAACTCTTAGTCCTGTAAGGGGTTGTTACCAGTGTTATCTTATACGCGTATCCTGTGGAAACTTGTTACACCCCCTAAAAGTTGGGAGTACTACTGCTGGAACCTGCACCATTCGCAAGAATTTGGCTCCGTTTTCTGTAAATGGTAGAGCAGCTGGTTAGCATCCTGACGCTACATCAATACTAAGCGCGCGTCACATGGGGGCTTTGGTTATGTTTACAAATGTAGTATTGTAAACTACCCCCAGAACATGCCCCTGAATTAATATATGTAGTCCCAGACAGAAATAGTGTCCCCAACCCATTCCCATCAGCATATAGTAGCCCACCACACATGCCCCAGCAGTATATATTTCCGCCCACATATGGCCAGCAGTATCTAGTAGCCCCACGCATGGCCAGCAGTAATACTAACTATCCCCAACACATGCCCGGCAGTATATAGTAAGCCCACATCACACATGCCCCATCTGATATAGTAGCCCCACATGCCCCAGCAGTATATAGTATCCCCCACCTATGCCAGCAAGTATATACTTCCCCCACACATGCCCAGCAATATATAGTATCACCCCCAACACATGCCAGCAGTATACGTATCCCCACACATGCCGGCATGTATAAGGAGCCCACACACATTCCCCAGCTGTATATATAGTTGCTCACCATGCCAAACCACAAGTATATAGGTTATCCCCCCACAGATGAGGGAACATTGCCCGCCTTTATATCTTTTGTCCTCGCCATCGGGGGCGGGGAGCTCCTGGGGTCCCCTTCCCTTCTCTCTTTCCGGGCCCCCCCTTCCGCTGGGCTCCTTCCTTAGTGGGCCCACACACATCTTAGCAGTATATATACTTCCCACACATTCCCCCACAGTATGCTAGTGGTGCCCGCCTCCCGTGGCCTTCCCACCTTCTCGTCGGTTGTCCCCCGCCGGGCCCTGAAGGGAGGAGATTCCTAGGGTGGTCCGCTCGTTCTCTTTCTTTTCCCCCCGGCGGGCGCCCTGTCTCTGACTTCTCTCTTCTGTTCTTCCCCTAGCCAGGTGTGGCTCCCGGTGGGGTTTCCCCCTCCTATCGTCGTGTACGTTTTCCCCCCGCGTTTCCTGGCTGCTCCCTGGGGTAGTGTGGGAGGGTTAGAGGTCTCCAGTAATCCTCTCTTGTTTCCGCCCTGTTGGGGGTAAGGATCTTGTTGTAGGTGCCCCCCGGGCTTGTGCCCGCGTCTTTCTGTCTTTTCGCCGTCCAGGGCTACTCCGGGGGGGGGTGGGGGGGGGTGGTAGGGGGGGGTGGGGTAATAGTGGGGGTGGGGGGGGTGGAATGAGCGCTGGGACTCGGGGCTTGAATTGGCGGGGTCGGCGTTCGGTGGGGTATGTGGCATGTGAGGAGAGTAGTGGAGCGTGTGTGATCGGCGGGTGGGGGTTGTGGGGTCGAGGGGTTCTCTCCCTTCCTTCTTGTCTCGTTTTCCGGTCCCTCCCGCTCTGCTGTTTTTTTGAGTTGGGGTGGGTTTTATTGGCCTTCTCTCCGTTTCATGCATTCGCATCGCTGTCGCTGCCTTGGAGAGTTCCTGTGAAGCCCTATGCTTCGCTTTTGTCGTCAGGGTCTGATAAATCTTGCTGTCGATCCTTCCTCGGCCGGTGGCTGGAGGGGTGGGCGCAAATGTGCGGTCTTGGTGTGTCAATTAATTGTAGTGGGTTAGTTGGAGGGTAGGGACGGTGAGGGGAGGATGGTCTAGTAGGGGAAGTGGTGGGAAAGAAAGGGCGGAAGGAGATATAGGCCATCCCCCAGCAGATAAGTACAGCCCCCAAAAAAATAAAAGAATACTCACCTGCCTGTACTGCCTCCTAATATCTATTGCTGCAGGGCGTTTTGACGTAATTTTCGTGTTGATGGTGGCCGGCTTATGAATGAAAAGTCCTCGTCTATGACCCATGCACCGTCTGGCTCCCTCGCTTCTCGCTATTATTCCTCTTGTTCCCTCCCCTTGTCTCTTATTTTGTGCTCTTCGCCTCCTTCTTTGGACTTCTTCCTTCATTGCTTGTCGGCTGTTTCCCTTCCTTCCCCGCTTTGGGAGAATGACGGGTGGGCTGACTTCCTTCGGTTGCGGCTTTTCAGCGTTGTCGGTGGCGAAGTCCGTCATGGCCGGTTCTCTTGGGGAGTCGGGGTGGTAGGGAGGGGTTTCGGCTGGGTAGGGTCAGTGAGTGATTTTTGTTTGGAGTTGTGGGTGTCGCTCTTCCCTGTTTTCTCCTATTCCCCCGTCTCCCTTTCCGGTGGCGGGTGGTCCCCGCCTCCCGACGGGGCATGGCGCTAGTTATGCTCGTGCCGGAGCATGGTAACGGCGTGGGGAGTAGGGGGTAGGGGGCCTGCCAGATCCCATAGTCTTCGAGTCCCTGAGGGTGGAGTAAGGGACCCTTTTGCTGGCACAATTTCGCCAAAATATGATAAAGTTTCCATGGATTTTGTTTGTGTGTTTCCTAACTTTGTACTACTCTGTACCAGCGCTGAACATAAAATGTTTTGTATTCAACTCTACTTCCTCCGGCCGAGAATTGCAATTGGTGTTCGAGAAACTGATGACCACTATTGATCCTCGGTAAATATTCTTATTCTTTACTTTTTTACGTTTTTACTTTTGCATCATCTTCCCCTCGTTTTGCAACAAAGAAAGCCGGCTTTCCACTTATGGAGTCGGTTGACTTCCCTATAAAGATGTTGGATCCTACTACTTACTCTTCATAAATGATTTTTTTCCAATTGTTATTGTAAATATAGTAATGGATAGGCATTATAGATAGTCAATTACTATCCTTGCTACATTATGGACACGTCTCGCTAACCGTGCCCTTCAGGGCATTATTAAAAATTCCTGTTCTTCCAAGCGCGTGATTATATTAGCGTTTTATATAAAGTAATTGTTTACAATAACCGCTTTGCCAAAGGTCTTGCTTGGAAAATGAATTCACACTCCCCGTGCCTTTTCTTTATTGACACCGCCAATCCCTCACCTCCCGATTCTCTGCTCCCCTTCATCAAATGTTAATTTTGTCTTCGGTGTTGTGGTTGGCGTAATTCCAGGGGTCAAGAGTGAGGTTTTTGGTTATTTGGTGGGGGGAAGGGGGTGGGAGCATAAAGAGTGTGGTGGGGTCGAGTTGGAGATAGGGGTGGGGTGCGGGTTGTGTAGGGGGGGCGGTAGGGGGTGCTGTTCTCTACTATTTACCGCTGAACTTGTAATAACCATCTGTTTACTTTCCAATTGACCACATATTCCATGTAGCGTAGACATAACAAGAAAGCGCCAGACTGGTTATCGGACAATGTGCCATATGATAAATAACAAGCTGATGATCTTGGAAGATATACCCAAGGACATTTGGACAATGCAAAAAGTAAAGAACTAAGAGTTGTTATGGGCAATGTGAGAGTACGAACTCTGGCACCCATTGGTCACTACACTATGTCAATCAACAGGACAATTCTTCTCTCTGTTACTATTATAATGAGACATAACAAAAAGGTAAAGGGTTATCCCTTCAAAAGAAAAATTCTAATCGATTCTAAAACCGTCCTGTTATTATTAATTTTTCATATTTACACGTATTTTGTGTACATGTCACCATATGTTTCCAGGAACATTATAGAAATATAGCCACCTTTTTTTTCCTATGAATAACCTGTTCTGTGTCCACTCACTCTTTTCTCCTCCATGGATGGGATTCCTCGATGCGGTGAGTACTGCTCCTGACGCTGTAGCGTCTTCTCTGATGATCCGTCAAAAGAGTTGCTGAGGCAAGTCATAGGATTCATATCAGAGACTTCAGCTTTACAGACTGCAAACTAGTGAAGAATGACTGAGCATGTGTGTCCACCTCGAACACTTAGATGACGTGAAAAGGTTATTCATAGAAACAGGCAATGACGCAACATGGCAACCTAGCCCATTACATCAAAATCTTAACACCATTGTATAATTATGAAACAAAACTTATCATAAACAATATTACTCATAAGACAACACTTTAACCTCTCAACGCTCCTGACGCCAAACATGTTATGATGCAGAGGTGGCTGAGACTGTATGAAGGGGATCATGAGTGAGCCCTCTTCATACAAGGTGGGGTTTGCTGCATATGCGGGGCCAACACCCACTGCTGAATACCAGCTATCATACTAGCACTGGCCATCTTTGTTTCTGATGTTGCTTCATCGATGAGGTTCCGGGGGACTTGGGGGTGGGGTGGGGGGGGGGGCACGGTTTTGGAATCTGTCAGACCCAAGGGCTGCACAGTTTCCAAGATTCTCTACAGTAAGTATTGCAGTATAGGAAGGAGGGTGGAGTTATATATAGGTGGATAAGTGAATGAAAAAAAAAGTGGCGTCTTACGGGGTTAATGGGTTTGGTTGTCCTGTGGTTCTATGGGGGGACTTGAATATTCCATAAATATTCAAATAAAATGTTGAAGGTCTTCAGTTTTTCGTTATATATATCGTGGAAACGATTTAAAAAGAAAATTTTTTTAAGAAGTCGCATGTTTTAGCAATGGTTTCCTTTTTATTGTTTCTATGAATCCCCAATCTATGTTCCTCTGATAATTTGCATGCCCCTGTATTTTAGATGTCAGCATGAGGTCCGCCTGGGCATTTGGTTTCTTGCTACACTGTCACAGTGGCACTGGCAGGTTAAGTAGCTTCCAGGGCGGGTCGTCGCTGGAGTCCATGTCCTCTGGATGCGCTAAGCGGGGGATATAAGGAGAAAGCTCCGGACAATCTGATGCGGGTACAAAAGATGGAAACATTTTTATCAATAGGATCCAAAGCCTAACCATTTTAATGTTTTTCTTATTTAAATGAAGATCAGGCATATTTAGACATACAAGAAGGTGTAATTTAACCATCACGATCAGATGTACACAGAGGGGACACATTTCTACTCTAGATTCTTAGAGGTGCCCCCATAAGTGGGAACCATGAATGATTATACACGGCATATTACAATATATAGGCAAAGTACTTGTAGCCTCAGTTGCCTGTTCTTCTTAGCTGAAAGGATTGGCACCCGTTGTGGTCTTCTCTGCTGTATGCCCATCTGCCTCAAAGTTGAGACGTACACTGTGCCGTCAGAGATTCTCTTCTGCTACCTTGGTTGTAACTGGTGGCGTTTGGTCCTGTTGGCCTTTCTATCAGCTTGGAACCAGTCTGGTCTGCCCCTCCTCCCCTCTGACCTCCTGGCATCAACAAGGCAGTTTCCTTCCGCCCACAGAACTGCCGCTCACTGGATGTTTTTCTTTTTCGGACATTCTCTGTAACCCTAGCGATGGTTGTGCGTGAAAATCCCAGTATGTCACTGATTTCCGCCATTTGATTGGCTGATATAAATTAAGGTGTTACGAGCGTTTTTGGACAAGGTGTACCTAATAAAGTGGCCGGTGAAAGTGTAACATCGATATGATATTCGCCGTCACGAAGGAAGGTGATGGAGCCCCATCTTGATTATACAGTCTTATAACGACAGTGAGCACAGCGAGATCAATTGTGTTGATTCCACTTCAGGGTCCTAATACAAATCCATTTATCCAGACGACAACTGACACGGAATAAAGGCGGCCGCCCAGAATGCCGGAGAAATACAATGAAAATATTTTCCCTAATGAGTTACGCGTGTTTATCAGGAGACTTCCTCGTATTCCTTTGCATCGCGGAGTGATGTTGCACCACAGTCCGAGGAGTGTTACCCTGGAGATGACTTTATCTAATGATTGCTGTGATATGATCTCTGAACACCTTTATTCAATGACAGAAGAACGTTGCTTTTTTTTGCCACATCTAATAAAGGGAAGGTTTTTTGTATCTGTAAAATGGCATCATGAAACCTTCAGAGTCCTCCGAAGTGTTGACATATAAACATTGGCAGCAGAACGTTACTGATCCATGGATCCCTAGGGTGGAACACCAGATTTTCTTGGGTGTTTTCTGAGTATATATTTGCATCCAACGTCCAAAGTAAGAATTTTGTATCGTAATTTTCTCTATGTGTCATAATGGGAAATCCTATGTGCCGTTATTTAGGTTTCTTACTGTGGAAGTAGTTACGGTCGTGAATTTTTGCCCTTAACAAAGATCGGGTAGTTGGCCCAGATACCAGAGTTATGAAGAACCTTCAACCTTCAACGAAGGGACTCTCGAAAGGAAATGTGTTTCAAACATTGTTGGACTCAACTCTCTTTTCTTAGTGATATGGGAGGGAGTAGAGCTGTGTTGTAGACAGTCCCCCGCTGTGTACCATTGTACTCCTCAACCCCAACATAATGGGGCACAATGTACTTAACCCGTCCGTTTGGATCCCCGCCGTTCTTGTCTGATGAGGATTCGGTCTGCCGTGATTTCACTAAGATTGTGCGCCGATATCCTGCAGTGTCGCTTACCCCGCTGATCCTCCACGGGAGTTCACCTTCTTTTCTTCCCATTGCATGTGAGTGCTGATCTTGCAACACATTGGGGTCATTTACTAAGAAGCCTGAATCACGTTATTACGTGGGGGTTACCCCGAAATTTTTTACAGCGTTTGCGCCAATTTTCCCTGATTACTCCGGGTTATGGTAACCTACACCCGCCTGGCTTGGTGAACTTCAGTGCACTTCCGACGGAATGAGCGCAGGCAGCGACATCTAGTGGACATTTGGTGGAACTACCTCTTGAATCGCCGGAAGATACCCGAATCCTCCACGAGAACGCGCCGCTGATTCGGCGAATGGACCGGGTAAAAGTAAATCTGCCCCATTTTGCTTCTTAAATTCCATGTTTGTCCAATCAGTCGGTTGTCCGTCATCCACGGGCCCTCTCGATTTTGGTCACATTCAAGCGGCGCCGATTATACACATCCAAGTGCGTCACAAAAACCCAGGCAATTCAGGGCAAAACGGCAAAAAAAATCACGAAAACCCCGACAAAAATGGCCCCAATCAGTTATCATTGCATATTTGGTTCCATAGGCTCCAACCTGAGGTCTCGAAAAAAACTGTGGCTTATCACTTTATATTTCCAACCATTAGCGCTGTCCATCATTAGTTGAGGCATACCTGTGCTGCACAAAAACACACAAAGAACCCTGGAGGCACCAAACCACTGTCATCCAAAATTGCCAACACCCTACCTACCCTAAGTCAGCATAATGCTCCCAACCCTGTGCCCTGTTACATACACTATAGGCTACATATGTCTGCTGTCTATCGTGTATTAGTGGAGATGGTGCTGTGACTTCCTGCTGGTAGAGAGAAGAGAGAACTGTTTCAATCTACTGCAGAATCTTACACTATGATACAACTGTAAACTTAAAAAAGAAAACCGATCACAAAAGTAGTTATATCTAAGTTGGACTCTTTCTTGGAACCCAACTAAACATTGAACGCTCCTCGGGAATATGGGGAAGATTGAGGAACAGAGGGCCTTCTTAGCTTAAAATAGGAAATTCTGGTGAGTGACCCATGTGAGGTTCCGTTGGCCAAAAAACTCTGATGTCCTGAACTATGATGCTCCTCAGTGTTGTTTCAGTTGTGCTCCACTGTGCACATTTTTGGGGGCTTTGGGCTCTTCTTCCACAGAAAACTTTGGATTAGTTCTGCAGGAAAATCTAAATTCTTTCTTCTTCACTTTTATGATACAATATTAGAGAGGCAGCTCTCGCTTGTCTGAACCGTCCATCTGTTCTTGGAGGGTCCTGCGGCTACATCATAATTACTTACACTTTATTTGGTCATTTTTAGTTCATTTGGCTACTTGTGGTCTTTTAGGATTCATTCTTTTCATCATATTATCTTATGCATTTTAATATGATATCAGGTTAGAGCATCTGGTCACCCCGGGTCTCCTCACTTTACATACACTAAGGTTTCCTTGGTTTGTACTTAAGTTGATTTGGATGTAAGTCAATTGTAATACTTTATAATTGTAGCTGCTGCTCCAGACAAAATTTTTTTTTGTCCCAGTGACAATTGGATTTTCTAAATTTTTTGCTGAATGGGACCAAGGATTATCCATAAAGCTTCATTACAGACATTTACAGTCTGATCATGTACATCCTGGGGACTATAGTAACATCCAGAGAGGTCACCAGAGGTCCACAGTGGGCAGAGGGTCCGTCTGTAACTAGGGGTCGTCTGTAAGTTGGGTGTTCTTAAGTAGGGGACCTGCATTGGTTAAAATTATACACATCCATCAAAAATTCAATGTAATATGTCATATAACATCCTAAAGATGGACCTAATTAAGTGTGTCTGTGAATAGCATCTGCATCCATAATATGTAGATAATATGATAATTTTGATTATTTATGAAGTTTATGATGGTTCTTTGGATGTTTTATTGACTGCAGAATTGCTGGTTACATGCTATAACAGTCGAATATCGAACGGTAATATACTTACTGTTATTATCCCTGTACTGTGACATCACTGTGTGTATTACCCCTGTACTGGGACATCACTGTGTGTATTATCCCTGTACTGGGACATCACTGTGTGTGTTATCCCTGTACTGTGACATCACTGTGTATATTAACCATGTACTGTGACATTGCTGTGTGTGTTATCCCTGTACTGTGACATCACTATGTATATTATCCCTGTCATGTGACATCACTGTGTGTATTATCTCTGTACTGTGACATCCCTGTGTGTATTACCCCTGTACTGGGACATCACTGTGTGTATTACCCCTGTACTGGGACATCACTGTGTGTGTTATCCCTGTACTGTGACATCACTGTGTGTATTATCTCAGTACTGTGACATCACTGTATGCATACCTCCCAACTTTTGGGCAAGGAAAAGAGGGACACAAAGCCCCACCCCCTTTTTCTAAACCACGCCCATTCTTCCACAGGCATAGTATAATATCGAACTTGATGGTCCCCATATGGTACAACGCCACTTAATTTGGCCCCCTTCCTGTGGACCAATATAATATCCCCTAATGCAACTCTGCAACATGTAAAACATATAAAACGCCTTCTTTAATTTTATCCTGCCTTTACATTTGGTTTTCCGCTTTTATTTATCTCCCCAAACTTACACATAATATTATCTGTATTGCTACCCCCACCCCTCCTCACATGGTGTGGTCCCTGTTCTCTATCCTCCTCATTCTTCTGTCCTCCATCCTCCTCCTGTAGGCACATTACTGACGAATGCATGGTGCATCTGTATGGCCGGCCGTGGAAGTCCACGGCAGGCTTTGGCTAACTCTCAATCACACCAGCGCCATGCACATTACTGAGACGCAAGCGCGGTGCATCTGTAGGGCTGGCTGCGGACGTGCACACCAGTGCCAAACTAACAAATGGACTACGCATGCGGGGAAGTTTGAAACTGGAGTGTAGTGACAGCTGCACCAGGTTCACTTTTCTAAAATAAGAGCGAGGTGCGGAAAACTGCAGAAATATTTTTGCTCAAACAATTTCAAAAAGTAGCAAAGTTTTTAATGCCAGAATTCTGAGGTACAGGACTTTACTCCCCCCCATGACTTTGCACTGTGTTACTATTAGGATTAGTTCCTCTACCCAGTATTTGGGTATATACGATATGTTCGTGAAAGAAGGTGATTGAGCCCCATCTCGATGATAACGGACAATAAGCACAGCGAGATCATTGTGTGATTCACACTTCAGTGTCATAATAACAAATCCAATTTAATCCTGAAGACAACGGACACGAAATAAAGCGGCAGCCCAGATGCCAAATACAATGAAAATATTTTCCCTAATAAATGTTAGCGCGTGTTTATCAGGAGAGACTTCCTCGTATTCTTGGCAGTCGCGGAGTGATGGCTGCACCACAGTCGAGGAGTGTTACCCTGGAGATGACCTTTATCTAATGATGCTGTGATAATGATCTCTGGCACACCTTATTCATGACAGAAGACGCTTTTTTTTGCCACATCTAATAAAGGGAAGGTTTTATGTATCTGTAAAATGCATCATGAAACTTCAGAGTCTCCGAAGTGTTGACATAAAACATTGCAGCAGACACAGTTTCTGATACCATGGATCCCGATGGGTGGAACACCAGATTTTCTTGGGTGTTTGTTCTGAAGTAGATATTTGCATCCAACTCCAAAGTAAGAATTTTGTATCAGTATTTTCTCTAATGGTGTCATAATGGGAAACCTATGTGCCGTTATTAGGTTTCTTACTGTGAAGTAGTTACGTCGTGACATTTTTGCCCTTAACAAAGATCGAGTAGTTGCAGATACCAGAGTGATGAAGGAAACCTTCAACCTTCAACGAAGGAGACTCTCGAAAGGAAATGTGTTCAAACATTGTTGACTCAACTCTCTGTTCTTAAAGTGATATGGGAGGAGTAGAGCTTGTGTTGTAGACAGTCCCCCGCTGTGTACCATTGTACTCCTCAACCCAACATAATGGGGCACATTTACTTACCCGTCCCGTTGGGATCCCCGCCGTGCGTTGTCTGATGAGGATTCGGGTCTGCCGTGATTCACTAAGATTGTGCGCCCGATATCCTGCATGTGTCGCTTACCCGCTGATCTCCACCGGAGTTCACCTTCTTCTTCCCATTGCATGTGAGTGCTGATCTTGCAACACATTGGGGGTCATTTACTAAGAGCCTGAATCACGTTATTACGTGGGGGTTACCCGAAATTTACCGTTTTGCGCCAATTTTCCCTGAATTACTCCGGGATTATGGCGTACCTACACCCGGCCTGGCTTGGTGAACTTCAGTGCACTCCGACGGAATTGAGCGCAGCAGCGACATCTAGTGGACATTGGTGGAACTACCATAGTGAATCGCCGGAAGACCCGAATCCTCCACAGAGAACGCGCCGCTGGATCGCGAATGGACCGGGTAATTAAATCTGCCCCATTTTGCTTCTTAAATTCCATGGTTTGTCCCAATCAGTCGGGTTGTCCGTCATCCACGCCCCTCGATTTGTGTCACATGCAAGCCGGCGCCGATGAGACACAATCCAAGTGCGTGCACCAAAAACCCAGGGCAATTCAGGGCAAAACGGCAAAAAATCACGAAACCCGACAAAAATGTGCCCCAATCAGTTATCATTGCATATTTGGTTCACATAGCTCCAACCTGAGGTCTTTAGACTGTGGCTTATCACTTTATTTCCAACCATTAGGCCCCTGTCCATCATTAGTTGAGCAATAACACTGTGCTTCCACAAAAACACACAAAGAACCCTGGAGGCACCATCTGTCATCCAAAATAGCCAACACCCTACACCTAAAGTCAGCCTAATGCTCCCAAACCCTACCCTGTTACACTATAGGCTAAAATATGTCTGCTGTCTATCAGTGGTAATAGTGGAGATGGTGCTGTGACTTCCTGCTGGTAGAGAGGAAGAGAGAACTGTTTACAATCTACTGCAGAATCTTACACTATGATACACATGTAAACTTAAAAGAAAACCTACACCAAAGTAGTTACTATATAATTGGACTCTTTCTTGGAACCCAACTAAACATTGAAACCTCGGGAATACTGGGGGAAGATTGAGGAACAGATGGGCCTTCCTAAGCTTTAAAATAGGAGAATTACTGGTGAGTGACCCATGTGAGGTTCCTTTGGCCAAAAAACTCCGATGGTCCTGAACAATGGATGCTCCTCAGTGTTTGTTTCAGTTGTGCTCCACTGCACATTTTTGGGGGCCCTTGGGGTTCTTCTTCCACAGAAAACTTTGGATTAGTTCTGCAGGAAAATCTAAATTCTTCTTCTTCTCTTTTATGCTACTCATATTATAGAGTCAGCTTCCGCTTTGTTCTGAACACGTCCATCTGTTCTTGGATGGTTCCTGCGGCTACATCATAATTACTTAACACTTTAATTGGTCATTTTAGTTGCATTTGGCTAAACTTGTGTCTTTTAGGATTCATTCTGTTCATCATATTATCTTATTCATTTTAATATGATATCAGGTTATAGCAGTCTGGTCACCCCGGTCTCCTTCACTTTACATACAAGATAAGTTCCTTGGGTTTGTACTTAAGTTGAATTTGGGTGTAAGTCAGAATTGTATACTTTATAATTGTAGATCCAGACAAAATTATGTTTGCCCCAGTGACTTGGATTTTCGACATTTTTTGCTGTAATGGGAGCAAGGATTATCAATAGAGATGAGTGAGTATACTCGTCTGAGCTTGATGCTCGTTGGAGTATTAGCATACTCGAAACGGCTCGTTGCTCGGACGAGTATTTCCCCTGCTCGAGATCGAGCATTTACTTAACGAAACACAGTGAACAGTGAAGAATACAATGAAAACAGTGAACACAGGATCATTTAAGTGAAGAACACAGTGAAGAACACATTGCAGATGTTCCGTACATCTGCTAACTTATCCGAAGACACGTGTGCCGAACAGTGTTCTTCACAATAGTATGTGAAGAACAATGGGGGTCATTTACTAAGGGCCCGATTTGCGTTTTCCCGACATGTTACCCGAATATTTCCAATTTGCGCCGATTTCCCCTGAATTGCCCCTGGTTTTTTTGCGCACCCGATCGGATTGTGGCGCATCGGCATGCACGTGCCGGAAATCGGGGGGGGGGGCGTGGCCGACATGAAAACTGACGGATTCGCAGAAAGAAAACCGCCCAACAAACAAAGCTTGTTTTATAAAAAAGGTCGGTGGGAAAAACACACTACCTTCCACCAGCATGGATCGTCAGCTCGCGTGAACTCAGCGTCAGAATTTTCAGCGCAGCAGCGACCACCTGGTGGACGCTAGAGAACACTGCCATCATGAAATGCTAGGTTAAGACCGAATCCTCCAGAGACGCGCAGCTGGATCGCAATGGAAGGACCCGGGTAAGTAATCTGCCCCAATATGTGTGAGAAACACATGCAGTGTTTGGAAACCACCTCCATGTGTTCTTCACACAAATGTTCTTCAACATCCTATGTGAATACACACGTTTCGGCACAACGTGTCTTCGGATAAGTTCCCAAAAAGGGCAGAGGTACGAAACATCCCTGCATGTGTTCTTCACTTGTGTTCTTCATTGTGGTTCTTTCAGTGAAAACTCTTGCAAACATCTGCAAGTGTGTTCTTCTTCTGTGTTTCCTCACTGTTCTTTCAGTGACAAAATGCTGTGAAAAGTTCGACTGAGTATACGAGCAACTTGAGATTTAAGTGCACGTCATCTTCAATATCAATAAAGCTTCGTTGACAGAACTTCCAGCGATCATTGCCGTTTGGGACTATAGTAACATCCAGAGAGGCCCCAGAGGTCACAAGGGGGCAGCGGGGGTCCGTCGTGTAACTAGCGGGTCGCTGTAGAAGTTGGTGTTCCTAAGTAGGGCACCTTCATTGGTAATTCTTATACCACATCCAGTCAAAATTCAATGTAATATGTCATATAACTCTAAAGATGGACCTAATTAAGTGTGTCTGTGAATAGCATCTGCTCCCTAACTAGGTAGAGATCTGATTAATTTTGATTATTTCTAAGTGTATGTGGTTTTGGGATTGTTTACTTGACGCGAGACTTGCTGGGTTACATGGCAACAGTCCTATCACACGGTAAATAGATTGCGGGCGTGAGCAACACAGTTTGTGGGCATTGATCAGATACAGGACCTTCATCAGGATTGTCTGAGCCATGGAAGTAACTAAAGTACAAAGTAGCGTACTGGCACCACAAGTTATTGTAGTAATCTCATGATTGATTCTTATGTTGAATACGATACTGTTACTGGTGATTATCCTGTCTGTGACATCACTGTGTGTATGTATTCGTAGTGACATACTGTTGATATCCTGTACGTATCATGTGTGTAGTAGTCCTGTATCTAGGACATCACTGTGTGTATTATCCCTGTACTGTGACATCACTGTGTGTATTATCTCGACTGTGACATCACTGTGTGTATATCACTGTCTGTGAACATATGTTGTATTATCCCTGTACTGTGACACACTGTGTGTATTATCCCTGTACTGTGACATCCCTGTGTGTACTTATCACTTGGACTGTGATTACGTGCGTATTTCCCTGTGTGTATTATCCTGTACTGTGACATCACTGTGTGCATTATCCGTAACTGTGACATCGAACTGTGTGTCATTATCTCTGTACTGTGATCACTGTGTGTATTATCCTGTACGTGTCATCACGTGTGTAATCCCTGTCTGTACATAACTGTGTGTATTATCCCTACGGTGACATCACCTGTGTGTATTATTCCTGTACTGTGACATCACGTGTGTATGATCCCTGTACTGTGACATCACTGTGTGTATTATCCCTGTACTGTGACATCCATGTGTGCATTATCCCTGTACGTGTGATCATACGGTGTGTGATTATCTCTGTACTGTACATCACTGGTGTATTTCCTGTACCGTGTCATCATGTTTATATCCCTGTCGTGACATCATGTGTGTATTATCCCTGTACTGTGACTCCACTGTGTGTATTCTTCCTGTACTGTGACATCACGTGTGTACTTATCCCTGTACTGTGGCCTCTAACTGATGTTGTATTATCCCTGTACTGTGACCATCACTGTGTGTATTATCCCTGTCTGACGCAGTGGTGTATTTCCCTGTACTGGATATCACTGTGTGTATTATCCTGTGTGTATTATCCTGTACTGTGACATCACTGTGTTTGGGGCATTCTCCTGTACTGGACATACTGTGTGTATTATCTCTGTACTGTGACACACGTGTGATTATCCTGTACCGTGCATCACTGTGTGTATTAATCCCTGTTCTGTGACATCAACTGTGGTATTTACCCTGTACTGTGACACAATGGTGTATATTCCTGTACTGTGACATCACTGTGGTATTATCCGTACTGTGACATCATATGGTGTTATTACCTGTACTGTGCCATACCACTGTGTTATTATCCCTGTACTGTGACATCCCTGTGTGTATTATCCCTGTACTGTTGTGACTATCACTGTGTGTATTAATCCCTGTGTGTTATCTGTCTTGACACCTGTGTGTATGTATCCTGTACTGTGACATCACTGTGTGTATTTCCTGTACGGTGACATCACGTGTGTTATTATCCCTGTACTGTGACATCACTTGGGTGTATTATCCTGTACCGTGTCATCACTGTGTGGTATATCCTTTGTGACATCACTGTGTGTATTATCCCGTTACTGTGACATCCTGTGTGTATTATCCCGTACTGTGACATCACTGTGTGTATTATCCCTGTAGTGACAATCACTGTGTGTAATATCCTGTACTGTGACATCACTGTGTGTATTATCTCTGTATGGACATCACTGTGTGTATATCCGTACTGTGACATACTGGTGTCTTACCTCTGTACTGTGACATCACATATATGATCCGTACGGTGAAATCACTGGGTTTATCGTACTGTGCATCACTGTGTGTATATCATGTACTGTGACATAACTCTGTGTATGATTTCTGTACTGTGACATCCCACGTGTGTATTTATCCCTGTAACTGTGACACTCAACTATGTGTGTGTATTCTGTACTGTGAATCACTGTGTGTTTATCCCTGACTGTGACTCACTGTGCGTTATCCCTTGTACGCTGTGACATCACTGTGTGTATTACTCTGTCTGTGACATCACTGTGTGTAGTATCTGTACTGTGACATCACGTGTGGATTTATACCTCTGTTGGTGAACATACTGTGTGTATATCTATCTGTAACTGTGGACATCACTGTGTATTATCCATTGTTACGTACCGTCAACTGTATACACTGACTGTGATATCTGTGACTGGTATTATCCCTGTACTGTGACATCACGGTGTGTATTATTCCATGTACTGTGACATTCACTGTGTGTACTTATCCCTTTGTACTGTTAGTGTACTTACACCGTGTGTATTGACTCTGTACTGTGACATCACTGGTGGTTTATCCCTTACTGTGGACATCACTGTGTGGGGTATTATCCCATGTCTGTGACATCACGTGTGGTATTACCCTACTGTGACTAACTGTGTGAATATGCTCGTGTACTGGTGACATCACTGGTGTCTTATCTGCGTACTGTGACATCATGTGTGATATCCTGACTGTGACATCTACTGGGTGTTTACTTGTCACTTTGACATCACTGCTGTTTTCTGTATATCCCTGTACGTGACATCAGTGTGTGTCTTATCCCTGTTACTGTGACATCACTGTGTGTATTATCTCTGTACTGTGACATCATGTGTGTGTTGATTATCCCGTACTGTGACATCACGGTGTTTTCCCTGTACGTGAAATCTGTGGGTATTATCCTGTACTGTGAATCCTGTGTGATATCCCTGTACGATCCTGTGTGTATTCCCCGTGCTTGTACTTGTGACTTACTCCCTGTGTGTATTATCTTACCCTGTAACTTGTGAATCACTGTGTTGTATTATCCATGTTGTATTGTGACATCACTGTGTGTATTATTCCAGGTACTGTGACATCACTGTGTGTATTCTCTGTACAGTGCACAGTGTGGTTTATTATCCCTGTACTGTGACATCACTGTGTTGTGATTATCCTGTTGTACTGTGATACTCCACTGTGTGTATTATCCCTGTACTGGACATACTCTGTGCTGCATTATCCCGTGTACTGTGACATCAACTGTGTGTATTATCCTGTACTGTGACATCCACTGATGGGTGTATTACTCTGTACTGTGTACTATCACTGTGTGTATTATGTCCTGTACTGTGACATCACTGTGGTGTATTTATTCCTGTACGGTGACATCACTGTGTGTATTATCCCTGTACTGTGACATCACTGTGTGTATTATCCCTGTACTGTGACATCACTGTGTGTATTATCCCTGTACTGTGACATCACTGGTGTGTATTTCCTGTACTGTGACACATCCTGTGTGTATTATCCCTGTACGTGTTATGATCACTGTGTGTACATCCCTGTATCATTTGTGACATCACTGTGTGTATATCCCTGTACTGTGACACTCACTGTGTGTTATCTCCTGTACTTGACATACGTGTTGTATGATCTCTGATGTGATCAATGTGTGGATTATCCCTGTACTGTGACATCACTGTGGTAGTATCTCTGTACTGTGCATCCACTGTGTGTATTATCCCTGTACTGTGACATCACTGTGTGTATTATCCCTGTACTGTGATATCACTGTGTGTATTATCCCTGTACTGTGACATCACTGTGTGTATTATCCCTGTACATCCTGTGACATTCAGCCTTAGTATATACAAAAATGACCTTCTGTAGTTTCCTGCTTTCCTGTTGGTGTTTGCTCTCGGTGCTTGTGATGATACCAGATAAGAAGCCGCTGTGTCCTCTCAGGACTCGGAGCGCCATTGTTCTCTGTGCGTCTGCCTAATAATAGGGAAACACTTGATGATGACCCATTGTTCACATAACAAGCTGAGGAATTGTAAAGAACTTGGATGGATTCAAGGACCAGATCATTTTCCTGCTGTATATCGTCCCGGCCATAGAAATATTTTTTATAATTCATACCATATAAAATCGTTGTGTCCTTTTGTAATGAGGTATAAAATATCATTAGTGGGAAGCAGAACTTTAGCGCATTTCGTATAACCTGTATTATACTTGGCTTCATAGAAAAGCGCTAGCACCAATCTCCTCGGTCCTGATTCACACTCTGTAATAGCGACGTCAGTAGCCGTAAAACCTCCGCACTCTACGTCTTTAATGGAGAGGACTCCATACATGTTGGGTTTTTTCCGTATTGCACCCCTGTCCCTGACCTCAACTGCAACACCAAAATGGGCGCCATCATCCGGGCCAAGATCCTCGGGCCCTATAATGTCATCGGAGATGGGGTTGGGGTTATCCAATTGATTCTATTACAGTTTGGAGCCTCACACCTCTGCCCCCTAACTATCACTAGAAACACATGCCGACTGAAATACAAGTGCATATTGCAGTACAGGCAGCCTCCGGGTTACATACCAGATAGGTTACATAGGTTTGTTCTTAAGTTGAATTTGTATGTAAGTCGGAACTGTATATTTTATCATTGTAATCGCAGCCATAACTTTTTTGGTCTCTGTGACAATTGGATTTTAAAAATGTTGGGTTGTCATAAGAACCAGGAGTAACAATAAATCTTCATTACAGACACCTGTGATAACTGTTACAGCTGATTATTGTAGCCTATGGATAAAGTACAGGAAATTACCAATATCCAGAGGTCCGTTTGTAACTATGGGTCGTATGTAAGTCAGGTGTTCTTAAGTAGGGGACTGCCTGTATGTTGTATAGTAAAGCAAAAAGTGTAAAAAAAAAAGGAAAAAAAAAATCTACATTTTAATTTCCCCTTTTCCCCAGAAAGCATAGATAAGTAACCGAATAAAATCATACACAGGGATGAAAGAAACCGAATCTGTGACGATCATTGCAGATTCAGGTCCTCAAGCCCGGACTATAGCCAGAAGTTCTGGTTCAGCGTTCGGGCTCACCCCCGCTGGTAACAGCTGTGCCATGTAAAGGGTAACACCAGTGATTGATGCCATCCCTGATGGGTAAGCGAACCCGTTGAGGTTCAGGTTCGCCAAGTCCGAATGAACCCAAACCTGAACGGGTTTACTCATCCCCAATTATAAACATTCTCATATCCCCCACATCATAAAATGCCGAAGCTATCAAATTCTAAAGATAACTTTTGCATATGGTGAACGCACTTGTCAGAATCCTGCTTTTTCACCCTTTTGCCTTTTCTAAAAGTGGAATAAAATGTTATCAAACATTTATACAGTCCCCAAAATAGCATAAAGTGCTTGTCCCATAAATAAAGCCACTTTACATGATTCTGTACTCTGAAGTGTAAAAAGTGAGCAGTTTATGGATATGGGGATATGTATCAATACCCTTATACAAAAAACGATTCCATAACAAAACCATGGTAATTCCGCGATTGTACTGACCTGAAGAATAAAAGGAGGTGCCCACTGCCCAGGTCTCTTTCTGCCCTTCAGGTAAAGTTCTCAAAAGTTAGTCACAATGGGGCAGATTTACTTACCCGGCCTATTCGCGATCCAGCGGCGTGTTCTCTGAACAGGATTCGGGTCCGGACGAGATTTATGAAGGTAGTTCCTCCGCCGTCCACCAGGTGGCGCTGCTGCGCTGAAAATCATCTGAACGCAATGGAGTTCACCAAGCTGGACCAGGTGAAGGTAAGTGCTTCCCAAGCGACACATTTTCGGTTTTTAAATGCGGCGGTTTTTCCGAATACGTCGGGTTTTCGTTCGGCCTCGCCCCCCGATTTCCGTTGCGTGCATGCCGGCGCCGATGCACCACAATCCGATCGCGTGCACCAAAATCCCGGGGCAATTCAGGTACAATCGGCGCAAATCGGAAATATTCAGGTAACACGTCGGGAAAACGCGAATCGGGCCCTTAGTAAATGACCCCCAATGTGTTCTAGTATCCTTTACTTGAAGTGTAGAATGACAGTTAGAAACAATGGGGCACATTTACTAAGGGTCCGTATCGTTTTTTTCCTCCTTGTTTTCAGAATTTTACCGTTTTGCTCCGAATTGCCCTGGGTTTTTGGCGCACGTGATTGGATTGTGTCGTGGCTCCGGCTTGCATGGGATGAAAAACTGGGGGGGCGTGGTCGTCGAAAATCCCGACAGATTTGGAAAAATTGTGCTATTTAAACAAAAAAAAAATGTTGCTTGACACACACTTACATGCACCAGGAATAGGATGGTGAACTCCGGCGGACCTCAGCGCAGCAGCGACACCTGGTGGATATCGGGCGCACGACCCTAGTGAATCCCGGAAGAACCTGAATCCTTGTCGGAGAACGCACCGCTGGGTCGCGACAGGACTGGGTAAGTAAATGAGCCCCAATGTCCCACATTTATCATAACTAGTACAGTCTGTACTATATGCAGTTGCCTGTGGCGTGTGCAGGGGGCACCAGATTAATCAAAACTGGCGCACGATCTCCATGAATCTGGTGCCCCCAGCACTGCTCCATCAGAATGCACCATTTTTTTTTTTTGGTGCACTGTTCATGCTGCAGAATTGTGGTGCACTTCAGTAATAAATGTGGCGCACGGTCTGACGAAGCTGTATCAGACCCTTTAGGAGCACACTTTTTCTGCCTTGTCGGACACAGAGCAGCCACGACACAAAACTGGCACAGACACTTTATAAATACATGTACAAACAGTTTCAATGTTGTTTTCACTGCAAAGTCAGACAAAAAACTGGTGCAAATGCAACCCTTTAGCAATGGACCATGGTGGCCTCAAAATTGGCTTGTCTCCTAGACCCATGGAGTCCAGTACAGGCTTGGAGGCTTTGAGAGGATCTTATAATAAGGTGGGACAGTAGCACTCAAATATCCCAACATAAACTGGGGCACATTTACTAAAAACAATGCAAACAGTACTATGTGCAGTGTCCTGTGTAGTGTGCAGGGGGCGCCAGATTCAGGATTTCTGGCGCACATTCTTCATGAACCTCTGCACAGCTCCGACAGAGTGCACCAATTTTTTTTTTTCGCAAAGTCCACCGGTTCTGACCTATAGACTAGGTCGGAACTGGCAGAGATTTTTGTGTTCCTGGTCAGGGTCGGCTCCAAGTTTCAGTAGGCCCCTGGGCGACAGAGCCTCAGTGGGCCCCTTTCACAAGGCGGCATTAAAAATTCGGAAACTAAGACAGTCCCTTGTTCCCTAAAATATTCCCTAGTTTGAAATACCAATCAGTCCCCTCATGGTTATTTTATGTACAGCCCCCTCATGGTTATTTTATACAAACCCCCCCCCCTCACCCACTATGGATGCATTAGATACAGCCCCCCTCACCCCCATGGATTCCCTATGTATAGCCATATGTGGGCCCCCAGCAGCTCTGGGCCCTGGCACTTGCCAGGTATGCCCAGTGCTGGCGCCGGCCGTGTTCCTGGTAAAACCATTTACTGAATGGAGTGTAGACAAAGGATGTGCACCAGCTTTTCGTTCATATGGAGCCTTCCGGGGTACGTATGTGCTATATTTTTTGTGATCGTTGTGCATATGGACCCCTAGCGATCATCCACTCGCCCCCCCATCTACATGAGATGCTATGCTGTCAATGTATTAGCCTCTGCACTCTATAAATAGCACAGAACGGCACAGGGCGCTCAGTTAATAGCGTAGCTCTCCGGCGGCTGCTTTGGCGATTGCTACATCTGTATCCTTCCAAAACACAATATACAAGAAGATAATGGAGTGAACTTAATGAACTGAATGCGAGCAATGGTAGCAAATATTCCAGCCCCGGTCACACAAATAGCCGCCGTCATCATCCCCAATCACACAGCTGCACAACCACAATAAAACGGGAGCGGAAATCAGGTCCAAATGATCCATTAATCCCTTCATATTCCATCAAAGGGGCGAATGAATACATGAATTAGTGGCATTAGACACCCTCTTTTTATATAATATTTTTAATTAGTATTACCCATAGACAATCCACTTATTGTGCCGACGCAGTCACCGCTGTTTGCAGCACCGGAACAAGGATGTAATCTTAAATATGCAATTTATCCAACTTTTGCCTACAGTATAATTAAATCCTAATGGAAGAGAGGTGCAATTACCTATAAATACTATGCTAATGTGTGTGAAATATTGTGGTGGTATTTTATTTAGTGTTAGCGAGCCCCGGGATTTTGTGCTATGCTTGTAATTTGCTGGAATAGGTCAATGGATTGAACTGCTGTCGTTTTCTGTAATAAGCAAACAGATTTTAGACCGTAAAGAACCAGACATTGTTTGGCTACGTCATTATGGGGAAAGGAAAAGGGCATCTGTTCTTTGTCGAGCCTGAAACATGCTACTGATTTAATGACCTAAAGCAAAATACATTATTTCCAAGAGCAGTCTACAGTAATGTAACCTTTGATGTACCTAGATTACAGTGTTTACTTACACTTCCCACTCCGGCAGATCGCTATGTTGGTCTTGGCCAACGGAATGCAATTATTGTGATTTTCCCAAAATACTGATATAGACTCATTGCAAATAAACACTTTGATAGAAACACAGTTATGTCTCAGGCAGATGTGTAGAGGATTACAGGTAGGGATTAGAGGGGCTGTTCAAGTTGGGGCTTAGACAAGTTCAGCCAAAACCGAACCTGAAAATTTGGTCCAGATTTGGGTCTATATACCGAACCCATACGCTCAACCCTACCATTAATATCCAAGAACTGTTCCGGCCCGCATCACTTATGGTATGAGTATTGGCACACAAGTCAACAGCATATAGATTGCCAATCATGGAAGTTACCGGCATGCTGGGTGGTGGGGGGAGGGTGAACTGAACCCAAACCGGAACACTGGACTTCTGGCTGAAGTCCGGGTTTTAGGACTCAAACAAGCAATGTTCGGCATGGTCCCATGGTCCCCAGTATGGGTTTGGGTCCGTTTATCACTATTTTGGGTCCGTTTATAGGTCTTATCATAAGACTCTGTAAAATTGCTTCTTCCACTGTCCCATAAAGACTCTTAGAGGGTATATATGAAGGGTATTTTTCCAAAAATTGTGGCAAGAATATATTTCTCTGTTGACCCGTAGAATGGGAGTTAAAGAAGAGCCACCTTCTCTTATGGTCGTCTTTATAGATTCTAGTATGGATAAACAACACTACATTTGAATCTGCGTTGGGTCTCCAAGCAGGATATCCTCTCTATAATATCCTATTAGCAGCTGCACTCATCCACTTAAACCTTGCCCTATGTTTTCGGAGGGGATTTATGGGCCCACTTCCGATGCCATTGAGTTAAGTTCCACTGAGAGTAGTTGGATCAGTTATCCAACTGAGACAAAGAATGAGGTTCACTCGCTCTTTTGGGCTGTCCTAGTGGTCATCATTGTGGGGCAACCTCTTGAACCATATCATTCTGTTTCCATATACTATTACATACTATAATTTTCCATAATTATCCAGAATTTCGAGTAGCTACTGAAGTAGACGTGAAGTCTCTTTGCGTTAAAACGGTTAATTGCATCCAGCTCTTAGTCAATGGAATTGAGCGTTTCCATATCTCGAAGCTCTATAAGAAGCGATGGAATTAGCTGCGGCATTTCAATAGTGTATTAGATTTCCCATTAGACTCTGCTGTTCAAATGTTTACCATAAATCAGGGTGAAATATCCATTGGAAAAAACACAAGAGCCCACAGAGCGGGGGGGAAATATCATTAATTGTTTCCACCGCCATCCACTAACTTTGACCTCTACGACTCGATATTTAATCTACAAAAAAAAATAAGCAATTGCAGTGGTCCGTTTCATACATCCCTCGTACGCGCTCATAAGATATATCAGCAGGCTTTTAATTATCCCGCAAATGATTCTATTAAGCATTCTCCTTGCATATTAAGTGGAGGAGACATTGTTTGCAGTTTCTCTCGCCGCTTGCAACGGGAGAATGTGGGCAGACATCGAGAAAGAAAAATCAAATTATTTCCCTAAATGAAAACAACCTGTACGGAAGCAGCCATTTGGAATAATGACAGCCGGGCTGACAGCCTGACCTGTTGCCTCAAATCCCACCATTACTTAGGAGCTTGAAATGTGACAAAAATATGTCATGTACAAACAAGCCGAGACACTATTAGAGTAAATACAAGGAATCGGGAGATATTTTTGTGTGGAGCGGTACGTGTGCTTTTATAATGGTTATCACAGCCGGAGTAATTCTGTTAAGTCTCATACTCTCTCCGAGTAGTAGACATCATAACGAAGTCTGTCGGAATGGAGTGACTGGCTGTCTGGCTGAGAAAACAGCTTGTTAAAACCTCTACTCGGGGAGCCGAGGACTACTCAACTGGAAGGGGCGCAAAATAAAATCCGGTTTCTGGTTAAGTAGCGGCATACTGTTTCTCATACGTAATATATGTTGTTGGCAGGACTGGTATTATATACAGGTGGTCCCCTACTTAAGGCCACTGACTTACAGATTACCCCTAGTTACAGACGGACCCCTCTGCCCCCTGTGACCTCTGGTGAAGCTCTCTGGATGCTTTACTATAGTCAAAGACTGCAATGATCAGATTAAAAGTTTCTGTAATGAAGCTTTATTGATAATCCCTGTTACCATGACAGCAAAAATTTTTGAAACTCCAATTGTCACTGGGGCAAAAAAATAATTTTTGTCTGGATTTACAATTGCAAAATATACAGTTTAGAATTACATACAAATTCAATTTAAGAACAAACCTATGGAACCTAATCCGGGGATCGCCTTTATAACAGAGGATAAATGGGGTTGTCTCTTGTAAAAAAAACCTCTTTTTGAATAGACACTGCATTTTCTAATCCCAATTTTATAAGAGGAACCCACCTCCGGACAGATTTTTCCATTTTTCCTTGTATTTCATATCTTAAGTAGGGATGAGCAGACCTGTTCAAGTCCGGGTTTGGCCGAGTTGGGCGAAACCAAACCTGAAAGTTACCGAATCCGAACATTTACCCCCAATGCTTTGGAGACATTAGGGTAGGTTGCAGTTCCAGTCCCCTGATCACTAATCTCAAAAGTTCTTTTAAAGGAGTTGCCTTATGAAGCCACTATTGGATCTTTTAGAAGAGGATTCTTACCCTTTGTGGCAGAAGAACGAGTTGGAAACTTCCAGCCCTGTAGTTATACCTTTGTGTGTGTTTCAAATGTTTACCATAAATCAGGGTGAAATATTCATTGAAAAAAACACAAGAGCACACAGAGCGGGGGGGAAATATCATTGATTGTTTCCACCACCTTCCACTAACTTTGACCTCTACGAGTAGCTCCAGGACTGTGAATACTTAAATGGAACCTGTCGCCACATTTTCACAAATACGGCTAGTGACAGGTTCCCATAGAGTCCTATTAACTAACTGACACACTTCTTTTAGCTTAAAATTGTTACCCTCATAACTCCATTAATCAACTTTAAGTTATATTCCCTGGCATTGGAGGGGGTGTGTCCTGCTTGACCTGTGCCACCCATCTACTCATTCTCCATGTTCCATGCATGTTGCAATGTGTACACCATGTATGTTTCTGATCACATGAAATCACAGCAGCTTTTACTCCTCCCATCCTCCATGGAGGCTGCTGTGATATCTTGTGGAGCTTCTAGCAACACACACAATGGTTTATATTACATAGATCTCCAGGGCTTGAAGTTTCCAACTCATTCTTCTTCCCACCTGGTGCACTTGGAGCAGCTACAATCCTTGTACATTCAGTAGGTGTAAGCCGAACACTTGCTTGGCCAACAGCAGTTCCTCCCATTTTCTGATATTCAGAATTCAGAGAATATTTCCTCTTGATGAGATATAGTTGGAGCCTACCGGAAATTAACCCTTACAGCCCTTGCATCATCCATGCGTCCTATTCCAGCTCTCTGCGTTATGAGTACATCCAGATAAATTCATGTTTTCTTTGCTTCTTCCCTTTGATGGGCCATAATCCCGTCACTCAGAAGTGATTGTTTTGTTACTATGGACACGCAGATTATAGGTGTGAGTGCTTGTTATTGTACCAGGGGATCCGTGAGATTTCTCCGCAGGTTTGCAGTCCTGTGGCTTTTAGACTTTAGTGTCCAAGGATTTTGGGTTTATCTGGTTAACACATCTGAAGCGTTATAATGATATAACTATAGTTTAGGTTTCTAGGGGTTTGTAATCATATAGGAAATCTCTTATCATTCCCCAAATTACTCCTGCTACAATCACTAGGATTGACCGAAATCTTCGGTATAATAACTGCAGGAAACCCAAATTCATCATCACTGCCATAAGCTCCTATCGATATGTAATGGACTTCTCTCCTGTGGAGTGGAGGCAACAGAAAACAAAAAAAAGTTGTCATGATCTACTAAGAAAAATATTGGGAAAAACATTTCTAAAGGGAACCTGTCAGGTCAATTTGAAACACTCAAACACCCACAGGTGGTAATGAACGGCCCCATGAAAATTGAAAGATCTGTTTGGGTCACAAACCCCCGCAATTCACACCCGCCGGGGGTGCTGGCCAGCAGCATTGAAACCACTGTGGCTGCATGTGCTGCAACTTTGGGCAGGATCATCGCTGGCACTGATCAGCGAGGGGGTTCAGCCGAACCCAAACTTTGCATTTTGGGTCCACTTAACAGCAGTGTCCCCAAACACCCTACGTAAGCTTTGTCCTTGACTGCATTTAAAAAATCCCAAACATTTATACTCACCTGGGTCTGGAGCTCTTGGCACCTGCACGATGCTGCAACGTAGTGCACCTGGGATCACTGTGCACGTGCCGTAGGTATGAGCGGTGTTATGCCCGCTTTATTGAAGCATCATAAGGAGAGGAGCCAGAACCTAGAGCCTCAGATGTGAGTCCAATGTGCCTCACGAAGTATAAATGATTGTTTGTTTCATATAAGGCGATTTGTAACAGTAAACCGCAGGTCCACACGGACCTGTTGTTGTTTTAGTGTCCCAAATCCACCTGGAAGGTTCTCTTTAAAGGGGTTTAAGACTTTTTAATAAATCTCTGCATGTCTCTGCATGTATATGTACCTGTATCTTTGCCTCCTTTGAGAGCTTCAGCCTTCCTCTGCCTTCCCCATGCTGCCCTCTACATATCTACACAGCTTCAAGTTTCTCACGCCTCCAGTCCATCCTAATGGCGTCACCCACTGTGCCGCTTTCTTTCCCAGGCTGGTAGGGCAGGTTGAGTCATAATTTCATGCTGCAGCCCTTCCTATTATCTAACATCCTATTATCAAACATCTAAACAAAGATCCACCGAATGTTTGCAGACAGCACTAAAGTAAGTAGCAGGACTGCTCAAACGCTTGATGAAGATTCAGGGATTATTATTAAGGCAGTAAAATCACATGGGCAAGTTATGTAAAAGAGTATCCAAACCCTTTAATTTGCCCAAATACATGTAGATTTGTCCCAGTTCAGTCTCAATAGATAGAGGGCAGTGCCTATCATATGAAACACAGATCCTTTTTCCTTTTAAATGGTTTTCTAGAAATTTGGGTGTCCACCCTAGGGGTGTAAAAAAGACAAACAAAACCTGCATACCACTGACAGCTCTGACAGCTCCTGGTTCCCGATACTTGCAGTTTCAGTGGCTTCTTTTCTCTGTAAGTGTCAGGGTTTCAAAGGGCCTGCTTTGACCAAACCAAGGTCTCCTTGGATCATGGGCCTCTGGTGGCCTGTGATTTGATAAGACCATGAGCATAGCAGGTTCCATGACCTCCTGGCACTTCCCAAGAGTCTTTGTGATCAGGAGGGTGGAGTGATCTCTTCTCTACATGATGTGTTTGTTTTCCATGCAATGTTTTCTGTAAATGATAAGCGACCGTCGTAAGAACAAAACACCAGGAGATGGAAAACACACCGGGGGCCTCGCTGCGGCGGCCACATTTTCTAAGTATAGATTGTAGCAATTTACTTTCAAACAACTCATTTTCACTATTTGACATGTTCATTAACCCAAGGTAGAAAAATTATTTTGCTGCATGGATTTTCCACCGATCGATATATTAGTCATTCGGGCACGTATCATTAGTGCTGGCCACGCAGGTCCATCTCTCTTCGACTACCTGGTAGGGTAGCATGTCAAGTCCTGCCTGCCAGGTGCTGCGGGTCACCAACCTTCGCAGACTCGTCCCTTTTGCTTTTTAATTGGTTTGCTCCTAATGATAGGGCTAAATGATGTGTTCTAGAGAGGAGATTGTGGTTAAAAGATGCGTCCCGGCTCTGCAATTAAGATAAACACAGGCAAAATATCTCATTAGATGTGTTGTTGCTTCGTTAATAGATACTAATTTTGTTTCTGTAAAGGGGAGAAGTTCTACTTTAGGAGTCGCCTAAAATAAAGTGCAGTGCTCACACCTGCAGAAATTGTGGCCGAATCTGGAGGATATAAGGCCTAGTCAGATGGCCAGTACCTGATCCGTGTTCCAACAATGAACATTGGCCATCTTGGCTGTGATCATTGCTCTCTGTGACATCATCGGGAAGCGACGATCTGTCACCATGACAGCTTCTGGTCTTTCCAAGACCAGAGGACTTGAAGGCCCTATTCTGAAGACAACCTAGTCAAAAAAGGACTCCACATATCATAGTTATCTATAGGGGTGAATTTTCCTAAAGTGCATCCCGAGCTACTGCATGGGGCTCCAGAAACTAGGAGAGCCATGCATGGTGGTGAAACCAAGGAGGCCTTCCTCCTTAACCACCCTTTGTTTCGACATGATGCAGCCTGAAGCCGCAGGTGGGAGGGAGATGTTTTTAGACACAGAGGAGTAGAAGGGACAATGTCAAACCAAGGAGCGGGGCTCTGAGACCTAAGTTTACTTGGAAACATTTGTGTGGATCAACGGCACCATACTGAAAATATTGTGGTCACAATACATCACTGTTGTTCTGGGTGAATGTGTTGACTGGTAGCATTATATGATTCATAAAATGCTGCTTCCATGGCTGGGTTTGTGGTTATATGTTATGGATTATATATGGCCTTATGGATAAGTCCTTGAAGTACAATTCAGATGGGGATTTATGATTCATATGCAGTGAAATGTTTATGCCGGATGAGATCCGTTGTTCATAAACTTTAGAGGGGTTACTCCTAGAGGGGTTTTCAAGGGCTATAGTATTGATGACCATCAATATCCGGTTGGTGCTGTCTTATACCCTGCAGCACACGATTGGCTGTTTGTGGCCGTGGCACTCTGGTGGGCATTATGTCTGCATCACAAGACTGTGACATCACAATTTTTATTGAACGAGTTTGCTCGCATTTCGGTCCAATTGAAGTGAAGAGTGAAAAGTTGCAATACTCAGTATGGTACAACCCCTATATAATGAACGGTGTTGGGCTCGGTAAGCAGTAAAGAAGCTTACCGAGGAATACTACAGTTCCTGTCAAAGAGTTGATCAATTGGGATCCCAATGGGAGTGGGGATACATCATTAATATTATAACCCCCAATGAACCCTCTAAAGAACCATTCAGTGGTGGTCACAAAATAAAAGAAGTTGACTTTATGCTCTACTGGGACTCAGACATTTACTATCATAGAAGACTTCCAGCTGGTATTCTGCTTATTATGTGTGTTATGCTTATACATTTATGCAAGGGTTTCCCAGGAATATCCCGGTTTCTGGATAAATCGCCAGCCATGCATTTATAGGAACATCTGGCACGCCAAATTTAGCAACCTACAAGTGAGCAGGATTTATAGGACCAGCTTTAACATCTGTGAGCAAATATGCCAAGGTTTAATAATACCATATGGAACCTATCGACCAGCATGCCCAACCAGATCACTTCCTGTATCCAAGACCCAAACAGGGTCCTAAGAGACTTCTTTCCAATGTCAAATGTTCTCAGTTAACCTCTACCTTGGTTCTAATATTATAACCACTGACATGTATCCTAATTACAGTTACACCTAGGAAGGTTTATTCAATTCCAGCAATAACATGAGGTGAGTTGAGCCTGTTGCCTAAGCCAGCAGCACCTGCAGCCAAATGGGGGGCAACATCAGGGGTGCAGTCACTGGTGGACATGTATCTTAGGTTTGGTGTATAATTGAGACTTTTGATTTTTTTCGCGCCTTATGTATGATCATGTCTATTTTCTCGTGATACATGTTTAGTTTTTCCTATTCTGGCTGGTGCAACTTCTGGCTTTTTTTTGAGACATTTAATTGCAAATGTCTCAAATCCACATGGACAAAAGCCAGGAGAGGGGGTTCTGTACAGGAATAACCACTTCTATAAATTTTGGATTTGAGGCCATGGTCTGGATTTTTAAGCTCCCTAGCCACATCCCAGGGTGATGATGACATTTGAGGGTGGGGTTACAAGTGGCGTTTGGGATGTTTTTTCAAAACATTCCATAAACGCATGAGTTTTACATGTCACCATGCGTTTGATGGTTTGAAAGCGTTTCTCTTCATTGATGGAAGTGTAAGCAGCAGATTACACTTCCAGCAATGAAGAAAAAACGCTTTCTAACCAGCCAAATGCATAGTAACATGTAAAACTCACGCGCTTCTGCAATGCATTTAAAAACACCAAATGCCACATGTGAACACAGCTTTGAAGGCTGTTAAAGGAAACTCACCCCCACTCCTCTGCATCTTCATCTTCAGTCCTGACACATTGCAATCACCTAGACAAGAAACTTATAATTAGCAGCACGGAGCACGGGGACAAGATGTCCACCAATCCAGGCTGCTAATTATGCACTCCTTCGACCACCTACCTCTTCCAGCAGGACGTCACACGAGAGGTATAAATTCACGCCCCTCGTGTGATGTCACCTTACTCTCCCATGCTCCCGGAGTAAGCAAAAAAAGTGATACATAAGTGAAAAGTTACACGCAACATCTGAAAAATAAATATATGTAAGGCATGGCACATGATGCATAACAAGGGTGTACTTGAGAAACAACAGCAAAATTTGCAGTGTCAAGTCACAAAAAGTTCCAAATAAAGAAAAAATAAAACAAGCAAAAATAAAGATACATGTACCCCACTGACTACAATGCAAGACCTGACTCTTACAATTAGTGTTTCCTCACACCTGATGTCAGCACATGTGTGAGTCACTGCATGGAGAACCCACTAACTAAAAAAATGACCTGATATCTCATCATAAAGGATGGCAAAGGTCCCTCTCCCGGCTTTACAACAGGAGACGAATGGTTAATGCTGTCAAGACAGCGCAACAAATTTCACCCCTCCTCAGTCCACTTCCGATGCTGTACCAGAGAAAGTGATAACTCACCTGCTTCCTGCGACCGTCTACTATTTAAGCACTTTTCTTCTTGATGGAAATCGCTTTAGTATGAGAAAATGCACCACTCTGACCATGATGAAGGCCACAGTTCAGGTGGTAGCGCCGGATGCTGACAGGCCTATTTCCAGCCTGTCAGAATGAAATACTAATAGTGGGTCCTATCACTTGTGACATTGCCTTCTCCTGTTCTGCATCTCAAGGTTACTGTGAGCCACGCAGGCGCTTCCTATGCAGATGGCAATGGACGTATCAGCATATGAATCCTGCCCGGATCTCAGACGACGATCATGAAGAAGAGGTTATGGTCCAAAAAAATATGTTATCTTTAATTATCTTTAGTCTCAAGATATGTTCTTCTGCCGCTGAACTAATTGCATGTGTGATTTTGTTTACCCCTTTATTTATTAGGAAAGTCACCATAATATTACTGTGGGGAATGGCAGAATTGCTTAATTACAAACCTTAATTAAGGTAGCTCGTTATTCGTGAAACATGGCCAGACACCGAGTGCCTGAATCTGACTACAGAGGAAAATATTTTCTTCTTCCAGCCTTCCATGTTTGGATGCTAGGAGTCGTTGCTAGACGTTCCTTCACCCTTGTGTAGATATATGTAATGACCGTGGTCATAGTGGAGGAGTTTATTGACAAACGACTTGGCTCTCGGGAACATGTGTTGCCAACCATAATACCTATACCCATGGTTGTAAGCTTCTTCACCCCTAATGGTCATCTATTTGCTTATCAAACTAAATGGGCCAACAACTTTAAAACTTGTGGGTATATATAAGAGGGTAAACCCTTTACGTGGCTCTTGACACTTAGTCCGGTACACTGCGGATGGTTCTCCCAGTTTTGTGTATGCCTTTTGACTACTGTTGACCCAACCCAACCTCAGTCAAGAGTAGTGATGAGCAAACACGTTAAAATTCAGGTTCGGCTGATTTAGTTTAAAAACCTGTTTGGGTCAGTGTTCAAGTACGTAACCCCGACCCAAAGCAGTAAGACCTGCAATTGGCACTGAAGTTAACTCTTTAAATGCCAAGGGCAAAGTCACCGGCAGCATTTAAATCTCAATACTTAGATGCACCAGCACTAACCTGCCCACGCAGTGCAGGGTACCTCCATTTATGGGAGGATCATCGCACCCTGATGACATCATCAGAAATTATTACCCTCCCCAAAATGGGATTTGAATTATGTTGGCGACTCGATTGCTACTTAGCAGGTGTGTTACTCGTTTAGGTCTGGGTTTTTTACCAAAATCAACCTAACCTGAATGGAGCAGCAGTTTTATTCCCTGTTTTGTATGTGACCCATAGTTGTGAACCCTACTCAAGGATCAATGAATAATGGTTCTCACAGTTCTGTGTGTTACCTTTAGTTTCGAACTCCAGGATGGAGCAACAATGGTTATCCCAGTTTTGTACATGACTCCAGACCATTAGTTTCAAGGACAGAGTAACAGTGGTTCTTCCAGTTGTGGGCTCTTGGGCTCTTGACCTTTAGGTGGACTCTCACTCAAGAGTGACACAGCAATGGTGGAAAACTATAGCCCAGGTCAACCCGATCTACAGCTTAATCAGGGCTTGCCAGCTGAACCTAACTACACTTCGCAGGTCAAGCCATTAAGTAATGCAGCTTCTCTGTTCTGCCTCCTTTTCTGTCTCCTATTGCCGATGAACGGGGTGTTTCCTAATATGGACAGTGACATCACGGGGTCCTCCCCAATGCTGAGCCACATATGTGCTTGGGGGGGATGTGAGGAGAGATGCAATAAACTGCATCTGCTCCCCATAATGTCCATTGCCTCCTCCGAGCGCATACGTCGCTCAGCCAGAGGCTGGAGGATGAAAAGACGTTTTGCTACGTCTTTCCATCCTGTAATTTTGGATTTACAGGATGTTGAGTGGCTATGTGGAGGCAAAAACTATGCCTCCGTCTGCCACTATTTGTCAATGTATACGCTAAACATATACAAAAAACGTGATGTGAACCAAGCCGTATGTGGCTTAAATTCGAAAGAGGCCATTTTATCATATTTAGTACACCAACAACCCCTATTTAACAAGGGTCAAAACTTTGATCTATTATTCCGGTATAGACCAAGTCAACTAATAGGACATCACTTTGTCCACCTTCAATGGATTCAACCTCTTTCTCGTTCTGGCTTATAAAATTGAAGTCCAGAAACTCATGGGTAAAAATTCCAGTAATTTCCTAAAGCGTGTAATAAAACGGCAGAAAAAGTGCGGCTTTTCTGTAAAACCACTGACGATGTGCCTTTGAGAGCAATGACATGACATCATGGAACCCTCGCTGCCAATAAATCTCAAGATTTTAAATACCGAAAGCCCGGAAAAGAATAGACAATACACTGAAAGAGTTTCATTTCCCGCGAACACAGCATGAGAAGACGCCTCAATTCCCTGCCTCTATTTTCTCCGAATGTTTTCACTTTAATCATATTTTTTTCATTATTACCAGTTGGACATCATACACTACATTGCTTTCATATAATGCAAAATGGAATAAACCTATTGTACTTGTGAAATCTGCAGAAGTGTCACAGTGGGACACCAATGTCCTGTCTTTATCTAGAATCCCAGGTTCCGGCTGGAGATGTAACAAGCTTCCCGCTGTACCTCCGATCTTTAGTGACCTCATCTATGACATGAAAGAGCTGCCGCTCCTGGATGGAAGGTCTTTTTTTTTTTTTTTGCTCACCCACAGATTTAACTACCTTGTACATTCAGGTTACCATTAGCTCTTTCTCAGGTCAAAGGGCCCATGAAACTGCAAGAAGGGTAATTATGAAATCTTTGTTGGCCAGCCGGCCTCTGACACCTGTACACACACAGTAGATTGGACAAGCGCGACCCAATAAAGCGGAAGATGCGGCATGGCTGGAAATAGCGCTGACATGGTGCTTTGGCATGCATCGTTAACGGCTCAGTAGACTTGTTTAGGCCGGTAATGATATTGCTGAATACCTCCCGGGCCTTGGAGTCGTCTGATGGCAAGTCCTCTCCCGTACTTTTGCTACGTCTCTGTCTACGAAAGGTCAAGTTGGAATTTGAAATTATTCTGGGATCAGCAATGTCACCACTTTTTAGATTGTTAGGCATATTTAAAGGGCTTCAAAGATGGTGCAAAGCATCAACGTAATATAAATGGGGCATTGAGGGACGTGTTTTTTTGGTGTATAATTGAGACATTTGGAAGGTCCTTTTTGCACCTTATGTATGAGGGTATATCTTTTCTTATGTTATATGTTTAGTTTTTCCTGTCTTGGTAGGTCCAACTTTTGGCTTTTTCTTGAGACTTTGGGGGTCATTTACTAAGGGCCCGATTCGCGTTTTCCCGACGTGTTACCCGAATATTTCCGATTTGCGCCGATTTCCCCTGAATTGCCCCAGGATTTTGGCGCACGCGATCGGATTCTGGTGCATCGGCGCTGGCATGCACGCAACAGGGGGGCGTGGCCGAGCGAAAACACGACGGATTCAGAAAAACCGCCGCATTTAAAACAAAAAATCTGTCGCGGAGCTTGCACTTACCTTCACTCAGCCCGGCTCGGTGAACTCCAGTTCCGATGCTTTTCAGCGCAGCACCGCCACCTGGTGGACGGTGGAGGAACTACCTTAATAAATCCCGGCCGGACCCGAATCCAGCGCAGAGAACGCTCCACTGGGTCGCGAATGGACCAGGTAAGTAAATCTGCCCCTTTGTGTTGCAAATGTCTCAAACCCACTTGGACACAAGCCACGTGAAGGGTTATATACAGGAGTGGACACTAACATAAATTTTGGATTTGAGGCCTGCATTTTTAAGCACTGTAGTCACAACCCAGGGTAATGACGATATATTAGGGTACGGTCACATGTGGCATTTGGGATGCATTTTCCAAAGCATCACAGATTTACATTTTACCTTGTTTTTGATTGGTTTTAAAGTATTTCTCTTTATTGTTGGAAGTTAGACATTTTCACATATATAACATGAATATTACAATAACAGTTTTACAGAAAAACAGTAAATAACAGTTCTCTACAACCATTTTATTACCATTACATTAAAATAGGGTCCAAGCCCTTGACCAGGTGCAGATTTGCGCCTAAAAATTATTATAAAAATGCAGCACCTTATCTGTGAAAAAGAGCTCCATCAACGATCCTGGATGGATCCAAGTGTCACCCGAAGAGTTAAGTATACAATATAGCATACTTGCGCCTAAAAAGTTGCAAAAGTAAGCATAAAAAGATACATAAGTGAAAAGTTGCACAGAATATTTGGAAAATAAAGATACATAAGGTGCACTGCACAAGGGGCAGACAAAGGAGTACTTGGTAAACGACAACAAAAGTTGCAGTGAAAAGTGGCAAAAAAACAAAAAGTCACAAAAAAAAAGCAAAAATAAAGATACATGCCCCCCCATTGATATGTTATCCCTTCCTGTCGAAGGGACAAATGACTGTACAGCTATCTGAGAGCAGGTGAGACAGACTGAGATATCCAGAAACTATTACTGATGGCCTATCCACAAAATATTTAGTGGGCCACCAACGAAAACAGAGAGTATGGAGTCTAAGAGGGGCACTTATTCATTTTGGCGCTGGGTGGCGCTGAAACCGTTCTATGTTTTTCAGTGGGGTGTAAGTTTATGGCGCAAGGGATTAATAAAGTACCGCAAAAACTGATAGGTTTATAACTCCCTATACTTGATTTTAGCTGCTCTCTTTTTGCGCCACAAGACGAGTCCGAAAAATTGAAGCCCCAGAGAACTGTTGGATTCACATGCGGCACCGCAATTTTCCGCACAAAAGTTGAACAAGCCGTGAGTGTCAGAAATCACCAATATTACTTGAAGCGCAAGAGGCGGAGAAAGTAAGAAATAACAGCACCAGTTTTCTGCTTGAAAGGCCAAAATAAATGACCCCCTCTTGGTAGTGGCCAGAACTAACTAATTCCTTAATAAACCAGGCAAGACACTATAAGGAAATCTACCACCAGGATTAAGGTTTTTAAACCAAGCACACAGACATGCTGGAGTGCGCCGCCTCTTTTAGCTTCTTAAGCCATTGGGTTTTTTTTACGAACAAAAAGTTATAAAAATTATGCAAATGAGTCTGAAGGGCTCCAGGCTCCATTGACATCTATGGAGCCCCCCAGGCACATTTGCATAATTTCAGGCATGAGAAGTTAAAAGAAGAACAGATCCCGACAGAGGGGGCACACACCAGCATGTGCTCAGTTTACAAACCTTAATCCTGGTAGTAGATGTCCTTTAAGGGGCTTCAGAAGGTAGAGCTGCATCTGGCCCAGGAGCCTCTAGTTATGTCTCTGCGGATATGTTACCTTTTGTTGATTAAGAATGTAACTTGTTTCCCGTTTTTGACTGTTTTGTTTAAATAATTAAAATATATATATTCAAAAGCAAATAAAACATGAAAGACGTCACATGAAAAGCAAAAATAGACTGAGTGGGAGACGGAGGGCTGAGTGCAAGAAGCTGACTTCTGTTTTAGAACAGGTAAGCTACAGGAACATGTGAGGAGAAGGCAAAAATAACAGCCTTCAGCACCTGCAAGGAACGTGTTAATTGGGAGGTGGGAAATAAAACTGAAAACCTCTTATTCTGTGTGTCTGAAGCTGAAGGATTCGCAGCTGAGATCTACGTGATTAGCACGTCTTTAAGAGAAGACCATGGGGGTCATTTATCTTATCGCTCGTTGTTTTGGATACTTTTTGTCTTTTTTCCATCTGCTTCTTTGGTAATTTATCAGTTTCACTTTTTCCCTGTGTTAAATGTTTTTTTTTTTTTTTTTTGAGAAATTTGTTACAAATGTCTCAAAAATGACACACAAATGTCTCAAGTCACTTCTTTCCATTTTCGAAGTTTTCCTTAAAGGAAACCTATGACTTTTGATCTACCTATAAAGGTAGATCCGGTGGTAGGTGCATCTAACATATGCAAGTATAGTTCTTTTTAGGGCTTATCCTTTACTCCCCTCGATCTTTTCTAAGAGGCTACTGGGGCGTGGAGCAGCCGGAGCTGAGGCTACACGGCACGGCTCCTCCACACCCCAGTAGCATCTTTAATCCTCCTACCCAGACAATTCTGATTTTTTACATACATTACACACCTCTGGCACATCTCAAGCCATGTATGATATAAGTTTTATTGTGGGTAGTGGGTTGGATTCATATTAGGTCTCCATGACAACACAGAAATATTTTGGTCTGAATCTCTCAGTTAGGCTTTTAATCAGTAAATTTCCGCAATTATTAATTTCCACAGACTAATACATTACAAAAAGTTTCACAAAAAAAATAGAAACCCTGTTTTGGTTGTTTGCCCCTTGTCCTGCCAATAGTTTTCATGAAAGTCAGACATTAAGGGAAACCTATGATCAGAAACCTACCTATTAAAGTAGATCTGATAGTAGGTTCCTATTAACCTACTAAACCATAATCCATCTTTACCTGATCCTATAATACTTTCTAAACTAAGGTAAACTGTATCTAGCTAATATGTAAATTTTCCGGAGAGGCTACTGGGGCGTGAAATAGCCTTTGCTCCCACTGTCCGGAGAGTTACTCCACGCCCCAGTAGCCTCTGTCGATAATTAGCATATTAGCTAGATAAAGTTTAACTGAGTTTAGTAAGCTTTGCAGGATCAGGTCAAGATAGATTAGGGTTTAGTAGGTTAATAGAAAACCTACCATCAGATCTGCCTTAATAGATAGATTTCAGATGGTAGGTTTCCTTTAATGTAAAGCTGTTATATGTAGGGAACCACTAGAGGCATAGTTTTCCTTTATCTACCCTTGATAACCTATTTGCATATTCCTTACCCAGTGGAGCATATAAAGGTAATCTCTATATGTAGAATGAATTTCTTTCTAAAAATCAAAAATTTCTAAAAATTCTAGACTTTTTGTATGATGCAATCGTACTACACAGACCCTCCACATGGGGAGCACAAACCTTTATCACAGTTACTTTTGATGACTGGATACAGTCCTTTCGCAGATTTAGGCTACATTACAGGGCGTAACTTGAAGCTGAAGGGCCCCAGTGCAAATGGTTTACATTACTAGTCTTCTCATATTGGAAAGTGATACCTTATGGGTCCTTGAGCCTCCTGTGCCCGGTTGCGATCGCACTCTCTGCACCCCCTCAAGTTACGCCCCTGCTACATGCACACCTATCATGTGCAGAATCCGGTTGCACATAGGGTGAAGTTTGCAGCCCACTTCGGGTGAAGATGTTAGGGGTGAGTGTTGCCCCCCCCCCTTCCATCTCCATAGGAAACTGAGCAACCGGAAATCGGGGAAGTAGTAGGACCCACTCTATCTTTTGCAGTGCAGCCCACTGCAAAAGGTGTCCTCCCCGTACTGTGGCACAATAGACCTCAATGGCGACCGTGAGCTATCTGCCATTTTTGCGGCTAGGTCATGTCTGAAATTTAGGCCTTATAATGGGAGCAGATAATAGTACAGCCATCCTGACTGTAAACTTGTGATGTCTTAGATTGTTAGGAGGATATAGAGAAAAGGATAAATCCATTTACCAGGATGAGAAAAGTAAAAAATTGACCTCCGGTGCTCCTTTAATTAAGGCTTCCAGTAAATTGACCATTGATATAAATTGGACATTGATCTGGAAAATCTATTTGCATATCCCTTACCCAAAATGCAGCATGGCTGGCCTTTAATACTCCATACACCATTAAAAGTTGGCTTCAAATAGAATAGAATTATTTCCTGACCCATATCCATGGCATCAGTAAGTATCCATGGCCCCCTAGAAGGGGCGTGCACACAGTAATGACTGCACAGACTGATGACCTTCCAGAAGGCAGCAGGACATCACAGCCAGTCCCAAAATTTGATGACTAACGCTTGCCACCCCCCTTGGTTCCTGGCAGCATACAGGATAAGTATAATATTGGTGACCATTTTGGATCACCCACTTGTCTAATTAAACTTTCCTAAAGATGGCCAACCACTTAAAGGTGGCCTCCACAAAGCGATAAAATTCCTTCTTGAGCCGTAAAGAGATGGTGCAGTCTTTAGCTGCCCATGTGATGCTGTGCGGAGACATCATGGGAATGCTAACAGACACCCCAGAGACAGAGCACTTTAACAGTCAAGAGGGGAGTGCACTGCAGAAATAAGAGCGTTTCTCACACTCTCAACTATCTACACTACTATGGGGGTCATTTACTAAGGGCCCGATTCGCGTTTTCCCGACGTGTTACCCGAATATTTCCGATTTGCGGCGATTTTCCCTGAATTGCCCCGGGTTTTTGGCGCACGTGATCGGATTGTGGCGCATTGGTGCCGGCATGCACGCGACGGAAAATCGAGGGGCGTGGCCAAACGAAAACCCGACGGATTCAGAGAAACCGCCGCATTTAAAAAATGCCTTCACCAAGTATAGGATCATGCACTCCGGCGGGCCTCGGTGGACATCAGTGCAGCAGCAACACCTGGTGGACGTTGGAGGAAGACCCGAATCCACCGCAGAGAACGCGCCGCTGGATCGCGAATGGACCGGGTAAGTAAATCTGCCCCAATATGTTTAGGGGTGCAAAGTTGGAGAACTTTTTATGTAGACTGCTTCTTTAAAATGTTTGTGGCAGCACTTCTCCGGCATTTTCAGCGGATTATTATCCCTAAATCAGTGAATGTATCAGCCAAGTGCGAGTCCTGCATCTCTTTTCTCCGTAACCTCTCTCTTAATTGGCGTTGTTTGTTATTTTTTCTGTATTGTTACGAATTGATAAGGTCTAAAAAAAAGGCCAAACATAAGAAAAACAAAGCCATTAATAAAAACATCTCCGCGAATTTCAGGTCGCGTATAATTCTCCGGAACCTTTTAAAAGGTTAAAGAATGAAGCTAGTTGTGCGCAATCGGAGCCAGTGTAGGTTAGGTCTGTAGTACAATAAGAGAGTTTTATATTAGCGGGGGTGAAGGCGCTGGTCCTGATTTACGGCGCCTCGGGCTCTTTGTTTATGCTTTCTAATGGCTTTAGAGCAATTTAAAGTCTCCTGGAGCTGTCAGACACCCTCACATTTTCAGAAACTGTCTAAGTGTAAGAACATGAAGCGAAGCCGCAGACTTTCAGCGCGCAGTAATCTCGACAAAAGTTTTCTGTTTAAATTGATTTTCTGCGGAGATTACTTGGGTTTTTTCGCTTTGAGTCTCTCTGCTGATCCTCATTTTTAAGATACCAACAAAGCGTTCATAGTTTGCTCTACTTGAGCGGCAGATTGTGTGCCCTAAATACGCTTTCTGTTTACAAGTTATCATCGTGATGTGGGAAACTTTGAGCAGAAAGCTTAGAGGGAAGCTAAAACCCGGAAAAAAAATGTTTTTTTTAGATGATGTCTATGATGGGGAACATTGGAGGAAGGGTGGAAATACTATATTTGTGGAACATATAGAAGCCAATGAGATCTAATGCCAGATCTGTAGCAGCACACCCGCCCTCCTACCATGGGCACTCATAATACAGGATGAAGAGGGGCATTTAGATCTACGTAGCCCCAGGTCCTGGATGCCACGTTTTCCTCTACACCCAATATATAGCTACACTCCTCGATCTGTGCAGCTACGTACATTGTGGTTAATGGTGCCGCTGTCCCTTAAAATGAGTACAGTACATCTGAGGTATGACTGTAATGGTTCCCACGACTCATAGTTAGGTCTTAACAACTTGGTAGAGTTTTAGGTCTCATAGAATGGCCTATTATCTGGCATTACATGCCAGTCCATCAAGTGATTAACAGGTTACGGACAGGAAGCAAAAAGATTCTTGCTCACTGGTCCAAAGGGTCTCTAGTCTAGCCCAAAGACAGTCAGCAGGCTACTGACAGGACCTCCACAAGAGAAGTAGAGGCAAGTGCTAGGCAACAGGTTAGTGACAGGACCTCCATAAGAGAAACAGTTAGAGGTAAGGGGTAGGCAGAAATGTACTGACAGGACCCCATAGCACAAACAGTGAGATGCAAGGGCTAGGCAGCAGGACATTGGCAGGACACCCAATAGCATAAACAGTCAGACGTAGGAGCTGGAAACCAGGATACTGGCTATGTCTGCACAGATTCCACTGGGGTCGATAATGTTTCAGAATTACTTTCACTGTAGAGCTTTGACATTCTTAGACATTGGGACACATTTACTTACCTGTTTTGTCGCGTTCCCCGAAAGTGCATTGTCCGCGGATAACGCACTGTGCCGCGATTCACTAAGATCATGCACCGATATCCTGCATGTGTCGCTTCCCCACTCAGGTCCCCGGAGGTCACCTTCTTCTTCCTGGTGCATATTCTTGTTCTTGCGACACAATTCAAAAGTTAAATCTGGCGCTCAGTCAGATCGTCCGACGGCCTGTCCCCCGATTTCTGTCGCATTAAAGCCAACGCAACTGCGCCATAATCCAATCGTGTTCGACACAATCCCCAGTTAAATACCTGTCACGGTGGCGCAAATCCCCCAAAAATCGGAAAATCCGGCGAAAGTGTGATCCGCGGTCCCTTAGTAAATAAGCCCCATTGTGCCTTACAGTAGGGATCTCCCTCTATGGCATAAGCCGCCCTATTAAGGTGTATTATCAGGCATTGTCCTTCTCTTCGATGAATGACTACAACAGATTATTTGGAAGAATTTTTCAGTTTATTCCCTCTCTGATCCTGAAAACAAGGCTGGAACGTTTGTGACATTGAAAAAGATTGTTAAAATCAGGCCGCCGACGCGAAGGCAAGATGTCTTGATTTGGAATTCTGCTAGAGCGGGTGACAGATCACATCAAGGAGTTATCTTCCCAACAGAATGCCCGTTTAATCAAGCTAAAACCTCTTAGCTCGCTTACCCCGCCGCCCGCGCCGAACAGCAGAAAAGGCAATCAAGAAATCTCTCCAGAACTGTTCCAGCGTGCTAATTGAACCTCAAATGGCCATTATCACATCCATATTCAGCGATCATATGTAGGAAGACTGCCGGCTGCAGAACATGGCAACGAGATTGTCGAAACCCCGACCATTTTATTACTCTTCACTCTTTCTTATATTAATATTGTATTCCGGGAATTTTTACATAAAAAGATTAGATACTGTGAGAAGGTTATAATGTATCCGTACAGGTCCTCCTGGAATTTACCGCTTACTGCGTTGCGATGTCTTCCTGGCTTCGCCGAGTAGCAATGAAAGAGGGATAGTAATATATTTAACAAACATTGCATGAGGGAACCTGCAAGCCGGAGTCAATATCAAAGTCAAACATTGTTACAGAACTATCTTACAATGGTGTTTTTTGTATTTTTAGGTCTATCACATTTTCCAGACATAGTCGGAGGTGTAATACTCGCAGTTAGTTTGACGTATAAGAGGCTCGTTTGCCCTGTGCCTTCTGCCGTGCTATAAAATTGATGATCCTCATACCAGCCCGACATACTAAATTAGTCTACTGCTAAAAATATTATAGTTTCTATCATAAAAACTTTACATGTAACCCTTGCAATGGATACAAGTGCCTTGCTGATGCTGGGTCCAAATGCAAAATCTGTTGGCTGAAGACTAATGTGTTTAGTGTTGTTTGAGTCTTTCTTAAAGAGGCGAGCCACTAATACTAAGTTTTTAAAGGATTACTAGAAGATCCTAATAGGTTCATCCATATCAGAGGTGCATCAGCCATGAGACTAATTGAACCTCTTGCCTCAGGCGGCACCAACTGTGACAAGATGTAGGGGGGCAGCATTAGGGGTACAGTCACCTTCCAAAAAAGCAGGACTTGATACGTACAAAGTGTTTCTGCTCGCCAGATGTCAGCATGGATGTGAGACCCAAATACTAAATACATAACCCAATATATTAGTACTATATGAGGTGTAGGGGGCACTGTTCTATAGCTCGACACAGGCAGCAGAGCGTTTAGGTTCAATCCTGACCCATATTATACTTACCCTGTTAAAGTTTGCTGGAAGCCACGGATCATGTGACCCATTGGCTGCAGGACTCAGGACTTCCTGTGACATCTCAAGCCCTGCTGGTTTTCAGTTCATGGAGGAGACCGTGCAGTCATTACTGTATACGCACAACTCCTACAGCATAACCATATCAGTGGTTGGAGAGCCAAGCGGATGTTTTGCACACCCCTATAATCACTGATGTGGGAGTGTTGCAGTGGAGGAGTCCCAAAAATGTGTATAAATTGAAGAATATGATCAGGGCAGTAAGTTCAAGATGAGGGAGGAGAGGTAGGTAGGTGCAGCACTGCGCAGAGCTTTGTGCATGAGAGTGATTAGTTTCAATTGTGTTTGAAAGGAGAGGAAAAAGTCTGGATTCTGTTTCAAGGATAGAGTGTGGAGGAAAAAAATTATTATGGGAAAGAGCAATTAATAGGGAGTTACAGTAATCGAGACAAGATTGAATCAGGAGTGAAAATGGATCCTGGAGTTTTTTGGGGGTACATATGGGATGGGGATGTGAGTGATTGACTGTAGTGTGTAATCCAGTATACCTTAATATGTATATGCAGTACTGTACTTGCACTTTATGTGATGCTCCATCAGCTGACATATGGTCCTTCTAGGAGGCATAATACAATTCCAATAAAAGGGATTAAAGGGAGCCGGTCAGTAAAACTAATTTATCTTTAAAAACTGCTATTATACAGGTGTACAACTATCCCTATATTGTTCCCCTCCATGCCTGTAAAGTTGACAAAGAGCATGCTTTCTCTTCAGCAAAGGCACTGTGTTTTGGTGCAGATACCTCATTCCCCCTGCCTTAGAAGCATGGCTGAGCTGGAATTTGCTGGACTCAACTCAAGTTAGGATAGACAATGATCAGACTCACATGGGGTAATTTGCAAAGATGGTGGGTCAACTTTATAAATGGACTGTGGAACTTTACACGCACAGGGAGGAACAATATAGGGATAGTTGTACTGCTATATAATAGCAGTTTTCAAAGATAGCTAGTGTGGGTTAGTTTAACAGACAGGTTCCCTTTAATTATTTCTAGAACTTTTTGGCAAAGAAAGACAATGCATGTAGCCTCAATCCATCTTAATGGTTAGATAAATATTTTACTTAATTTAATACCGAAGCTCATTAAAAATGTGTGCACAAACCCTCCTCCCTCCAATCAAATCACACAACACTTTACCTCTACTTCCCAAAATAATGTAGGAAATCTGCTGAATTCTGAATTTCCGTATAACGTAACACAGACTATATGGAAGGCAGTTTTCTATATTATTAACAACATGAAGTATAGTGAATAGCGGCTCATAAATCACCCTTCACATGAAGCTCCATCTTTGTGCATATTTCCATTTATTACCATAAGTGGGGGCTGAATTACTGGTGACTTGGCTTGGGTAGTAAAATAAGAAATTGGTAATAAATTATTCATATACTATTTCTAGTTTTCATATGAACAATGTACCCACATACTGGATGTAATTTCTATCATAGGGCATTGCCTTAGATATTTATTATGATGTCATAATAATATGGAGAAACCTGGGAGGGAAAGGGAACAACATGGCAACATCCATGCACCCAGCTGTTTATTTAGGCTGTGAACTGGCTGCACAAACCTGTATTGTGCATGCACGACCACCACTAGGAAGTTCAGGGCCCCTGAATGGTCATCCACCCCTTTGTCCCTGCACCTGGAAAGGGAGGAGGGTTTTCTGTAACTTAGGGCCCCTTCTCCTCCTTGGGCCCCCCTGAACACAGTCACAATAAATCCCCCCTGATGGCTGCCCTGTGAGCATGGTCATGGTGTGGTGTCGTATCACTTTGGTGTGACTGTGCCAAGCAGATGTGCCACAACATATAGGGGGAGATTTACTTACCCATCCGACTGAGTTCACCTAAAGTGCATTGTCCGACGATAATGCTCCGTGCCTCGATTCACTAAGATCGTGCGCCCGATATCCTGCATGTGTCGCTTCCCCGCTCAGGTCCGACTGAGTTCACCTTCTTCTTCCTGGTACATGTAAGTGCATTGTCTTGTGACACAACCTGAAAGTTCGGATCAGTCGGATCGTCCGTCTGCAGGCCGCCCCATTCCTGTTGCATGGAAGCAGCGCAGCTGCACCAAAATCCGATTGCGTGCGACATAATCCCAGTGCAGACACCTGTTAAATACCTGTCAAAGCTGCCCAAATCCCTAAAACTGCGAACAGTCCGTTTCGACCTTTGGAGGACCTTCAAAGGTCCTGAAATGGCTCTTGTGTACATGTGTATTGATTGCAGATGACAAAATGTACAAGGACTTCATAGGTGAATAAAATTTGGAGGATAGTTTGGGTGGCTATTGGCCCCCTACAAGGCTTGGGCCTGGGCTACCAGAGGGAATTGAGGGTTTACCACTTTTCAAAAAATATGCATATGAGGAGGTGTAGTAAGCAGCACTAGGACCCCTACTGATCATGAGCAAGTGCTCCCATGTGATTGGAGGGGCCAGGGGCAGAAGTGGCTGAGCCAGAAATAGGTGTAGGTTCATGGATGGGTGCATGCACGGGAATTGATGAGAAGCCGTCTGATGTCACCATCTCTTTGGCTGGGGGAGGGGGAGGAGGGAAATGACAGGATTGGGGAGTGAATGATTATAAGATGGTGGAGCCTGAATGGGCTCAGATGATTATTTCTTCTTATGTGATTCCCTTTAAAAAAGTTGCTACCAAAATCAACCTTTGAGAGTTTTCAAAGAATATTAAAGGGTTTTACAGGATTCTAAAATACCTAATCTATTTTTTCCAAAAACAGAGCCAAACCTTTCCTTAATTAGTCTCTTATCTTCATTGCATTTAATGGGGCTGCAATACCAAACACAAACTGTGATCAGGTGTGGCGCTATATATGTTTTGTAGTAACCATCCATGTTTTCCAATATACTCTATTCACAAGTATGCGGAATCCGAAATCAACCCGAAACCTTCACTAAATTTGTAATGAACTATCCAACAGCTTCTAAAAATCATTTTACACCCACATAATTTATTATTGTGGAAAATAATCACGGAGTCGCACAAGATTAATTTGGCAGAGAGAAACTGAAAATCACAACACATCTCCCCTTAACACCCCAGCGGGTGCAATAATATTAATATTTGTTACACCTGTAGAAAGTGTATAACGGAGGCGCAACACATGGAATATCATTAACAAAAATAACTATTAATAAAACCGGAGCGATTCCCGCAAGATTCAATGTATCAGCCGTAATAACATATTCAATGTTACGGATTCCATACAGTATCGGAGTAGCCACTTGTTAACAGCTGGAGACAACTTGTAATTCATTTACTGATCGCTCTGTTCTTGGATTTTGCTTTCAAGTATTAGTATTTGATTATGCATATAATAATAATAATAATAATTATACATACATGTATAGTTTTTGTGATTAAAGGGAACCTGTCACCAGGAGACCCATTTTTAGCACTCCCCCAGTCTGCACGGAGCATAGTACATACACTGCCAAAGTGTTTTTGTATAAAAAATAGGTTTTACAGAAAAAAATATGTTAGATAGAACCTTTGAATGCCATGTGCTTTGTGACTAGGCCATTCGTCCCATGGGAGTGGCTATAGAGGAGCAGGGGGCGTCGTTAAGCCGGGCAGTGGGCGTTTTTATATATTTGAAAAAAACACACAGAGGTACGGTTTCCCAAGGGTGGGCGGGATACTGCCCCTCTGTAGCCACGCCCAGGGGACGAGTGCCTAGTCACAGAGCACATGGCATTGAAATGACATATGTATGTGCTATATACTATATGTATGTCCTATGCTCTGTGGAGACTTGGGGGTGCTAAAAATGGGTCTCCCGATGACAGATTCCCTTTAAGATTCTAACAACTTCCCCTCATTCTACTTCAATGCCGGATCATAGCGCAGCTGTGCTCTACACATGGGCGCATGCGTGGTGCACTTGTGCAGCCAACATGTACAGGCAGTGCCGGCTCTGAAAACACAAGCGCGCTGCACATGTGCAAGATCTGTGTTTTGAAAGAGAGGATGGGCGAGAGTACGGAGACAGAGCAGGCACACATCTTGCTGGGAGTGGGCAAAACATTTGGTGGGCAGGAGGTGTGGCTGCCTGACCGCCTGGAAGAGCAGTCATGCCTCCTTGACTGTGTTTTACAGATGATCACAGATGATTTTTTGGAAGTGCTGGCACATAGACATGCAACAAGGATGCAGGGCTGTGTATAATCAGAGCACCCTGGTGCCCATTGGGGCAGATTTACTTACCCGGTCCGTTCGCGATCCAGCGGCGCGTTCTCTGCGCTGGATTCGGGTCCGGCCGGGATTCATCAAGGTAGTTCCTCCACCGGGTGGCGCTGCTGCGCTGAAAAGCATCCGAATGCCCTGAAATTCACCGAGCCGGACCAAGTGAAGGTAAGTGCGTCCCAAGCGACAATTTTATTGTTTTAAATGCGGCGGTTTTTCCGAATCCTTCGGGTTTTCACTCTGCCACGCTCCCCGATTTCCGTTGCGTGCATGCCGGCACCGATGCGCCATAATCTGATCGCGTGCGCCAAAATCCCGGGGCAATACAGGGAAAATGGCGCAAATCGGAAATATTCGGGTAACACGTCGGGAAAACGCGAATCGGGCCCTTAGTAAATGACCCCCAATGTCTTTTTCTGGGGAATTGTAACATCTCAATTGCAGGACGGATTGTAAGGTGTGGATTATCCATCCCTAACTGTATATATATATATATATGTTTGTTTAGTGTGCCCTTAAGGTGATTAAATATAAAATTTAACCTCTGTTGCTCTTTTACCTCGTTCCACAAATCCCCACATCCGTGTCTCGGTTATATACATACTGCCGGGTTGGTTCCTCACCCTATATAATCACATTACGGGCCGGGCTTATATTAAAGTAGAACTGGTGGCAGCTTATTTGGGTTGATAAGGTTCTGTTTCACTGCGGTTAGTGAAAGGGGTTTTTCAGCCATTCAGGGTTGTGATTTATTGTTGTGCCATATCCATAGGCTGTGCGGACAACTCTAACTCCCTTCCTGAAACTCTCAGAACCTGTGCATTCTGGGAGTGTCTCTAAAAGGATAATTAATTGATCTTGTGTTTTTTTTTTCAATACCATCCAATTTAAGAAATGTATATTTATGGCAGATGAATATTAAATTAAATGTGAATGTCCAGGTGAGAATATCCCTTTAAAGGGAACCTGTCACCAGGAGACCCATTTTTAGCACTCCCCCAGTCCCCACAGAGCATAGTACATACACTGCCAAAGTGTTTTTGTATTAAAAATTGGTTTTACAGAAAAAAAGATATGTTATATTGTACCTTTCATTAGCATCTGCTGTGTGACTAGGCAGTTGCCAATTGGGAGGGGCTGGAAAGGAGCAGTTTCCCCCCACCCTTGGGAAACATGTGACCTTTTCAAATATATGAATAACTCCCCACACTCTGGATTGGCTGTAGAGGAGCAGGGGGCGTCGCTAAGCCCAGTGATGGGTGTTTTCATGTATTTGAAAAAGTCACATGGAGTAGCTGTTTCCCAAGATTGGGGGGGAACAGCTCCTTTCCAGCCCCTCCCAGTGGACGAGTGCCTAGTCACACAGCAGATGCTAATGAAAGGTACAATATAACATATCTTTTTTTCAGTAAAACCAATTTTTAATACAAAAACACTTTGGCAGTGTATGTACTATGCTCTGTGGGGACTGGGGGAGTGCTAAAAATGGGGCTCCTGGTGACAAGTTCACTTTAAGTTGGATGCTCAAAATTATATTAACTGTGTTGCCCATTGGCTCCACTCATGGGTCTGTGTATAGGGGGCAATAAGGACTGATCTTTAAGTGCTTTAGCTGGGGAGGTACTTAGCCTAGGACAGTTTGGCGGTTCTGACTGATGCCCCTCCATCCCTGGATATGGATTAGGTCGTTGTATTGAGATGGGAGGATGGTCCCTATACTGAATAAGCTAATTAGAAATCCTCGATCACACTTAGTGACCTGACAGTCATTCTCTCTCCATTATCTTTCTGGCTGAGTCAGCGCTTTTCCGATGACTTTCCTCTCGCGGCTCTGGAGACTATGCAGACACATTACACTGTGTCGGATCAGGTCAAATAAAATGACTTGCTCCAGAAGAAGAGGAAATTGGTGTTTTATGTCCCTCTATTTCCACCCAACTTATTTTTGTAAAGCTCTGAGCAGTTTTGCCCTAATTATAGAAGATAAATGATTTCTATATAACAAGGGTAAGGAGGAGCCCGGCCACTACCTGCAGCCTGGCGCAGCTCATAGAGGTCACAGGCGCAACCTCCAAATACTACTTCCTGCAGGGCGTTAGATCCCGTCCTCTCTCACTGTAACACAGCCAGGAAACATTGTCTTTCTGTCCAATATTGCCTAGAAATAAAGATATAAACTGCATATTGGCTTTTTCCATTCATCTGTGGATACGTCTCATATTATTAAAATGGGTTTTGCAGTGACCCATATATATTACTAAAACTTATTTTGAGATATAATTTTCTGTAAAAATCCTAGTACTTTATGATGTACTTTACTGTGACATCACTGTGTGTATTATCCCTGTACTGTGACATCACTGTGTGTATTATCCCTGTACTGTGACATCACTGTGTGTATTATCTCTGTACTGTGACATCACTGTGTGTATTATCTCTGTACTGTGACATCACTGTGTGTTTGGTTGACTATGGCTGCCCTGATCATCTGGGTGACTATGGTGGTCTTAACGATCTTGGAGATTATGGTGATCACTGACCATCTTGGTGACTTTAATGGTCTCTTACGATCTTGGTGACTAATATGGTGGTTCCTGTTGATCTTGAAGACTATGGTGGACCCTTATGGTCTTCTTGACCATCCTTTTTTTAATTCTAATTATTTAATTATTTAATATACCTGCCCTTAGCTAAATTTTTGCTAAACCTTCTCAACCATTTGGGTGAGTTATTAGTATAAACTGTATTGGGGCGCCATCCAACATAAGACCTGGCCTTGAGGAGAATGGTGAGAGGTTTTACGAGTTACATAACAGGATACAAGTAGCAAACTGAAGAATTGACCTTCAAAACAGCGTAAAATAAATGAAAGTAAAGAATAAAGCAGCACACAGGTGGAATCACGACTCTTTTACCTACATGAGCGTGATTTATTACATCTGCCTGTGGGATCTTTGCACAGAATATTCTTCAGTAATGGAGTGTAGACAGCCCGCGTCGTGCCAGACCAGACAGCTGCCGAACTCCATGAGGATCTATTTAAAGGGAACATTCCTTTATAAATACCCTACTGATATCTGTGTGAATATCACTCCGGTCCAGCAGTAAATGATTATGATTGACTGTATTATCATTGACTATGGTGGTTCCTAAAGGTCTTGTTGACTATTGGAGTACCTAATGGTTTCGGTGACTATAGTTGTCCCTAATTATCCAGTTGACTAAGGTTCTCACTGGTAGTCATGGTGCCAGTTGACTAAGGTTCTCACTGGTAGTCATGGTGTATGTAATAATCCCCGATGGTTTGGTTGACTATGGCTGCCCTGATCATCTGGGTGACTATGGTGGTCCTTAACGATCTTGGAGATTATGGTGATCACTGACCATCTTGGTGACTTTAATGGTCTTTTACAATCTTGGTGACTATACTAGTCCCTGATGGTCTTACCGTCTATAGTAGTCCCTGATCGCTGTTGGTCCATAGCGATCTTGGAGACTATTGTGATTTCTGATGGTCTTATTGACTATGGTGCTCTGAACGCGCTTTGACGTTACCGGCTCGGGTGAGTGAAGTAAGAAAGCAGTCCACAAACGCGACAATTCTTTTTTTTTTTAAATGCGGTGCGGGGGTTTGGAGGTTTTTTTTTTTGGTTTTTCCGAAATTCCGTTGGATTTATTAGTCGGCCACGCCCCCCACGATTTCGTTGGTTGAAGCCGGGCGAGCGCACAAATAGATGGGGTTGTCATCAGAACCAGGATTAACAATAAATCTTCATTACAGACACCAGTGATAACTGTTATAGCTGTTTATTATAGCTGAAGACTAAAATACAGTAAATTACCAACATCCAGAGGTCCATTTGTAACTAGGGGTCGTCTGTAAGTCGAGTGTTCTTAAAGGGAACCTACCACCACGATTCTACCTATAAAGGTAGAACGTGTGGTAGGTGGATGAATGGGACGTGAGGATAGCCCTTTTTTGGGCTAATCCTCGCGTCCCGGCTATCCTTTAGTAAAGTTTAATAAGTGGGTATGTAAATTTTTAAGCGGCTACTGGGGCGTGGAGTAGCCGGACATGAGGCTACACGTTGCGGCTACTCCACGCCCCAGAAGCCTCTTTTCTCCACCTACCATGTCATCTTCAGCGCACAGCTCCTCGTAACTGCGCGCCCTTGTCCGTGTACCCGGCTTTCTGCGCATGCGCAGAATGCAGGCCTGCGGTTGCTCAGCCATAGCTCCAAGACTGGCACTACTGCGCATGCGCAGAATGCCAGGTACTCGGACGAGGGCTCCTCGTGGCTGCGCGCCGAAGATGACATGGTAGGCGGAGAAAAGAGGCTAGGGGGGTGTGGAGTAGCCTCTTATTAAAGTTTACTAAAGGATAGCCGGGGCGTGAGGATTAGCCCAAAAAAGGGCTATCCTCACGTCCCATTCATCCACCTGCCACCCGTTCTACCTGTAAAGGGTGAATCGGTGGTTGGGTTAGTGCCCTTCTTTAAGTAGGGTTTTGTTTCTTTTTTTTTCGTGATCACCTGTACTTTTATACCTAGACTGATGTCCTCCATAAGTAATAGGCGGCACATGACAGTGGAACAAATCCAGGAATCTCCTACTGTATATCCAAGAAGTGGGCAACGTGAGAAAGAAGGCAGGGAGGAAGCCAATGGGGAAACATTTACTACCCGTTCCTTGAAGTTCGCTTTTAAAAAGTGCATTGTCTGTGTATAATGCAAATGTGCCTGCGATTTTCACTAAGATAGTGCGGCCCGAATCCTGCCATGTGTCCCTTCCCCACTCAGGTTCACAGAGTTCACCTTCTTCTTCTTGGTGCATGTAAGTGGGCAATGTCTTGCGACACACATTTTAGTAAGTTAATTCTGCGCTCAGGTGGCTAGTCGGATAGTCAGACCAAAGCCGCCCCCTAAGTGTGTGGCATGGAAAGTAGCGCAGCTGCGCCAGAAAAGGGTTGCTTGCGCCACAATCCCAGCGCACCACACTACCTTAAATACCTGTGCAAGCCGTTTTTGCCCTGAAAAAAAGGTGCACAGTCGACAATAAGGGCATCATACTCCGTCCCTTAGTAAATGAGCCCCAGTGTGGAGTGAATGTTATCATACCGTATATTGGGCTGGAAATGGAAATATAATCACCCAGTTGTGCTTTAAAAATGGTGTTTTTCAGGCAAGGGTAGGGTTTTAATGCTACCAATACGTCACGCACCTTCATCCATGACGTTGGAGATAGGGTGTCTGTTGGTTGTCGCGCGGGATCTTGGGGCTCGGTCACAATGGCGGGACATCATGAAATGTTTGGTTTTTTTAAAAATGAGTCCATTCCATAAAAGATGATTGAGACTCGTTTCAAATTGGAAGAAGTTCTTCATCAGTTGTCAGTAGATAGAGAGATGGATTGTGGCAAAGTTGAAATACATTACTAGTGTGCGAGGAATGCAAGGAGAATCGTCACTTCTGGCACAAAGTCCTTCAATGGGGCAGATTTACTTACCGGTACGTTCGCGATCCAGCGGCGCGTTCTCTGCGCTGGATTCGGGTCCCGGCCGGGATTCATCAAGGTAGCTTCTCCGCCGTCCACCCAGGTGGCGGGCTGTGCTGAAAAGCTCTGAAACGCGCTGAGTTCACCGGCTCGGGCTGAGTGAAGTAAGAAGCAGTCCCAAAGCGACAATTCTTTTTTTTTTAAATGCGGTCGGGCGGGGTTTTTTTTTTTTTCCGAAATTCCGTGGGTTATTCAGTTCGGCCACGCCCCCACGATTTCGTTGGTTGAAGCCGGGCGAGCGCACAAATAGATGTGTGGATCTGGTTGTGTTAGGATCTGGTGTGCTATGGATCTGGTTGTCTATGGATCTGGGTGGTGCTATATGAATCGTTATGCTATGGATCTGGTCGTGCTATGGATATTGTTGTGCTATGGATTGGTGTGCTATGGATTGTGTGCTGTGGATGGTTGTGTTAGGGTTGTTGTGCTATGGATGGTTGTCCTATGGATCTGGTGGGTGTGACTTATGAATCTGGTTATGCTATGGATCTGGTCGTGCTATGGAATTGTTTGCTATGGATCTGGGTATGTGTTATGGATTGGTATGTGCTATGGATTGGTGTCTATGGATCTGGTGGGGTGCTATGACATCTGGTTGTGCTATGGATCTGGTTTTGTGCTATGGATCTGGTGTAGTGCTATGGATAGGCTATAACTGACCAGTAATCATCTTAGTAGAATACCTAACGTGCTGCCTTCAATAGGATGATCATCTGACCTTAGATGCTACACTGGTCCAGGGTCCTTGCTTCCCCCACTCCCTTCATCCTTTTACCTCATACTTTTAGCAACAATGAAGACTCTGATCCGACCGTTTTCGCTTATTTGAATCATGTAACTTTATTACTGGAATTTCACTGGATTCATTGTTTTGTATAAACTTTAATAAAAACTATGTTCAAAACAAACTAGAACTGGTCGTTTTGAAAGGTAAATTCAGGGTCAAGTAGTAAAACATATACAGGCGTCCCTTACTTAAGGACACCCGACTTACAGACGGACCCCCTCGCCCCTGTGACCTCTGGTGAAGCTCTCCGGATGTACTATAGTCCCAGACTGCAATGGTCAGCTGTAAGGTGTCTGTAATGAAGCTTTATTGATAATCCTTGGTCCCATTGCAGCAAAAAATTTCGAAACTCCAATTTTCATGGGGAAAAAAAAAAAATTTTGTCTGGATCTACAATTATAAAATATACGGTTTCGACTTACATACAAATTCAACTTAAGAAAAACCTATGGAGCCTATCTTGTATGAACCGGGGACTTCGTGTATATAAAAGGGGATATATAAAAAATGTAATTGAAGTCTTGGCATACAACGCGTATCACCCCATTTTCAAGGCAAATAAGATCTAATGCTGTTAGTGAGGAGAGCTTATCAGTCTTATTGCATTTGAAAAATGATTGTTTTCAGAAACATGTTTATGTCAAGATTCAGTAGATTTGTTTTTATCACTTTTATGTATATTTCCAACGTTTTTTTTTGGTGCAGCTTTAACATCTGGCACACTTCTGTCGGGAACTTTGTTGCTAACTTGGCGCACTTTCCGACTGAGCACCGGAACACCCCCTTCAGTGGCAAAATTTGTGTGCATGATGATTAGGTAGCTGCGCCACAAAAACGCTTGCATGCGACACAAATGTGAAATCACCTGTGCAAGCAGTTTGCACATAAAAGAATATGCAAAGTCACCAGGAAAACTGGCGCACAGCCCGTAGTAAATGTGCCCCATTAATATAAGAACCGTGAATCTGGGAGTAGCCAAGCTTCAGGGCGGTCATAGCAGAAACAGTAGGAAGCTTCAGAAAGAGCTTAGATGCTCTTCCACAGCAAAGGAAACATGGATGCCTATGTAAATGTATAGATTTTTTTTCCACCCGCATCCCTTCCCTTCACCCCTGTAATTCTCTCCACCATGTCCTACTCCTGTATCCTGTCCCTTGCTCTCCTTGGCTGAATGTGATGACACATGTGATTATTTTCTTGAATTTTTTTTCCAAACTGTGCAAAAGGACAAACGGACACACATTGGGATGGAGGAAAGGAGATTTAAAAAATCTCATAGAAAATGGTTCTTCACACTAGCACAATGCCCCCCCCCCAAAAAAAAAAAAACTTTGGCAACATTTAAGAAAGATGTTGTTCTAATGACAAAGTGGCAATAGTAGTTATTATAAAGGTCTGGTGGGGGTTCTTTGCCACAATTGGATGGAAGTTGGACTTCTAAGGGGAAATGTACAGAGATGGTAGTTTGAGAAAATATTTTTCCCTTAAATATTATAGTTGGTCCTGTCCTTTGGAGTTGTTGTCATCCTGTATGAACTATAGGTTGAATTTGATGGTCTTGTGTACTATTTATCAACCCTACAGCTACATTGTACCATGTAACTATTTGTGACTTGTGTATAAGTGAGGTGTTTCGGCTGTGCTTCGCCAATTTGGACTTCATGCTGTTTCTTAAAGTTTCTAGTGTCTACAAACTAAGCCCCTATTCACATTGTGATTTGTTGGAGTCCAACATTGTCTACAATCCCAATGCACACTCCATTAATATGTTATAGTGTAATGTGTGCAACGGATAACTCCAGACTATGAGATTATTGGCTAAATAGTGATATCCATGATGTTCTTTATATATTTCCTATCCCACTTGTCTGTGAAATACAATTTTAAAGGGGTTGTCCAACTTTGATAAAAACTCTGTCCCAGGGCCTAATACAGGGAGACGGGGGGGGGGCAAGCCAGGTGGCGGAAGCAGTCGGAGCGGAGATGCCGAGGGACGGTGGCGGGGAGACCTGAGTGTTGAAGGAGGTAAGTACAGCTTTTTTTTTTTTTAATGGTCCCTCCAACGCCACCTCTAAGTCATATCAACCATTCATTGGTTCAAAATGCGTCAGACCTATTATTTCCATATGGTGCAATTTTTTATGTTACAGCAACTCCATTGTACTGGGGCAAAAAAAAAAAATTGTCTGGATAATACAAGTATAAAATATACAGTTCCGACTTACTACAATTCAACTTAAGAACAAACTATGGAACCTATCTTGTACGTAACCTGAGGACTGCCAGTGCTTGGGATTTTCTATGGCTTGGCCCCAAATATCGCGAACCAGCACTAGGAGGCAGGTGAGCCGAAAACAGTTTCATTTTATGTATAACTGGGTAAGTATACAATCACTAATGGAATTATCCATAATGCATTACCTGTTCGGCTTCGGCACACGTAGCTATGAGTTACCCCCATTCATAAACCCTCCCATATCAGTGGTTAGGAGGGTGTGTGGTGGTAAACACTCATGAAGGAGCGGGCATGTATACAGTAATGTATGTACAGTCCCCTTCATGCACCACAAGGCGGCAGGTCACTGGACGTCATAGAAGTCAAGCGTCCTGATCCCCGGGGGGGTCTTTTGACTTGTGGCTCCTGTAGGCAAGCAAGAACTTTAATAGGCTTTAGTCCCGATTCTCTCTATTTCCTGCCCCATCCCAATATGGCTGTTATGGTTATTATTTATCTGAGCGGTCACTCCCATCCATTTTCTAACAATCATGACCCCACCATAACAATTGTGGTCAAGGCTTGTGGGAGCAGCATTAGAGGTCTCCTTTATTTACTTCAACCCCCTTTAAGCAGATTCCTATGAGCGCAGTCTTCATGGTCTCACCTCCAGAATTCACGAGAAGCTGAAATTGTATTCTTTACCATAGGATTGAATAAATATAGTCATGCAAATGCGTCTCCTCCACCGAAGAGCCGATCCTAATTACTTAGTGGTGGAAATACAATCCAAGTTCAGGGTGAGGGTCATTATGATGAAGATTAACTCTCAGTCTTGTTGGTCTTTGTCTGTAGCGTGTGTACAAATGATGAGAAGTCCCCAGTGAGCTCATTAGCAGGAGAGCAGGTAGAATATAATATGACTGATTAATGCATATGCTGAACCCAACAGGTTTCCAAAGGCGAGGGAATAAATAGGATGTTCTCTCGTATATAACACTGCAAAATAAGTCTGTACAAGACAATGCATTACAATACGAAACCCCCATAAGCAGGGTCTATCGCAGTCGGGTTCTGCTTTGCAGGCGCCATACCGTATCCAGATTGTAATTAGGAGGAAAAGAGAACCGAAACTTCTGAAAAGTGATGGCAAGCGTTTTTGCTAATGTGGATTTGTGACTCTAAAGGATAGTGGAGTAGAGCCCTGGAGTATATAACAGATAATAAATCAGGGAATGGTACAAGGAAGTAATTTAAAGGGAACCCGTCACCAGTAAGCCACTCAATTAAACCTAAATAAAACCTTATATAGTAAGTTATGGTGTCACAATGGTTTTTCTGTGGGTTTCTTCGTTGCTGCATTTGTCCAAAAATGACTTTTTATTCCGTACAGATTTCAAGGAGGCAGGGAGAGCTCTTGAATCCAGTGAAGTTCTCCCGCCTCCAAATGGCCGCTCTGGTGGGTAAAACAGCCCCTCTGCACGGCCCACACCTCCACACGCATGGCCTGCACACCCCAGACGTCTCCATAGGTGTACCCCGTTCATGTGTCAGTACATGCCAGCCTCAGTATTCTATATAGGTAATATTTAGGGTTTGTATGTACACATTGACTGCACCAGTAGCAGAAATAGTCAGTGCAGCTCTGGGGTATAATACAGGATGTAACTCAGGATCAGTACAGGATAAGTAATATGTCATGTATGTACACATTGACTGCACCAGTAGCAGAATAGTGAGTGCAGCTCGGGGTATAATACAGGATGTAACTCAGGATCAGTACAGGATAAGTAATGCATGATGTACACAGTGACAGCACCAGCAGCAAATAGTGATTGCAGCTCTGGAGTGTAATAAGGATGTAACTCAGGATCAGTACAGGATAAGTAATGTCATGTATGTACACAGTGACTGACACCAGCAGAATAGTGAATGCAGCTCTGGGGTATAATACAAGATGTATGGTCAAAACCCGTGTGGTGTTCCTAGTGAATACCTTTCTTAAAGATCAATGTTGCAAACCTCTGGAAAGAGGAGGGCTCCTCCGTGGGATACTCTGTAGGGGATGGTTCGGCCTTCTTCCAGGAATGGGAGATAGGAGGTCAAGTGAAGGATCTCGGACACCGCATTGGCATCTTCCGGCTTACGCTACCCCGGTTGAAGGTGATTCGCCGGTGGGGTCTGGGAATGTGGGAGCAGGACCATGTCGAGGAAAGCTCTCAACAAGAGGGTTCTGTTGAACCATTTCCAGAAAGCCTCTGGCCCTCAGGGATTGCCCCTCTTGGGGTGGGTTTGAGTTTATTGTCATTCCATCAGGATCCCTTGAAGTTTGGGGGATGTGACTTGGCGCTGCTTCCATGGAAAGCTGTGTGTGAGGGACAATCTGAAGTGTGGATTCTGAGGAAAGGGGTTGTCCCCGGGAGGAGTGCGGTGGCCTGCTGGAGAGCATGGACCACTTCTGCTTCAGTGCCCCTTTAACACAAGAGGTGTACAACCGGGTGGGCGTTTCCATCCATTGGCCCGGGTTGGCCGATCTCTCTATGTGGAGTGGGCCTATGGAGCATTCAGAGGCCTAGGTGGCGGGACGCTGCACGTTATTTTAGTTAGCCTAGTGGTCAAGTACCACACGTGGAACGCACGGTGTTTAGTATCGACGCAGCGTAAAATCCTCCCGGTGGATGAGGTGGTTAGGAACATTCTGGGTGACCTGGTGAAGGTGCGACTCTCTGGAGTATGAGAGGTGGGCATGGGGAGGGCCTCTCTCCTTTGGAGGGGGTTCTCTTTAGTGTCCCTTAGTCTGTCATCTCCTCTCCTGGTGTTGGGCTGATGCTGCACAGTAGATTTTGTTTTGTGTTCTGAGGTTATAGTGATGTAGGGCTTGCAGGCACCGAACCTGGGCTTTAGTGGTTTTGATTGATGTTGTGAGATTTTATTTGTATCTGTTTTCTTTATGTTTGTTGTAAATACTGTATATATTGTATATATTGTATATAGTGGGGTTTGGGACACAGTGTTAGGTGGGAGGGGGGGATGGTGGTGGGATTTACGAACTGACCTTGGACTCTATGACCCTGGGCACTGGTCTGGACTACTTAGGACGTTAGACCAGTGTGGGGGAAGGGGAGGGTGCGGGCGAGGGATTTAGTTTAGTTTAGTGTAGTGTTGTGTGTATTGTTATTATATATTTAAACAAAAAAAAGGGTGTGGGGTGGTGGTTTGTTATTAGAGGGTGTGGGGTGGGTTTATGTATATTTATAGTCATTTTGTTTATTGCGGGTGTGGCTTGTCTTTGTTTATTGTTGGTTTAGGATGTAATAATCGGTTGGGTGGGGGTTGTGGTAATTGGTGTTTATTCATTTCGGTGTATTTTAAGTTATTGTTTTTGCTAGGTATGAATGGGGCTGGACCAGCAGGTAAGATATTGTATATATTGTATATTATGTTTTGTTTTATGTTATGTTTTTACTTTATATAAAATAAAAGATCTACAGGATGTAACTCAGGATCAGTACAGGATAAGTAATGTCCTGTATGTACACAGTGACTGCACCAGCAGCAGAATAGTGAGTGCAGCTCTGGGGTATAATACAGGATGTAACTCAGGATCAGTACAGGATAAGTAATGTCATGTATGTACACAGTGACTGCACCAGCAGCATAATAGTGAGTGCAGCTTTGGAGTATAATACAGGATGTAACTCAGGATCAGTACAGGATAAGTAATGTCATGTATGTACACAGTGACTGCACCAGCAGCATAATAGTGAGTGCAGCTCTGGAGTATAATACAGGATGTAACTCAGAATCAGTACAGGATAGGTAATGTCATGTATATACACAGTGACCGCACCAGCAGCAGAATAGTGAGTGCAGCTTTGGAGTATAATACAGGATGTAACTCAGGATCAGTCACAGATAAGTAATTTCATGTATGTACACAGTGACTACAGCAGGCAGAATAGTGAGTGCAGCTCTGGAGTATAATACAGGATTAACTCAGGATCAGTACAGGATAAGTAATGTCCTGTATGTACACAGTGACTGCCACAGCAGCAGAATAGTGAGTGCAGCTCTGGGAGTATATACAGGATGTAACTCAGGATCAGTACAGGATAAGTAATGTCATGTATGTACACAGTGACTGCAGCAGCAGAAATAGTGAGTGCAGCTCTGGGGTATGATAAGGATGAAGTCAGGATCAGTACAGGATAAGTATTGTCATGTACTGACACAGTGATGCCACCAGCGCAGCAGCAGAATAGTGAGTGCAGCTCTGGGGTATAATACAGGATGTAACTCAGGATCAGTACAGGATAAGTAATGTCATGTATGTACACAGTGACTGCACCAGCAGCAGAATAGTGAGTGGAGCTCTGGAGTATAATACTGGATGTAGCTTTTTGTTGGTAATTTGTTCTGAATGCTGTTGAAAGTAAAGAGATAAGCATTTATTGCTTCTTTAATAATATCCTTCTCAGGCTTGGATCGTGGATGTAGCATAATAATAATAATAATAATCATTCGCCAATCTGTAAATTATGGCCCGACCTGATTTCAAGCACCTCTGGCCCAATTAGTAACGGAGCGAGAAGCCGTTGTGGTCTCCTGTTATTCCAGTGATATTCAGTATACACCGAGACAGGGTTTGAGGAGGAGGGAGCAGCGTCCTAGTTTAAAATTGACATAGTCATCGCCCGATAACAAAGGCTGGATATCCCCTAATACTTAATTCAGAGCACCTGGACGTTGGCACTGAGGATTAACACTGACAGGAAACACATGCTCCGAAAATTACATTTCTGATTGCGAAGAATTGTCAATGTAAATGAGACACTTTGATGTTTTGCTTGGAGAATAATACAGTCTAGTGCTCATGCGTGAGCCGCTATTGGACCAATGCCGGTAATGGGTGGTAGGCCTCGATTCATACACCATAACATAGATGACAAAATATGTTTGTTGTGAATCAAACTCCATTTTGCAGAACCAAGGTTCTCTATGGAATGGCGATAGTCTGCAAGCCATCTGCTGGGTGTTTAGGTGTTATTGAGGACTCATTCATATGTATCTTATCATGTTCCTCTTATATCGAGTGTTCCTCAAAGCTTAGTCCTAGGTCCTCTCTTATTTTCACTCGTATTATCCCATTGGATAAAACATCAGAAAATTTGTTTCTCCGCACAATCTTTATGATGTTAATGATATAATTCTGCATGAATGTCACACCACTGTTTTTGGCTGTCTCTACATCATGTCCATCTCTCTACTGTATGTCTGTGTTGATGTTTCTCTAATATCTTGGCTAATCGGAGAAGAGGGCTGAGAAATCTAAATAAATAGGCAGGGGAGGATTACAACTGGCAGAGGGGTGACTTAGCAGATATAGGGGGCTGGCTAGCACTGTGGGAAGGGCCTGCCTGTCTATACACAGGGGCAGGGGCGGCCTGCTATATACGGGTCCAGTGGCTGCATGGTTGTACACGGGGGGCATGGATGTCGGGCTATTACACTGGTGGGAGAAGGGCCTGACCTGGCTATATACGGGGGTCAGGGGCTGCCTGGCTATATACCGGTAGTCAACAGGGGCTGCATGGTTATAAAATGGGGAATGGGATGCCCTGGCCTTATACATGGGGGTCAGGGCCTGCCTGGTTCTTATAGAAATTGGGGTGTTTGGTGGGGCATGGGCTGCACTGTGCATCTACTGGTCATGGACTGCTGCATTATATACTGTGGGGGAGGGGCGGTTAGCAATATATTTGGGGCATGAGATGACAGGCGATATACTGGGGGGATGGACTGGCTGCTATATACTAAGGGGCATTGGCTGCCTATATACTGGGGGCATGGTTGGCTGGCTATAGACTGGGAGGGCATGGGTTAGACTGGCAATGTACTAAGGGGGCAGGGGCTGGCTTGATATGGTGGTCTGGGCTGGCCGGCTGTATATTAAGGGGTTGGCTGGGGGGTATATACTATGGTGCATGGGCGCTCTCTATATGGATTAAGGTTTCAATCGGTTGGCTTGAGCTATATACTGGGGGGTATGAGCTGTGGTATCTATATACTAGGCTGACTGTATTCTCTTCAATAATCTGATCTATATTGTATGCCCTTGCACATTACCCACCTCCTGGTGGACAACCCTGTTGGACTAGCCTAGGCGTGATGTTTTTAATGGATGAATTGGGAATTAAAAGTCCGTTTCTTCCAGGCACCCAACCAATGTGTACATGGAGAAGAATCATAAGAAAACATTAGACTGATTTCTTAATCCACCCTCGTCTTCACCAACCTACCAGGATCAAGATTCACCCAATCCAACAGTGACATTGGAATCGTAAGAAACATTACACCCTTCATAGTCTTCACCCCAACTTTACAGGATCCCATTGCATCGGACGTCAATCTAATGGAACATTCATTCTTTATTACCTTTCCTGAGCCTTTTAACCAAAAAAAGTCTAAGAATTTACAAAATACATTACTTGGAATAAATTATTTCATTACCTTATTTCTATTATATCCATGCATGATTAAACCGCCTAAATATACTTGTCAAACCTGTCATACGGTTCCTAATGTTTTACTTAATTCTTTTCTCTTGATTGCGCTGATGACCGGAGCACTCTGATTATAAGAGGGACAGATGTCGCCGAATTCAATTCGGCCCCGCTGCTCGGATTGATTTTTCGATTGAGTGTTTGCATTCACACTGAGTATTACTCCGTCCTTAGTTAGCTGGTAACTATTCTCAGCTTTGTTAGGTGTTTTATATGTTCCATAAAGAGCTCCCTCCTCAGTGCTTCCTACCAACTTCCTTTCGACTATACTCCTTAGATTATTGGCTCTTTCACCTCGGGATTAATGTGCTTTTGTATATGCAGCGTGCGTTAATGCTTCCTTGCCTTGATTTAGTTTGCTGCTCTCCAAGCTCCAAATTGTCCTTCATGCAGAGTGGAGCTTGTAAAGGTACAGTAGGTGCTGAGGAATGCTTTTGCTGGCATTCCCAGGCTTACGTACTCAGTCAGCCCGAGTCAGTCACCTTCAAAACATCAAGATTATATGTTACATACCCGGGCGATAAATAACCAACCCAAGTCGTTTCGGATTGAAATGGAATTTGTTGAAATTCAGCCTACTATATTACAATCTAGGCTGTTATTATAATTTTTTATTACACCAGCCAGTTTTCCAGCTGCAGCAGGCACTAAAAAGGAAATTAGATCGGGAAAAACTTTTCGACGGCTCTTGCGTCATGAATTACAATCAGAGTGAACATCAATGAGGGGGTTCGGGATCGTGTACGGAATGTCTATGTATACTGGAATGCAGGGTTGTTGCTCTCTATGGTGGCTTCCCGGGCAGATACAGGCATTTCTAAAGACCGCTTTGTTTGTGTTGGGATGTCTTGGGTTCAGGATCGTCAGCCAACTAATGCGTTTTGTGCGTTGGAAGAGAGGGAGACACGGTTATGCAGTTGCTTGTATTATGGATGTGATTATTCCACTCTACAAGCGCTAGAACGTTGGGAAGCTCCCGGTACAGGCCAGTGCCGGCCATCAAACCATCCGAGGACCTACTTCCCAACCTATGTAGGACATGTAGACAGACTAATTTTTTTTTCTGTCTGTGGTTATTTTAAAAAAAATTGTTCTACACATCAGAAGAGTTTTACATTTCCTGCAAATTTTGGACATTGTTATAAAGTTTGGCTCTAGATATAATTATACGTAATTCTCAAGAAAACAGAGAACCGGCACTACTCCTTTAAGACATAATTCGCAGTAATTTGATCGGGGATCAACCGTAGGAATCCAAGTAGCACAGCTGCGCAGCTTGAGATTTGGTGTCCAGGCAAGAGGTAGCCCATATAATATTATATGAATTATCTAGATATTATATTTAATTGTCCTCAAACGACACCCTTATTGCAATCCTTGATCACATATCAGTACCCTGAATATGTTTGCTTGCAAAATTCTTGTGTATTTAAGACAGATGCCTGTTAGTGCTCTGTATGGATTGGCTGTGCCTCATAGGCACCATACTGAGAGAAACTAGAAAGGTGTTGTTAGGGGTCATGAAGCGATTCCATGACACCCCTTAAAACAATTCTGGCATTACGTTTGTATCAAGTGGAGGGTCGAGAGATGTGAGGTCAGAGAAGCCCCCCCTCAACCACTTGTAGATGCCAAATAACAGTGCTGGTGGCATCTAATGTTTTTCTTTCAGAAATTTCTGATGTCACTTCACCATAACATTCGACACACTTATGATTCGTCTTCAGCTAACCAGTCTCCAGCTTCTTGTAATACCAAAGAACAGGAATAGGCTGTCTGAGGTTTGAGTGAAGTTTGGTTAAGGTCTGATCAACTGGTTTCCGGTTTAGCGAAAAGGAGAACGGGGACAAAAGGCCCCCTCAATCATCCTTGCTGAATTGACGAATTTAGAGCATGTACTTTATGTTTGGATTTGGAATACAAGTATAACATAAATATTCTCAGGTAAATAAATAGATAAGTGCGTAACACGTATTTAGTGCATGAATTCACAACGGGAGACATTCGAAGTACAGGGATCCATGACATGGCAACGCGACCTCATTCTTAGGTTCATCGTCGCCAACGTTATTTTGTGTTGGAGCCGAAAGCTCGAAGCGTTTTAAAGTGTTTTCCTGCCATATCTTACATTAAACAATGAGTTAACTTCACTAAACAGTCCGAACGGCGGAATGAAAGAGATACATTAGGTATAAACATCGGAATATGCCTTCATCTTCTATGAGGGGTTTAATGGCTGTGTAGAGACAACTCTGTTGCTTCAGATGCAAATCACAGCCATTTATAGAAAACGGAAGAAGCTAAATTGCGAGGCCGGTCGGCATTGACTTTATTTTGAACTGTGGGTGATTTTTTATGCTATTTTACTATGTGATTCACCATTATTACTGGCTAAAGGTGTTGATTGGTGCGCATGATGCTTGTATGGATCGGTTGTCCTATGGATATGTTGTTCTGGGTTGTGCTATGATCCGTGTTCCATGGATCTGGTTGTGCTTATGGATCTAGTTGTGCTGATGGGTAATCTTGGTGTGTTGCTATGGATCCTGGTTGTCCTATGGATCTGGTTGTGCTATGGGATCTAGGTTGCTAGGATCTGTTGTTGACTTGGATCTGGTTGTCCGTAGGATCTTGGTTTGTTGATCTGGAATTCTGTGTCTATGGATCTGGTCGTGTGACTTATGGATAGGGTTGTGTCTGGACTTGCTTTATGGATCGTGTGTATGGACTTCGTGCATCGGGATTGGTGGCTATGGATCTGGTCTGTTCTTATGGATCTGGTGTGCTATGGATATGGTGGTCCCTAGTGGATCTGGTTTTGTATGGATCAATTGGTTGTCTTTGGTTGTTGTCTATGGAGTTTCTGTCTTGGTTGGTGGCTATGGATTGTTGTGCTATGGCTCTGGGTTGTCCATATGTAATCTGGTTGTGCTAGGACTGGTTGTCCTATGGATCTGGTTGTGCTATGGATCTGGTGTGTTATGATGGATTGTGTTTGGGATCTCGGTTTCTAGATACTGGACTGGTTGGTTATGGATCTGGTGGGCTATGGTATTGGTGTATGCTATGGATCTGGTTTGTGCTGTGGATCTGGTTGTGTTATGGATACGTGGTTGTTGCTAGGGATGGTGTCTGTTGTGTGCTATAATTGGTGTGCATGCTAGAATTTTTGTGTCGTGCTAGGGATAGTGTTGTGCTAGGATCGGTTTTTGTGCTATGGATTGGTTGTGTATGCTCTGGTTGTCCTATGACTGGTTGTGCTATGGATCTGGTTGTTCCTATGCGATCTGGATTCGGTGTTAGTAGATGGATTCTGGTTGTGTTAGATCTGTTGTGGGTATGATCTGGTTGTGTAGTGATATGGTTGTGTTATGGATCTGGTTGTGGCTATGGATCTGGTATGTGCTATGGATTGGTTGTGCTGTGGATCTGGTTGTGCGTGGAATCGTGGTGTGTTAGGATCTGGTTGTGATATGGATTGGTTGTCCTATGGATCTGGGTGGTGCTGTATTGAATCTGTTATGCTATGGATCTGGTCGTGCTATGGATATTGTTGTGCTATGGATTGGTTGTGCTAGGATTGCTGGTGGTGCTGTGGATTGGTTGGTATGGATTCGGTTGGTATGGATCTGGTTGTCGGATCTGGTGGTATGAATCTGGTTATGCTATGGATCTGGTCGTGCGATGGATATGTTTGCTTGTATTGTTGGGTTGTATGGTTATGGCGGTTGTGCTATGGATTGGTGTCTCTATGGATCTGGTGGTGCTATGAATCTGGTTGTGCTATGGAATCTGGTGTGTGCTTATGGATCTGGGGTGCTATGGATAGGCATTATGACTCATGTAACATCTTAGTAGAATTACCTAACTGCTGCCTTCAATAGGTATGATCATCTGACCTTAGATTACACTGGTCAGGGTCCTTGCTTCCTCCGCTCCACTCCCTTCATCCTTTTACCTCATACTTTTAGCAACAATGAAAGACACTGATCCGACCGTTTTGGCTTATTTGACATGTAACTTTATATACTGGAATTTCACTGGATTCATGTTTTTGTATAAACTTTATAATAAACTAATGTTCAAAACAAACTGAACTGGTCTTTTGAAAGGTAAATTCAGGGTCAAGTAAAAACATTAACGGCGGTCCCTACTTAAGGACACCCGACTTACAGACGGACCCCTCTGCCCCCCTGTACCTCTGGTGAAGCTCTCGGATGTACTATAGTCCCAGACTGCAATGGGTCAGCTGTAAGGTGTCTGTAATGAAGCTTTATTGATAATCCTTGGTCCCATTGCAGCAAAAAATTTCGAAACTCCAATTTTCATGGGGAAAAAAAAAAATTTTGTCTGGATCTACAATTATAAAATATACGGTTTCGAACTTACATACAAAATTCAACTTAAGACAAAACCTATGGAGCCTATTTGTAGTGAACCGGGGACTTCTCGACTTCTGTATATAAAAGGGGATATATAAAAATGTAATTGAAGTCTTGGCATACAGACGCGATCACCCCATTTCAAGTGCAAAATAGATCTAATGCTGTTATGTGAGGGAGAAGCTTTATCAGTCTATTTGCATTTGAAAAATATTGTTTCAGAAACTGTTTATGTCAAAATTCAGTAGATTTGTTTATATCACTTTTTATGTTATTTCCAACTTTTTTTTGGTGCAGCTTTAAATCTGGCACACTTCTGTCGAGCTTGTATGCTAATTGGCGCAACACTTTCCGTGAGCACGGAACACCCCTCAGTGGCAAAATTGTGTGCATGATGATTAGTGTAGCTGCGCCACAAAAACGCTTGCATGCGACACAAATGTGAAAATCACTGTGCAAGCAGTTGCACATAAAAGAATATGCAAAGTCCACCAGGAAAATGGCGCACAGCCCGTAGTAAATGTGCCCCAATACTATAAGAACCGTGAATCTGAGTAGCCAAGCTCAGGAGTCGGTCATAGCAGAAACAGTAGGAAGCTTCAGAAAGAGCTTAGATGCTCTTCCAGCAAAGGAAACATGGATGCCTATGTAAATGTATAGATTTTTTTTCCACCCGCATCCCTTCCCTCACCCTGTACTTTCTCTCCACCATGTCCTACTCCTGTATCCTGTCCCTTGCTCTCCTTGCATGAATGTGATGACACATGTGTATTTTTTTCTTGAATTTTTTTTTCCAAACTGTGCAAAAGGACAAACGGACACACTTGTGGATGAGGAGGAAGGAGATTTAAAAATATCACATAGAAAATGGTTCTTCACACTATACAATGCCCCCCCCCCAAAAAAAAAAAAACTTTGGCAACATTTAAGAAAGATGTTGTTCTAATGACAAGTGGCAATAGTAGTTATATTATAACAGGTCTGGTGGGGTTCTTTGCCACAATTGATGGAAGTTGGACTTCTAAGGGGAATGTACAGAGATGGTAGTTTGAGAATATTTTTCCTTAAATAGTTATAGTTGGTGCCTGTCCTTTAGGAGTTGTTGTCATCCTGTATGAACTATAGGTTGAATTTGATGGTCTTGTGTCTATTTATCAACCCTACAGCTACACTTGTACCATGTAAACTATTTGTGACTTTGTATAAGTGAGGTGTTTCGGCTGCTTCGCCAATTTGGACTTCATGCTGTTTCTTACAGTTTCTAGTGTCTACAAACTAAGCCCCTATTCACATTGTGATTTTGTTGGAGTCCAACATTGTCTACACATCCCAATGCACACTCCATTAATATGTTATAGTGTAAGTGTGTGCAACAGGATAACTCCAGGACTATGAGATTATTGGCTCTAAATAGTGATATCCATGATGTTCTTTATATATTTTCCATATCCCACTTGTCTGTGGAAATACAATTTTAAGGGGTTGTCCAACTTTGATAAAAACTCTGTCCCAGGGCCTAATACAGGGAGACGGGGGGGGGGCAAGCCAGGTGGCGGAAGCAGTCGGAGCGGAGATGCCGAGGGACGGTGGCGGGGAGACTGAGTGTTGAAGGAGGTAAGTACAGTTTTTTTTTTTTTAATGGTCCCTCCACGGCCAACTCTAAGTCATATCAACCATTCATTGGTTCAAAATGCGTCAGACCTTATTATTTCCATATGGTGCAATTTTATGTTACAGCAACTCCATTGTCACTGGGGCAAAAAAAAAAAATTTGTCTGGATATACAAGTATAAAATATACAGTTCCGACTTACATACAAATTCAACTTAAGAACAAACTATGGAACCTATTTGTACGTAACCTGAGGACTGCCAGTGCTTGGGATTTTGCCTATGGCTTGGCCCCAAATATCGCGAACCAGCACTAGGAGGCAGGTGAGCCGAAAACAGTTTCATTTTATGTATAACTGGGTAAGTATAATCACCTAATGGAATTATCCATAATGCATTACCCTGTTCGGCTTCGGCACACGTAGCTATGAGTTACCCCCACTTCATAAACCCTCCCATATCAGTGGTTATAGGGTGTTGTGTGCGTAAACACTCATGAAGGAGCGGGCATGTATACAGTAATGTATGTACAGTCCCCTTCATGCACCACAAGGCGGCAGGTCACTGGACGTCATAGAAGTCAAGCGTCCTGATCCCCGGGGGGGTCTTTTGACTTGTGGCTCCTGTAGGCAAGCAAGAAACTTTAATAGGCTTTAGTCCGATTCTCTCTATTTCCTGCCCCATCCCAATATGGCTGTTATGGTTATTATTTATCTGAGCGGTCACTCCCATCCATTTTCTAACAATCGTGACCCCACCATAACAATTGTGGTCAAGGCTGTGGGAGCAGCATTAGAGGTCTCCTTTATTACTTCAACCCCCTTTAAGCAGATTCCTATGAGCGCAGTCTTCATGGTCTCACCTCCAGAATTCACGAGAGCTGAAATTGTATTCTTTACCATAGGAATTGAATAAATATAGTCATGCAAATGCGTCTCCTCCAACCGAAGAGCCGATCCTAATACTTAGTGGTGGAAATACAATCCAAGTTCAGGGTGAGGGTCATTATGATGAAGATTAACTCTCAGTCTTGTTGGTCTTTGTCTGTAGCGTGTGTACAAATGATGATGAAGTCCCCAGTGAGCTCATTAGCAGGAGAGCAGGTAGAAATATAATATGACGGATTAATGCATTGCTGAACCCAACAGGTTTCCAAAGGCGAGGGAATAAATAGGATGTTCTCCCGTATTAACACTGCAACATAATGTCTGTACAAAGACAATGCATTACAATACGAAACCCCATAAGCAGGTCTCATCGCAGTCGGGTTCTGCTTTGCAGGCGCCATACCGTATCCAGATTGTAATTAGGAGGAAAGAGAAGAGAACCGAAATTCTGAAAAGTGATGGCAAGCGTTTTGCTAATGTGGATTTGTGACTCTAAAGATTAGTGGAGTAGAGCCCTGGAGTATATAACAGATAATAAATCAGGGAATGGTACAAGGAAGTAATTTAAAGGGAACCCGTCACCAGTAAGCCACTCAATTAACCCAAATAAAACCTTATATAAGTAAGTATGGTGTCACAATGGTTTTTCTGTGGGTTTCTTCGTTGCTGCATTGTCCAAAAATGACTTTTTATTCCGTACAGATTTCAAGGAGGCAGGGAGAGCTCTGAATCCAGTGAAGTTCTCCCACCTCCAAATGGCGCTCTGTGGGGTAAAACAGCCCCTCTGCACGGCCCACACCTCCACACGCATGGCCTGCACACCCCAGACGTCTCCATAGGTGTACCCCGTTCATGTGTCAGTACATGCCAGCCTCAGTATTCTATATAGGTAATATTTAGGGTTTGTATGTACACATTGACTGCACCAGTAGCAGAATAGTCAGTGCAGCTCTGGGGTATAATACAGGATGTAACTCAGGATCAGTACAGGATAAGTAATTGTCATGTATGTACACATTGACTGCACCAGTAGCAGAATAGTGAGTGCAGCTCTGGTATAATACAGGATGTAACTCAGGATCAGTACAGGATAAGTAATGTCATGTATGTACACAGTGACAGCACACAGCAGCAGAATAGTGATTGCAGCTCTGGAGTGAAACAGGATGTAACTCAGGATCAGTACAGGATAAGTAATGTCATGTATGTACACAGTGACTGCACCAGCAGAATAGTGAATGCAGCTCTGGGGTATAATACAAGATGTATGGTCAAACCCTGTGGTGTGTCCTAGTGAATACCTTTCTTAAGATCAATGTTGCAAACTCTGGAAAGAGGAGGGCTCCTCCGTGGGTATACTCTGTAGGGGATGGTTTCGGCCTTTCTTCCAGGAATGGGAGATAGGAGGTCAAGTGAAGGATCTCGGACACCGCATTGGCATCTTCCGGCTACGCTACCCCGGTCTGAAGGTGATTCGCGGTGGGGTCTGGGAATGTGGAGATCAGGACCATGTCGAGGAAAGCTCTCAACAAGAGGGTTCTGTTGACCATTTCCAGAAAGCCTCTGGCCCTAGGGATTGCCCCTCTTGGGGTGGGTTTGAGTTTATTGAATTCCATCAGGATCCCTTGAAGTTTGGGGATGTGACTTGGCGCTGCTTCCATGGAAAGCTGTGTGTGTGAGGGACAATCTGAAGTGTGGAGTTCTGAGGAAAGGGGTTGTCCCCGGGAGGAGTGCGGTGGCCTGCTGGAGAGCATGGACCACTTCCTGCTTCAGTGCCCCTTTAACACAGAGGTGTACAACCGGGTGGGCGTTTCCATCCATTGGCCCGGGTTGGCCGATATCTCCTTGTGGAGTGGGCCTATGGAGCATTCAGAGGCCTAGGTGGCCGGGACGCTGCACGTTATTTCTAGTTAGCCTAGTGGTCAGTACCACACGTGGGAACGCACGGTGTTTAGTATCGACGCAGCGTAAAATCCTCCCGGTGGATGAGGTGGTTAGGAACATTCTGGGTGACACTGGTGAAGGTGCGCATCTCTGGAGTATGAGAGGTGGGCATGGGGAGGGCCTCTCTCCTTTGGAGGGGGTTTCCTTAGTGTCCCTTAGTCTGTCATCTCCTCTCCTGGTGTTGGGCTGATGCTGCACAGTAGATTTTGTTTTGTGTTCTGAGGTTATAGTGATGTAGGGCTTGCAGGGCACCGAACCTGGGCTTTAGTGTGGTTTTGATTGATGTTGGTGAGATTTTATTGTATTCTGTTTTCTTTATGTTATGTTGTAAATACTGTATATATTGTATATATTGTATATAGTGGGGTTGGGACACAGTGTTAGGTGGGAGGGGGGTGATGGTGGTGGTTTACGAACTGACCTTGGACTCTATGACCCTGGGCACTGGTCTGGACTATAGGGACGTTTAGACCAGTGTCTGGGGGAAGGGGGGGTGCGGGCGAGGGATTTAGTTAGTTTAGTGTAGTGTTGTGTGTATTGTTATTATAGTATTTTAAAACAAAAAAGGGTGTGGGTGGTTTGTTATTAGAGGGTGGGGGTGGGTTTATGTATATTTATAGTCATTTTTGTTTATTGCGGGTGTGGCTTGTCTTTGTGATTGGTTGGTTTAGGATTGTAATAATCGGTTGGGTGGGGGTTGTGGTAATTGTGTTTATTCATTTCGGTGTATTTTAAGTTATTGTTTTTGCTAGGTATGAATGGGGCTGGACCAGCAGGTAAGATATTGGATATATTGTATATTATGTTTTGTTTTATGTTATGTTTTTACTTATATAAAATAAAAGATCTACGGATGTAAACTCAGGGATCAGAGTACAGGATAGTAATGTTCCTGTATGTACACAGTGATGCACCAGCAGCAGAATAGGAGTGCAGCTCTGGGGTATAATACAGGATGTAACTCAGGATCAGTACAGGATAAGTAATGTCATGTTGTACAACAGTGACTGCACCAGAGCATAATAGTGAGTGCAGCTTTGGAGTATAATACAGGATGTAATCAGGGATCAGTACAGGATAAGTAATGTATGTATGTACACAGTGACTGCACCAGCAGCAATAGTGAGTGCAGCTATGGAGTATAATACAGGATTAACTCAGAATCAAGTCAGGATAGTGTAATGTCATGTATATACCAGTGACCGCACCAGCAGCAGAATAGTGAGTGCAGCTTTGGAGTATAAAAGGATGTAACTCAGGATCAGTACAGGAAAGTAGTAATTGTCATGTATGTACAGTGGACTACACGCAGAAGAATAGTGAGTGCAGCTTGGAGTATAATTACAGGATGTAACTCAGGATCAGTACAGGATAAGTAATGTCATGTATGTACACAGTGACTGCACAGCAGCAGAATAGTGAGTGCAAGCTCTGGAGTATATACAGGATGTAATCAGGATCAGACAGGATAAGTAATGTCATGTATGTACACAGTGACTGCAGCAGCAGAATAGTGAGTGCAGCTCTGGGGTATGATAAGGATGAAGCTCAGGATCAGTACAGGATAAGTATTGTCATGTATGTACACAGTGACGCACCGCGCAGCAGAATAGTGAGTGCAGCTCTGGGGTATGATACAGGATGTAACCCAGGATCAGTACAGGATAAGTAATGTCATGTATGTACACAAGTGACTGCACCAGCAGCAGAATAGTGAGTGCAGCTATGAAGTATAATAAGGATGTAGCTTTTTTGTGGGTAATTTGTTTGAATTGCTTGTTGAAGTAAGAGAGAAGCATTTATTGCTTCTTTAATAATATCCTTCTCAGGCTTGGATCGTTCAGACATCCATCCATTTACAACCCTAATGATGTATGATTTCTGTTTTTTTTTTTTACCATATTGTCATACGGCTACAGACAGTCTAACGTGACGCTCGCTCATTAAAGCGCATTCTGCTGCTCCGATTACAGACGTCTCCGCAGGTGGATAGAAATCACACCTTCCAGTTCATTATTATCCGCTCCTAAAACTTCCTTCACCTCCTCTTAGAAAAGGCTTAGCTTTTAGGAGGCTGAGAAATGCTGATTTTTTTTTTTCAGTAATTGTAAACCATTTAAGTTAGCCCAAGAAAACATAAAAGTGTCCCTAATTATCCATTTGACTAAGGTTCTCACTGGTAGTCATGGTGTATGTAATAATCCCGATGGTTTGGTTGACTATGGCTGCCCTGATCATCTGGGTGACTATGGATATCACTCCGGTCCAGCAGTAAATGATTATGATTGACTGTATTATCTGAGCCCGCACCTGTTCTGCTTGGAGTTACTCGGATAAGTTAATCTCCAGAGGATCACATATGACAATTTCATTACCCGATCATGAGGCCCACGTGTGTTGAAAGTCACGTTTGGGGGCAATTTTACATCCATGTAAATCGTCTACATGTGTGAAACATAGAAACAATATATAATAATTGTATTTACATATAAAATCTGGTCCATGCGATAAAAAGGACCTAACCACGCTCCTAATTTTTTTTTTAAATACTAGCTAAAGGCGTAGTCTGGGAATTAATATTGAAAATCAATCCAGTGGATAGGCCATTAATGGCCATTTGTTGTGCAACAATACAAAGCCCCTACAATAATTAGGTTTTAATAAACAGAGGGAAGAGAGACGGAAGATGCCGGCAAGTCGGGAGAGGTGATTGGTCATTTTTAAAGATCACTCACAATCTATGTGCAGATTAAAGGGGTCATTAATGTCTGATTGTGGGGGCTGACACCTCAATATTCAGTTAGTCATAAACATGAGGCAGGCAGCTAGAAGCATTGGCTCCCTGCTCTGTATACTGGCTAAAGGGTGCAACTACAGCCCCCCTTTATTCAGATATCGGCAGCTTATCCTGCTGATAGGTCATCATCTGCAATTCCTTGCAAACCCCCTGAGAAGCAGTAAGAAAAGAAAGAACACATACTACCCTACATAGCTCTGGTACTCATGGTTTGGGTCCTGCACCCAATCGGAAGTTGCATGGGACCCTCTTCACCCACTCAGTGGGTTTGATGATAAACGTAACTTCCTTTGTTGGCTCTTCGTCCGAGGAGGCCCATGGTTGACCTAGGTCCCATGGGCCCCACAATTTACGGATGAGGCACAATACCAAAATTAGACATACTGTGGCTCATTTACTAAGGGTCCTGTGGCCGCGATTCAGTTGGTTTTTTCAGAATATTTTAAATTTGCACCGTTTTGCACCGAATTGGCACGGGTTTTTGGCACACGCGATTGGATTGTGGCGCATTGGCGCCAGCTTTCACGCGAAGGGGGACGTGGCCGTCGGACAACCTGATGGATTTGGAAAAAATTCAGAATTTAAAAAATGATTTGACAAGCACTTACATGCACCGGTGAACTCCGGCGGACCTCAGCGCAGCAGCGACACCTGCTGGATATTGGGCGCGCGACCTTAGTGAATCCTGGGAGACCCGAATCCTCGTCGGACAGCATGCTGCAGGATCGCGACTGGGGTGGAAAAGTAAATGTGCCCCACTGGATCAATGGAGAAACTAGAGTGAAGTTACTGGTTATCTTTCTTACTCTTGCCCTCGCCCACTGGGGTTTTCCATCTTTATGGCACATTGCATTAAACATTGGACAATCATATAATAATTTTTTTGCTGATTTTTATGTTTAGATTATTCTCTTCCATAGATTTGAATGTCCTCATTATTTTTTATTTCACCAAACTCTGGAAAGTAAAACCATCCTATATAAAATGACGTACCGGCCTCCCGCTCAACATACAAGCCCCCGGGAGCGTCGCATGAAGAATAATTACACCTTGAAATTCTAACTGTGACGTGTCCTTTAAAATGCACTCAAATCCTCTTCTCCTAAATCCCTCCAGAAGCCCAGATGAAGAGCGCGTCGAAAAAAGGCGACATCAACAGAAATATATGCAGCTTAAAATGAATCATTACATTGGTGTTTGTATGTAATGTAGCAGTATGTGCTTGGTTAGCTTGTCTCATGCATTCCCCAGCTACTTGAGTTAATGAATAAGGAGAAGAGAACAGGGAGGGTAAGAACTGCCGGGAAAAAGTCAACACATTTTAATGGAAATGAGGATCGGCGGTAATGCAATAGGCGGTTTGTATCCCGGCTCCCTCTCTGATCTGTGTACATACTTTCAAGTGAGAAAAATATCAAAACAAAGCAAATCAAATCCACTCCGAGTCTGTAATGCCGGGGTACTGGCGCTTTTCTTCCGTGGCACACTGATAATTAAGAATAGACGTTTGAAACACCCACTTCAAACAACCTACCATCGTTAATAAGGGGTAGGATAGCGCAGAACTTGCTGAAGATGTCAGCTCAGCCTTAAGTCATAATTACTGTCTTGTACGTGCTCACGAAGAGGTTTCTTTTTCTGAAAAATATTTTTGAAAAATTGCGTTCTCCATGGGATTCTTCAGTAACGCAATCATAGACAGCTTAGTATATAGAGGCAATATATGACCAATGTAGCACCCATCAGTGATTGATGGTTCAATTCTTCTTCTTACCTGTAAGGTCCTTGTTGTTGTCCTATTTTATAAACTGGACCCCAAACTTGCCCCAAAACCACCAGGATGAAGGATTGTAAATTCAGCATGCTAACATACTGGTGTGTGACCCATCTGGCAGGATCTGCTATTATTTTAGCTCCCTATGCCCTCATTTTTACAAAGAAAGGTTTTAAAAATTATGCAAAGTAGCCTAAAGGGCAGTGGGCTCCATAGCTGTTAATTGAGCTTGAAGCCCCTCAGGCTCATTTGCATAATTTTTAAAGTCTTTTTTTTTAAACAATGGCAAAAGGAGCTAAAAAAAAAAGCAGATCCTGTCAAAGCGGTCACGCACTGGTATGTCAGTGTGCTGGGTTTACAGTCCTTCATCCTGGTGGCAGATATCCTTTAAAGGGGGTGTGTTCAGTCCAAAACCTCTATCAAACTAGTACTGTCTATGACCTATTAGTCAGAGCAGAATGACACCTCTATGACTATAAAGTGACAAAGTAATATAGGGATAATCATCTACACATCAATATGCAAATTAAACTCCAATTGTTGTTCAATTTATGAACCCTACACTGCACTGTTAGTTTGGCGGATGTTGGACAAAACATGTTTATTAATGAACGGTCATCAGTATACAAAATATAGATTTACTGGTCATATAATTTTTACAATTACTTGAAGAATGTAACATTTCTTATGCTATCATCAATATTACCTAAACATGTAAATGTCAACAGAATGTGTTAGGAGAGAAAAGTCTCCCCTTAAGGTACTTCCCCCAAGTACTCCAACTGTTATGGCACTATAGATAGATACTAAGAAGAAAAGAAAAAGAGAGAAAAAAAAAAAAAAAAGAAAGAAGATAGAGAACGAACAATTCAGGTGAGTAAAACAGTAAATATAATAGTCTAGTCTAGGTAGAGACTGCTATATGGACCAGGTCCTACAGCCAGCAGAAGGAGGCTTCTGGATTTTTGTATTTATGTGGTTGGTTTCACAGGGACATGGACTCCTCATGATTGTGACATAAGGTACAATTAATAATCCATACTTAGCCACATCTCCCAGTTTCCCTTAAACTTATTATTTTTTATTAAGCCTTGTTCCCACATATGTCTTTCATAATTGTAGCATTCATTCAAATTTCCTATTATTGAACCTTGGTCAACATGGCTTAGAGATTTCCATTGTTTTGCAATCATGACTCTTACCACTGCGCATAGTCTACTAATTATCCATTTCTCTTTCTCAGAATACCCCTTCATGTATATATCTAACAGGGCAATTACAGGGCACGGTGGAGTATGGATATTCCGCATTTTTGAGATTAGATCAAAGGTAAAGTTCCATATATGCATCACTCGGTCACAGCTCCACCACATATGTAGGGTTGTTGCTGTATCTGTGCATCCCCTCCAGCAGTATTCATTGGAATTTTTATTAAATTTTGCGTGTTTTTGGGGAGTTAGATACCATCTATTTCGAATCTTAAACATATTATCTATATGGTTTGTACATAGCAGATTTCTGTTTGAGTCACCTATTGCCTTCCTCCACTGTTCTTCTGAAATAGACACTCCCAATTCTTTCTCCCAGCTCAGCATATATGGGAGCTTACTCCTGTTGTATCAATAGGTAAGGTCCCTATATGCTGCCGATGTTAAGGACCACAGTCCTGCAAAAAGATAAGCTAAAGCATACTGCTTATACCCAGTTTTTGGACAAAACACCCCCATGCAAGTCAGGGGGTCAGTAACACATGGACAGAACACAGGTTTTATCAATGTCCAGCCTGTTCTTCATTGTCTGTTTTTATTTTTGTGCCGTCGTGTGACCTTTTTCAGTGAAGACCTCTTTCTTAGTTTTGTAATGGACAAAAACTGAATCAGACATAAAATTGAAAGAAAATGTACAGTGTCATTGATGAAAGGGACACACATGAATAGAGCCTAAAACATAAAGCATATCTAATATGTAATACAAAATTACTTTGATACTGGTCCATGCAAGGAAAGTTGCCGATATGTTCTCTCTAGAGATGAGCGAACACTAAAATGCTCGGGTACTCGTTATTCGAGACGAACTTTTCCCGATGCTCGAGTGCTCGTCTCGAATAACGAGCCCCATTGAAGTCAATGGGAGACTCGAGCATTTTTCAAGGGGACCAAGGGGGTGTGTTCAGTCCAAAACCTCTATCAAACTAGTACTGTCTATGGCCTATTAGTCAGAGCAGAATGACACCTCTATGACTATAAAGTGACAAAGTAATATAGGGATAATCATCTACATATCGATATGCAAATTAAACTCCAATTGTTGTTCAATTTATGAACCCTACACTGCACTGTTAGTTTGGCGGATGTTAAGGACCACAGTCCTGCAAAAAGATAAGCTAAAGCATACTGCTTATACCCAGTTTTTGGACAAAACACCCCCATGCAAGTCAGGGGGTCAGTAACAAATGGACAGAACACAGGTTTTATCAATGTCCAGCTTGTTCTTCATTGTCTGTTTTTATTTTTGTGCCGTCGTGTGACCTTTTTCGGTGAAGACCTTTTTCTTAGTTTTGTAATGGACAAAAACTGAATCAGACATAAAATTGAAAGAAAATGTACAGTGTCATTGATAAAAGGGGCACACATGAATAGAGCCTAATACATAAAGCATATTTAATATGTAAAACAAAATTACTTTGATACTGGTCCATACAAGGAAAGTTGCCCATATGTTCTCTTGTACTCATGGGCAAAGCCATGCCTCTCTCCGGTGCCCGGCTCCCCTCCTTACCTATCTGCGTTCCTGCTCCAACTCCAGCAGCCTGATGCGCACGTCCCCGGCTTCGAAGGCACATGCAATCCGGCACTCGTAGATTTAAAGGGCCATCACACTGCTGATTGGTGCTGGCCATTCCCAGGAAATTGGATAAAAGCCGGCCTCTCACAGCATTCCCCGCCGGATATTTGTGGCTAGTGCCTCTGAGAAAGCTGTTTCATGTGATTTGTTGTATTTCTGATTTTCTGTTGTGACTCCCGGTTCCGTTCCTTACGACTCCGTGCTGCCTGTCCTGACCTCCACATTAGTTCCTGACTTTGATCCTTTGCTTCCTGTCTTGACCTTCTGCTTGTCCCTGACCACGATTCTGCCTCACGACTTTGTACAACGCTCGGGCCACCACCACAGGCAAAGCCGCGCTTGTGGATCCGCCTTCTATAGAACATACAGGTCTTAAGGCTGTCTGTCCATTAATGTATGGACCAAGTATGGACTTATCTCTATTAGTGTGAAAAAGTCTGACCAGAACTTGATCAAGTTGATATCTTGGTCAGGTCCATGATGAAGGAGATACTCACGTATTGGGGTTCATTTACTAAGGGCCCGATTCGCGTTTTCCTGATGTGTTACCTGAATCTTTCCGATTTGCGCCGATTTTTTCTGAATTGCCCCGGGTTTTTGCCGCACACGATCATATTGTGGCGCATCAGCGCCGGCATGCACGCAACGGAAATCGGGGGCCGTGGCCGAACGAAAACCCGAGGGATTCGAAAAAACCGCCATTTTAAAAAAAAAAAGGGTCGCAGGACAGACGCTTACCTTTACTAGGAATAGGATCGTGAACTCCGACGGGCCTCGGCAGACTTCAGCACAGAAGCGCCACCTGGTGGACGTCGGAGGAATCGCCAGAAGACCCGAATCCACCGCAGAGAACGCGCCGCTGGATCGCGAATGGACCGGGTAAGTAAATCTGCCCCACTGTCTTTTGTGATGGTGTACTGCATTAAGGCTTCACATCCAGTCGTCAGTAGATGGATGAGAGTTGTAGACCATATAAACATGACCATGCCAAGTGTCATGTTCAGATCTTCTCCTAGAAATAACTAACCAGTAAAACATGCTGTAAAAATAGAAGGACAAAAAAAAGATCAAAATCCTACAACTTGCTAAATAAAACCGACCTGACAGTGCGAAAACGAGAAAAAAAAAAATTCTAAAAACAACGGTTGATTTTACAATAAAAGCGTGAAAATGAGCAACGAGGAAATCCTGATTGAAGTGAATCTGTGTTGCCATGACTACTAAACATGTCACTTCCAAATCTCAACATACATTTTATGAGGGAGTCTGACTGCAAATGCCCCAGAGTATCGAAACTGAAAAGAGGCAATACAATAAAACAACGGGCTATAGAGCCGACATCTCACAGCTAATTACCGAATCGGGAGATGCCAAGCCAAGAGATTGGCTTTTATAGGAGGCAATTCAAAGACATACGTGGTCCGATATTTCTCAGGTAATAACGTTCCTACTAGAAAGATAATGATGAAAGTGCAGAAAGGATCGGCTTCACTACACGACGGGGAAGAGCTCGCCACGGCTCGCTTTAATTTCCGACAAAAAAATGCTAAATAATAAAAATTGTGGCTGAGAATTTCTCATGGAGGATACAGAAAAATTCATGAAATAAAAAGTTTGATCTGTTAGAAATCCATTTTATTATTCTGTTGTGTTGACGCAGAAAATGGTTTAAACCACAGAATTTAACATGAATTTATCATCTTTTTTATTTAATAATTTAATATTATACGTCTTTTGTGAATCATTTTTTTTATTTTCTGATTGTATGATTTTAATTCCCTTTTCTATGTATAATTATGGAAGGAATTACATATTGGGGCACATTTACTTACCCTTCCCATAGACGCTGGCGATCCGGAATTTCCGATGACGATTCGGATCATTTAGCTCGTGCGCCGGATTTCCTGCATCCATCGCTTCCCTGCTGTGGCCCGCCGGAGTTCACCGTCTTCTTCCCGGTGCATGTAAGTGCATTGTCTTGTGACACAATTTGTTTTTTAAATTCTGCGGTTTGTCCGAATCAGTCGGGTTCTCAGACGGCCACAGCCCCGGTTTATGTCGCACGCAAGCTGGTGCCGATGCGCCATAATCCGATCGCGTGCACCAAAAGCCCCGGACAATTCAGCACAAAACGAAAAAATTTGGGAAACCCGATGGAAATGCGCCGACGGACCCTTAGTAAATGTGCCCTATTGACTTGACATACAGGGGGTCATTTACTAAGGGTCACGGATTACACTTTCGTCGGACTGTTCACTGTTTTCGGGATTTGCGCAGCTTTGACAGGTATATAACAGGGGTTTGCGCTAGGATTGTGTCGCATGCAATCGGTTTTTCATGCTGGCTTCCATTCGACAGAAATCGGGGGCGGGCCGTTGGACGATTTCACTGATTCGGACTGAGCGCGGGATCTAACTTTAAAATTGTGTCATAAGACAATGCACTTACATGCACCGGGAAGAAGAAGTTGAACTCTTACATTTGTTATCCATGGCCTCCTTTCTTCTAACATCAACTTTTAAAATTATGCTAATGTGTCAGAGCCCCTCCCCGCTGTGCAGGAGCACTTCCCCCAGGGAGCAAGGGGAAAGGGAGACAGTCTAAGAGCCTGTGAAGCTACAGCATGAAGGAGCTCTGTTTACACCCCTCCCTCCCAGAGGGTGTCTGGCTCATTGGCATAATTTTAAAACTTGATTTTAGAAAGAAGCACTCCACAGACTACAAATATAAGAATATTTGTGCCTGGATCTATGAGGAAGTGCCCCTGGTTTATCCATGTTGGATCTGATGGTAGATTTCCTTTAATGGGGGTCATTTACTAAGGGCCTGATTCGCATTTTTCCCGACGTGTTACCCGAATATTTGCGCCAATTTTCCCTGTATTGCCCCGGGTTTTTGGGACACACGATTGGACTGTGGCGCATCAGCGCCGGCATGCACGCAGTGGAAATCGGGGGGCGTGGCCAAACGATAACCCGACGGAATCGGAGAAACCGCCGCATTTAAAAAAAAAAAAGTGTCGCGGGACACGCGCTTACCTGCACCCAGGATGGCTCGGTGAACTCCAGTGCATTCCGATGCTCTTCAGCGCAGCAGCGACACCTGGTGGACGTTGGAGGAACTGCCTTAGTGAATCGCCAGAAGACCCGAATCCACCGCAGAGAACGCGCCGCTGGATCGCGAATGGCCCGGGTAAGTAAATCTGCCCCAATATGTCCTCTTCTCTTTTAAAATTTGGACCAATTTTGGACAGGTTCTTTAAGATACTAGGTTTCCAAACAATCCCATTTTGCGGCACCCCATGGTCCATACATGTGTCAGCCTTGTCTGCTCTGCAGATTACTACCATGTAATATATATTATCTTCAGCCACATTCATCAGACCCTCGCTGTCTGCTGCTTTTATCTGGAAAATCAAATTAGAAGAGAAAGTAACCAGAGGCAAACTCCGAACGCAACTTTAAGATACTTTTTAATGTGATTTGTGCGGTAAACTGCAGTCCATTAAATATCTATATTAAGTAAATTATAAAGATTTGAGCACTTTACAAAATTAAAAAAGTGCATCGCTAAGATATTTATTATTCCGCTGGGAAAATATCCAGAGTGCGTCTAGTGGGATTAGATAATTCCTATAGACTTTCTAGAAAAAGATACTGGGGGCTCGGCTATTGGAGGCGACATTGATGGTTCTGATGATAGTTACTATGGTTAGAAGGAAGAAAAATCATGAAGAATCTGCAGAAAATGTTCAGGTTATTCTTTTACGTTGTGACTCTTGTCTGATCTCTGTATCTTGGACTCTGGAGTGGAAACGACACGAAAATTCAGTTTCTGCATATAATATTTGCAAATATTCACCTTGCCTAATATTAGGAGACCCGGCTTGAGACCCCCTCGTATGAACATAGGCATATGCGACTTCACCACTTAATGGTTGTTAAGCTTTGTCTCGCTTCATTAGGATTGTTCTGTCTTTACCTAAATCTTAGGTCCTTTACCCACTAACATTTGCAAAATGTATCCCATTTATGTATCTGATCACATGAAATCACAGATGCTTACATGAAGACATGGGGAGGAGTAGAATTCCATGGAGGTGTGCTGATTTCATGTGATCAAATACATACTTTGGGTACATTTTGCAAAGGTTAGTTGGTAAAGAACATTAGATTACAGCACCCTTAACATGACATGAAGTGCTGAATGGTGATGAGGACACATGCAAAAAGCCAAGCAGGACACACTGGGGCACATTAACTTACCCAGTCCAGTCGTGATCCTGGGTACGTTGTCCGGTGAGGATTCGGGTCTGCCGGGATTCACTAAGGTCATGCACCCGATATCCAGCATGTTTCACTGCTGCGCCGAGGTCTGCCGGAGTTCACATTCTTCTTCCTGGTGCATGTAAGTGTGTGATCATGCAACACAAATTGTTTTTTAAACGCCCCCAGATTTCTGTTGCATGCAAGCCGGCTCTGATGCACCAAAATCCGATCACGTGCGGCAAAATCCTGGGGCAATTCGGAGCTATATTTATAAAAAATGGTGGTGCTGAGCACCATGTGTGCACACTATACTGTGCCCTCGCTGGTGCTCTATATTTGGCCGTAAGAACGGTTGTGCGGAGCTGTTTCATATGGAGAGGGGAGGAGTGAGCAGTGCTTATCCGTCCTCCTATCCTGCGCTCTACCGTGTGCTCACCTGGCCATAGCATATGTGCAGTGTGCATGTAGCCTTAAACTGATCATACATGTTTCATAGTTGGTTTCCAAACACTTGTTTGGCCATAGATGCAGTATCTCATCTGACTTCCCCATACACGTGCCCTCTAAATTTGGTTAAGCATGCATATGCTCTGAATCTCTCGGGGATAGGTTGCATCTGACAGAAACATCTTCCTAAATGGAAGTATCGGGAAAGTGAAATACATTTATGTCCCTAAACATATTCCATTAAAGAGTTGGGGGGGGCTTCATACAATAGCTAGTTCCACCGCAATTGGTGGTTTCTGAAGATAATAGTGTAGGTATTATGTGTATTACCAGATTTTATTTGGATAATGCATCATTCTTGGTCTCTATCCAGAAGCAGCTTGTTCACCAAACTGGTTAAACTACAACATTAAGGAGGACTTGAACTTTAAAGCCATATATATCGGACACACAAACTGCGTTCAGCTCACGGCCGTATTCCATTGGGGTCCAATGCCTCTGCTAATTCCATTATGTAAAAAAACGGGTCCTCTTCACTATTCTACAACTAATATATAATAAAATCAAACTACTATACTAGTAAACCATTCCTTCTCTCCTCCGTGACAAGTTTTTTTTACATTATGGATTCGTCATCAATATTTTTCGTATTGCCACTTTTTTTTTTATAAATAAAGATTTGACCTGTGACATCATCTCCTGCCAGCTAAGCGCCTCCATATGTGAGATACCCTCATTATTCTACTGGTTGACCCTTCTTTATTCAGTTGTACGCAACGTGTCAACACATCTCTGATGCTGAACAGGAAGAAATTAGATTTAGTGGACCATTTCTAAACATCAGCAGAAATAAAAGGAACGTGGCCAAATGGGGGCTACGAGGACCCTGACTCAACACAATCCCTCGCTTCTGAGAAATCGAAGTGGTCACGGACGCAGTCAACCACGGTAATCAGTCTAAGTCTCCATCTGGTTCTCCAGTTGTTAAGGACTACAGGGCTCTGCAGGCTTCTCCAGCCAGTTATTTATTACTACAGCTGGCCAGCTACAGGTTACCTCGCCAACCCCTGGACATGAACACCTGCTTAGCCCTTTAATTCTCAGGTAGTGCTGAAATGTTTATTTAATTTGCTCTAATAATCTTGTTGGATAAAATCATGCAAAGTTTATGAAGCACATCAATATAATTTAGAATTTCCTATCGAGTCTTAAACTGATTATGTGTGTCCAATGTGTGTGTTCTGTTATGGAAAACAAATTTAATAGACACAGGTATCAGTGCAGAATGGTAAGACGTGGAGCTGAGAATACACTCGGCTAATGAAATAGACTGTCATCCAATGACCTCAGAGCTTCCATTTCACAAAGGAACAGATAAACAAGAATTATGCTCAATATAAAACAATGATTCATATGTTTAACACTTGAGAATGGATCATACTTACCAACTATCTCGGAATGTTCTAAAGGCTCTTGTAAAATTGGAAAATCTCTTGGAACATCTGCCCCCAAATTCTCCCGACACTCATTGACCTACATCCTGGAAGTTTACTTTGCAATTTTGGCAGGTAAGCAATAGATTAAGGATTATTTATATTTGAGGATAAAAAAAGCATTGGGGCTTATTTACTAAGGGTCCCGCGGCTGCGCTCTCCTTGGATATTCCATCGTTTTCAGGGATTGCACCGCTTGGATGTGTCGCAGGTGATCGGATTTTGGCCCCGACTTTCATTCAGAAAATGGGGGGTGTGGCCGTCAGACGATCTGACTGATTCGGACTGAGCGCGGGATTTAACTTTAAGATTGTGTCGCAAGACATGCACTTACATGCACCAGGAAGAAGAAGGTGAACTCCGGCGGACTTGAATCTTTGTGAATCGCGGCAGAGTGCATTATCGTCGGACACTCCGTATTTCGGGAACTCCGTCGGCTCAATGTGAAGGGCTCAATGGCAAAAAAATCGTATAATGATGTCAAAACAAGGAAGCCCTGCACTTCCCACAACCTCTATCCCTGCCTACTTGTTGGGCCTGTGCTAACTCACAGAGTGCAACTGGGCGACAATCCCAACCTTGGGTTTGTGCACAGAAAAGAAAGACAGAAAACAAAGAAACAGACCAACCAATAACCAGACCTGGAAAACAGAGTAAAAACCAAGATGCCGGTGAGGTGCAAGATCGTAAGATTGGCAAAGAATGGTCGATGATTCTAGCAAAAGTGATCAGCTACACAGAAAAAGCACAATAGAATATAAAGAATATCAGAACTTGTCTAGGAAGTATAGAATAAATTCACTGGTTAGTTTAAATAGAGTTCCTCGATGCTACCCCAGCAGCTCATTACGTTGGCCATTGGTCGCCTCAAATGCACCTGTGACATATCCCTAGCCCTGTGATACAGCAAGATGAAAACTCAGCCCTCTTCAAAGCAGACATCTGGATGTGGTAGTGATGCAGGAAAACTTCTGACAAAGGGCTTCTTATAAAACTTGCTGAATATGAGAAAACAAATCCAAAAATTTACATGAATCCAAGATTATGGAGTTATCTTGACATTTATCCTTCTTGGCTCCTTGGACTTTTTCATTCTATCCGGTCTTCAACTGAGCAATGAAGAACTAAAAGTGGTTTCCAGGGACAGATCTCCTTCTCTCCGAGGACCCAGCAAGCTGAATGCTTCACCGAAATAGTCCGCCGGTTGCTTCCTATAGTGATAACAGTAGATCATGGGGCTATTGTAGAACCTTTGGTTGGTGAAATTGGTTGATTGGTGAAATATAGATGCCAAGCCAAAAAACAGATGCAACACATCCGTATCTATAGCTGTCGTCTTAGCTGGCCATAATCTTCCGGTAACTTTTTAGGCAAATTCTGATTAGGTATTAGGAGTGGATAAAATTTCTCTACTGAAAGTTTTTCTTTCCTAAGAAACACAACATTTTGGCATGGTTAATTCAACCTACCAAACTCTTTTATTCGCCATTAGCCATTAGGGAAAGTCCGGACCTCAAAATACACTTAGATAGGCACATGGTTCAGCCACAACTGATGGGTTGGGATGACTTTATTGTCATATACCAGTGGTGGCGAACCTATGGCACTCGGAGGCATCACTGTGGGCACACGGCTGTCTCCCAGGCACAGAGTTTGCTAGACATGGCATCTTCCTGTAGTATCAAGCAGTCCAAGTAGTGCCCTGCTATTTTAAAGTGACCCATCCTGTGCTGATTGGTCCTGTCCAAAGAGTGGAACGTTGTGGATATGGTCGGATTGGAGCTCCAAAATTCTGGTAGCAATAAGATTGTTACTGCCTAAATTGCCGTGTTGGCACTTTGGGAAAAGCTAGTGTTTTTTTGAGTCTCATTTTGGGCACTCGATCTCTAAAAGATTCTCCATCACTGTCATATACTGTATATGGCTGCCTTTGTTTCTTGTAAAAGGGAATTTTACAATGAAAAATGTAATGCTATTAATAATGTAAATACGTCCTGGCCTCCCATATAGACATCATAATCCTATAAAAGTCACACTAAATAGGATATTGATGGGAATAGCATCAGGGAAAGTCCTTCAGCAGTTACAAGTCACAAAAATCTCATTTCATTGAGTGATTTTGTCAGTGTGATTCTGCTTGTCACAGGTTTACTGTGGGAGAAGATCTGCTAATCTGAGCTGTATTTTTATAAGTGATAAGGATATTGAGCGGGTGTGAGCATCCTCAAGGTTTTCAGCTATACATTTTGTGATGTGAAATGTCTACAAGTTTTTGCCAAGTTACTGCATGGTGTAATTGGGGATTTATGTTGCCTCCAAATAAAAACTATTCTCATTTTTTGGTGTTTTCTATTTGGTATCCTAGTACCCAAGGGCATAGGACTAGGGAGTGTACACAGCTCCGGTGTCAGATGGTATAAGCAGGGGTGTAGCTCTAAGGGGCAATCAGACATGTGCCAAGATTCTGGTTAATGCATGAGCCAACGGGGCAGAATAAGGGAAGGGAACTGCATTAAGGTTTCGAAAAAATACAAAAAATATTATAAAAATATTAAAATAGATGCTGACGGTCCATTGATGACTGATGAGAGTTCACCTATTATTGTTGTACTTCCAATCTCCAATGTTCTGTCCACCTTCACCTGGTGCATGATAGGAACCTGGTCATCACCTGCTGCTTCGGTTGTTGTCTCTTTGTGCTTTCTTCTTCTATATAGTTTTGTATGATAAAAGTATATACACTCATATAGAGATTTCACCCATTTACATTACATGCTACAAGGTGTATATTGATATTTGGCTGACTTTTATGTGGAAGGTTACTAGGCGAAATTAAGGAGTTAGGACTGATGGACCTTGAGCACCAAAACCACTTGGCTTCACGAAATATAAGCATTAAGAGGGACATCTGGCTTGCCACCATTGGTGTTAGCCATTGATTGACTACATTTGGAGCACTACACCAGGAGAATGGGGCACATTTACTTACCCGGTCCATTTGCGTTCCAGCGGCGGCTTCTCCGACGAGTGTTCGGGTCTTCCGGCGATTCATGAAGGTCCTGCACCCAATGTCCACCAGGTGTCGCTTCTGCGGCCGAAGTCCGCCGAGGTGCCCCGGAGTTCATCGTCTTCATCGTGGTGCATGTGAGTATGGCCCATACGACCAATTTTTTTTTTAAAATACGGTGGTTTTTCCGAATCCGTCGGGTTTTCCAACAGCCACGCCCCCATTTCCGTCGCGTGCATGCCAGCAACGATGCGCCACAAACCGATCGCATGCGCCAAGATCCCGGGGCAATTCAGGGAAAATCGGCGCAAATCGGAAATATTCGGGTAACACGTCGGGAAAACGTGAATCGGGCCCTTAGTAAATGACCCCCAATGTCTGTACTTGTAGGTGCCCCCATTTGGACAAGAAATTGCTACATAAGGTTCTTATTGCAAAGACTCAAGGTCATAGGAATTTATAACATTATCGCGGCATGATAGTCAGAGCATACTGGAGAAGACGATGGTAGACACTGAAGGTCATTGCTCTTCTGATGGTCATTTGTCTGGTAAAATACAGAGGGTTTTTTTTTCGTGTTCTTCAATTATTATTTCTAAGGTAGATGACTAATAATAGACTAGATGTCAGGAAGCATTCACAACATTTGATTCTGCTAACCACACATATACTACAAGTGCTAAGTATTGTATTATTCAATATACTATTTAATATACTACAATATTAATATACTACGTAAGTGCTACGGTGGCCTTTGCTGTCCACTTCATTGTAAAGTCATGTTTACTCAACTTTTACAGAAAACTAATAAAAGATTATTCCAGAACAGTGGTCTGTCTCTTATCATATACAAGGGTGCAGGTAAAATGGATCCTAAAAGGGCACAAGTTTTCAAAGGAAGGGAGAGTTTTGGGATGGGATACAACAATCAAATATTAAAACACACTTGTTAAATGGGTTTCTCAGGCTTACCAGAACACCCTTTTATTTGCCTATGGTCCTGGCAGGGCCATAACTTGTGAAAATCCCATAACACCCATTTGCATATCACTGGATCATGAACACTTCCAGTATGATTGGGACCAGAGGCAGAAACAAAGGAAGCCAGGCTGAAGAAGCATGGTGCATGAAGTGTCTAAGTAGGTCTATTTTTTCAATATGAATGGGGTGTTTGGATATTGATGACCTTCCCTTGAGGGCCTTCCCTTAGGAAGTCATTAATATCAGATCCACAGGGATCCAACACCCAGCAGCCCCATATTTGAGCTCTGGCAATAAAAAAAGTTATGAGGTACAAGTAGACAGCTCCATATACGGTGTAGTGGCAGAAATGGCATACTGAAGTTCAGCTTATACTGGATTGGGAGCTTCTATAACAAGTGATGAGTGAACCTTTTCAGGTTCATGTTCATGAAGTACATGAAATGAACACCCACCGGTAACACCTGTGATTGGTGCACTCCACCATTTTCCTTATGATTATTGTCCCATAATGACATCACAGCTTTGCTGGCACCATGTAAAGGTTTAACACTAGCGATCAATGCTGTGACTGTTGGGGGTGTGCCCAAATGCCAAACCCAAACTTGTGGTTGAAGTCTGGTTTCGGGGGCCTGAATGTCCAAGATGTGGCACAGACCTGAATATTGCGGTTCGGGTCCACTCATCCATGGCTACAACCAATCTCCTGATCAGAAGAGTAGCTCAGTGAAGGACCTTCACCGATTAGATACTCATGATCTAAGGATAGGTTTTGATTGTCACACCTCAACCAGTGTCTGATAATAATGACCTATTCTGAGGATGGATGTTGAAAGTCATGTCTCTATACTAAGAAAAGGCACCCAGGATTGGACCTCCACCAGTTTGATCTGGATGACCTATTTAAGGATAGATCAACAATAGCAAAAGCCTACAAAACCATCCGAATGAGGATGTTGTATGGGTACCTAGTACTATGTTATCAGAGAGTGTATCAATTGGGCCAAAAAACACATTCCTCAATACATATTGAACGTATAGGGCTTTGTCCAAGGGGGCCATGATATTGTGTATTGCATTGTAACATAGGGAAACCTGCAAACACCTAAAAAGTTATCATTGTCCATCAAAGAAACTGTCATAAGGCTATTTCTATTTTTCTCCATCCGTATTAATAATGTATTTCTAAAAATGCCAACAAATAAGTACCACGTGAGAGTCCTATACCTTGTAAGTGGGTCTCGAGGATGAGTCACTTAGGCCTATATTTATCAAACCGTACAAGAATGTACTGGGCAATTTGTCTTTTGAATGAGTCACGTAATTGTCAAATTGTCATGAAATCACTGGAAATCAGCAATAAGGACTGCATTTACTTGATAAATTGTCTTCATACCGTAGGATAGAGTCTGAGTGTTTGACCTTCCTCACTTTGGTTGATCTGGAGGGTCAATAATCTCAGTAGGGGTCATTTGAATTTCTTAATTCCATTTTCAACTTTTCTTTATACATTGATGTCAGATCGTTCTGATGTCCTGTTTCGTTACCAGGACAGAATTTTTTTCATTATGGCAAGTAACGATTTAGGGAGTTGAGATTATGGAATGATTCTATCATGATATTCCTAAACCTTCTGTGATGAGCGTTGGCACATATATTTCATGACATAAGTCATAGCGTGTGGGAGATTGTTCCTGCTCTGGTAAGTTTGATACATTAAAGGGAATCTGTCAGCAGTATTTAGCACGCAGATTGCATTCCTATAGTCATAATCATGTGTGTTGTTAGTAGTGGCTAAACTAAATTGACTCATATTTTAGGATTGTGGGTTCTCCTCACACTGATGGGTTCTTGGGTCTCTGCACTAAACTTTTCTCTTCTCTTTTTCTCTAAATTACTGTTATCATATTAAACAGGAGGACTGCTTCCTCAAAGCAGAGGAGAGGGAGGAAGTCCCAGAGGAGTTTAACCAAACTTCAACTTCTGTTCAGGTCCGAGTTCAGGCACCGTGCCTTATCCCGAACCCCCACAAGTAGCATCCACGATCACCACTTGCATTTTGTTGTGGGAAGCAACAATCCTCCCCAATGATTTAAATGGCACTGGTGGCTTTGCTGGTGACATTGAAAAAGTTAACACCCGTAACTGGTGACAGTACTGTTCAGCACGGGTGGGGCTGTTGAGCCAAACCTGGACCCGACTCCTGGACTCCTGGACTCCTGGACCTGGACTCCTGAATTAAGTACAAACCCTAACTTTGCAACCTCCTTTTGGTTGGTAGAGGCTAAAATGTCACTGGGAAATGTCTTGCATCAATGAGCATGTTGGTAGGCGATGTGTAGATTCATTGATGCAAGTATGATATAGCAACTAGGTTCAATCTGCCTGATAGACCACCAAGGCACAGCTTAGCAAATGGTGGTAAAAGATTTTCTGTCAAAAGTAGGGACATCCAGAGCATGATCGTCTTTGGTTTCATTAGTCTTGACCTTCCTGAAGAACCTTTAAAACAAGTGACTAGGCTAAAGAAATGCCCTTATATGGAAGAATTATGGTACATTTGTCAAGGAGAACTTAATAAGCAGCGCTTGGAGAGGTTCAATAATCATAGTATCATAGGTTATACAGTTGAAAAAAGACCCTTGTCCATTAAGTTCAACCAAGGAAGGTAAGGGGTTGCACGAGGAAGAGATTTATGGGAAACAATTCTATATAACATAACCATCAATGTTATTTAGTTGTAAAAAGGCATCTAGATAGACCCTACTTGAAGCTCTGATACCACCAAAGCGAGAACTACCAACACCTACAATCATGTGCATACAGAACATAACAAAACAATGGTTGTCCAAAAGGGAGATAAGTAGCCACCATTGATGTTTGGCAGGACCTTCATCCCTACTTATGATGGAAAACACATGCATTCTTAAAGTCCAGCATGTATTCATTTACAATGGTTGGAAAGACAAGGCTGCCTAACGTGTCTGGCAATCTTCAATCTTATTACATCATCTAGTTTCTCAGCACAATCCTTTTTCAGAGATAGGAGAACCATCTCACTATAGATCGATCAAACATAGATAGTGTGAGGTCATCCAGTCAGTACAACTACACAATGTACACAATGACAAAAGCAATGGAGATCATAGGGCATGTTTACGTCTTTCATGGGTCAGCGGACAATTGGAGCTGATGGTTTGATCGTAGGTTGGCAGGCTAGGGGGCCATCTCTCTTGAGACCTGGTTGAGATTCAACGTACCATTGTGCAACCTTCCGAGGGCAACCATCAAGGTGGTAGTGACATTGAGTTTTGTTGCTACAATTGACGTACTGCCAGATGGTGATCTTAAGGAAGAAGGGGAACAAAGCTTTTAAATCATTGCAACCACAATCCTTCCCAACAATACAATAACATCTGAAGAGGCTCACAGGACATTCAAAGGATATTACTGACAATTTTCTTCTAAAATTATGTAGAGATTATGCTTGTAAGGAAAACAGCTGCATGTGTTACTGTCAAGTGCATTGCACTCCAGAGTGGCCGGCATCCCACAATGGCAGTTTAGGCCTCTTCATAATCACCGCCACCGCTCGGTGTACAGTACACGCAAAGCGCAAATATTGTCTAGTACAGAAAAAAGAGAGAAGAAGCCCCAATTCTCCCAGGATAAAGCTGAGAGATAGCAGAAGGCTGAGGGCCATCCATCATCGCTGACAATTTCACAGCCTGGAATAACTTGACAGGGACACAGAACAAATTGTTGTTGAGAATTGAATGCTGCTAAGCTGAGTGAATTGACTCTCCCGTGTCAGGAAGAGACTCGCTTCAAGTGGATGGAGAGTTTTCTTCTTGTGATTCAAGGGCATAAGGTTTTTTTCTTTTAAAAAAAGTCACGTACAAAGGGAGGTCAGGATCATCTTGGAGACGTAGACATTCAGCGTCTCTACTTATGGATCTCACGTCACTTCAACGTTTTATTTCAATTATCTCCTAAACTGAATATTGGAAGGGCTGATTTTTCTATGTTTACTTTAGAGTGACTTTAACAACTTTTCTACGGTGCGAATTCTCTTCTTCTTTTATCAACCCAATTATTCTGTCCAGTGCAGAACTGTTGGCCCAATGGTCATGATAAAAACAGGCCACCCCAAACCTACAATCTGGGATGGAAATTGGATTCTCTAAATCTTAAACTTGATAGACTATGACAAAAACGAACATGACCACTAAATCGTGGTCAGAGAGCTCACCCAGTGCACCCAGCCTGTGGATCCAACATCTCTGTGGTGCAAGATGTTAGAAACCAAAACCACCAGGCACAGCATTTGTAAAAATGAAAGGTACCAAATATTGTTAAAATTAGAGTAACTCAGCACTCACTGGGACGCTTCGGGTTCTTTTAAACAGGTCTTTATTCCAAAGTATAGAAACAAAGAGCAAACATGTTGCAACAACAATTGACGCCATTTGATGCTCCACGTCTTAGCCATGATTCCGACTAAGATGTGGGAGGTCGAAACGCGTTGATTATAGCTGCACCATTTTTCTGTTCATTTTTATACATTGGAATAAAGTAGACCTCTTTAAAAGATCCCAAAGCGTCTGATTGAGTGCTGAATTACTCTAATTTTTACAAAAACTTGATAGACTGCTACATGGTGCAATATGAGATCGGAACATAACCAACGGAAGAACCATAAGTGAAAATTTATAGATACCAGGAAGACATTTATTGCACACAGGTTTTTAGACACATTTGGGACATTCAAAAAAAAGGGCATTGCCTCGTGCTGATGGATATAGTGTCCCTCAAGAGTAGGGTCATAATTTAGCCAAAAATGACGTGCCTAAATCTTGGTTTGTTTTGGGGTATGAACTAAGCCAACAAAGTTAGACTGCAACTAAGCAACTCTGTACTACAGACATGTCCTTCTATGCCTGTCCCTTCAGTTGGGAACATCCGGATACATTATGTGCGTCGTGAAATTGGCAGCTTTATGAAAAATACTATGTCAAGATGATCTACTGCCTATTCTATGTGGGTCTATATGTGGCTGCTCGGTCATTGGGTTAGAATTCGTACCGTGTTGAAATATTGCATTGCTTTGGTTTCATGACAAATCGTCCTTAACCAAATTAGAGATAAGTTACGGATGGACACATTCATCCCCATTATCTCGGAAACAAAATTACCCTTTTTGTCTGTTTCTTAGGTAAATATTGTATTACACATTTTCCATGCCTTGTTTGTACATTTTAATCCTTTTAAAATGAGTTTTTTCCCTGCGCTGCTCCATTGACACGTAAGAGGCAGAGCGGTTATTACCAGTGTTTATGTAGATCTTTCCTGGATTATACGACAAACACTGTATATAGATGGGGGATAATGTAATCAGTTTGGGGGATAATGGTTTGTAATATAATATATTGACATTGAAATCCTGCCTCGTATTGTCGGAAAGTTGTGTTATTTAAGGACATCTACCACCAGGATCAGGTATTGTAAACCCAGAACACTGACATACTGGTGTGCGCCCCCTCTGGCAGGATCTAATCTACTTTAGCTTTTTGTTCCCTGTTTTTTACAAAAAAAGGCTTCTAAATTTATGCAAATGAAAACTGAGGGGCTCCGGGCTCCATAGGTGTTAATGGAGTTCCCTAGGCTCATTTGCATAACTTTTAAAGCCTTTTTATTTCTTAACCCCTCACCGACATGTGACATCCTACTACGTGTACTGCGGGTGTATGTAGAGGGCTCATGGGCTGAGCCCTCTCCATATAAGATGGGCTATTGCTGCATATTGCAGCAAACACCCACCAGTAATACCCACCGATCGTGGGTGTCAACCCTCTATATGTCTCTGCAAAAGCTGCCGGAGTCATTTAAATCCTGGTGGCGCCGCCGGTGATCGGTTGCCATGACAGCCTCCAGTCTTACGAAGACCCGAGGCTGTTTGGTTTTAACCTATGCATTACGATTTGCATATTGTAATGAATGATGAGGAAAATCCCTATATACTCCCATACTGTAGTTTGGCAGTATACGGTAGGATCAAACAGACAACCTAGGGTTAAATTAGTAAATAAAAAGTAAAAAAAAGTAAATAAAATAGTAAAAAAAAAATTAAAAATGTTTTACAAAAATTATAAAAAAAAAATAAAACTAAAAATTCAAATCACCATCACTAGAAATCATATAAATATAAATAAACAGTAAAAATCATAAGCATGTTAGGTATCGCCATGTCCAAAATGTCCAAAACTATCAAAATGTCACAGTGTTTAACCTCGTAATGGAAAATAGCGTCCATAGTCAAAAATACCACTTTTTTCCATTTAGAAAGATATAAAAAATTCTACAAAAAGTGATCAAAAGGCCATACAGTCCTAAAAGTGGTATCATTGAAAATTTCATCAAAAGTAGCAAAAAACTGACACAACTCCATACACTGAGTATGAAAAAGTTATTAGTGCCAGAAGATAGCAAAATGAAGAATTTTTTTTGTACAGGAGGTTTTAATTTTTGTTCAATTTTGTTTTTTGTTAGGTTTTAAAGTTCATGAAAACATTATAAAACCCAAATTTGTTATTCCCACGATCGCACTGATTCAAAGAATAAAGACATGCCATTTGTGGCCGACAATGATAGCCGTAAAATCCAAGCCCACAAGAAAACGGTGCGTTTTTCACCATTTTCACTGCATTTGGAATTTTTTCCTGCTTCCCTTTGAATATTAAATATCGTCACTATGAAGTGCAAGTTGTAACACAGAAAACGATCAGCTGTTTGCATGGAAAACTAAAAAAGTTATGGATTTTTGAAAAAATGGAAACCCAAAAATGAAAAAGGACCTTGTAGTTAAGAGGTCATAAGGACATGCTAATCTTAAAGAAGAGCAGATCCTGCCATATCCTGCCAGAAGGTTAGTATAAAATTTGGTGGGTGGTCATGGCCCCCCCAGAAGATTTGGGCCCCGGTCTACTGCCCAAAGCGCCTACATTATTATCCACTACTGGAAATGGGTATATAACCTTCTTCAGTCCTCTAAATCACTTACTTTTCCAGCAGCAGGGGGAGTATCTTATTCTATCACAGTACATTGTACATCGAGTGGTCTGTGGAGTTGGTGATACAAGAATGAAGAAAGGATCGGGAAACGGAGGTACCAAACCCAAAAGATACTAAAGGAGGACACTAAGGCTATTTTAGTAGAGCTAAAAATCAGAGAGTCGTTTATTATGTAATAATCTCAAAACAATCTTATATAATCAGCATGAAGTCGTAAAGATGGACACATCTGACAATAAAAGCTTAGAGGATTGAAAACTTGTAGCGTTGGATGCCCTAGAAGAAAGCAGAAGACAGCAGCTTGGCCAACTTACCGCGTCATCTAAAAATAGAGATCAATATTCTGCAGTACAGACAGAAAAAATGGAAATCCCAAACCACTGAAGCAGGTCACGAACCCGAGCACTCCCGGCCCCTGAGGCATCGAGAGTGCATGACAAACCAGCGTGGCGTCTAGCACTATTGACTCCGGGATTGCGAACTGTAGTGGAATGATGGGAGCCGTGTTCCGCCAGGCATCATACGTTTCCTGTCAGTTCTGCTTGCAAGTCACTTTTATGTGTATCCGCAGTTCCTCGCATGTTGCGACCTTAAAAAAAATCCATGTGCCTTATTAAAATCTATCGCCCTTTGTTGCTCGGAAAAGCAGTCCAGGTTATTAACTAAGAGCAGCGTGAACACACCGGTCACTTCATAAGGGCCCCAGAGGCACAACCGTCATTTATTAGGAATTTTTTCAATCCAAGTGATCATTTAGTAAGCTGAAAGGGGTTTACCACAAATACAATGATGTATACACTCACCGGCCACTTTATTAGGTACACCTGTCCAACTGCTCGTTAACACTTCATTTCTAATCAGCCAATCACATGGCGGCAACTCAGTGCATTTAGGCATGTAGACATGGTCAAGACAATCTCCTGCAGTTCAAACCGAGCATCAGTATGGGGAAGAAAGGTGATTTGAGTGCCTTTGAACGTGGCATGGTTGTTGGTGCCAGAAGGGCTGGTCTGAGTATTTCAGAAACTGCTGATCTACTGGGATTTTCACGCACAACCATCTCTAGGGTTTACAGAGAATGGTCCGAAAAAGAAAAAACATCCAGTGAGCAGCAGTTCTGTGGGCGGAAATGCCTTGTTGATGCCAGAGGTCAGAGGAGAATGGGCAGACTGGTTCGAGCTGATAGAAAGGCAACAGTGACTCAAATCGCCACCCGTTACAACCAAGGTAGGCAGAAGAGCATCTCTGAATGCACAGTACGTCGAACTTTGAGGCAGATGGGCTACAGCAGCAGAAGACCACACCGGTTGCCACTCCTTTCAGCTAAGAACAGGAAACTGAGGCTACAATTTGCACAAGCTCATCGAAATTGGACAGTAGAAGATTGGAAAAACGTTGCCTGGTCTGATGAGTCTTGATTTCTGCTGCGACATTCGGATGGTAGGGTCAGAATTTGGCGTCAACAACATGAAAGCATGGATCCATCCTGCCTTGTATCAACGGTTCAGGCTGGTGGTGGTGGTGTCATGGTGTGGGGAATATTTTCTTGGCACTCTTTGGGCCCCTTGGTACCAATTGAGCATCGTTGCAATGCCACAGCCTACCTGAGTATTGTTGCTGACCATGTCCATCCCTTTATGAGCACAATGTACCCTGTAACATCTGATGGCTACTTTCAGCAGGATAATGCGCCATGTCATAAAGCTGGAATCATCTCAGACTGGTTTCTTGAACATGACAATGAGGTCACTGGACACAAATGGCCTCCACAGTCACCAGATCTCAATCCAATAGAGCATCTTTGGGATGTGGTGGAACGGGAGATTCGCATCATGGATGTGCAGCCGACAAATCTGCGGCAACTGTGTGATGCCATCATGTCACTATGGAGCAAAATCTCTGAGGAGCTTCCAGCACCTTGTTGTATCTATGCCACGAAGAATTGATGCAGTTCTGAAGGCAAAAGGGGGTCCAACCCGTTACTAGCATGGTGTACCTAATAAAGTGGCCAGTGAGTATATATATATATATATATACTGGCCCGGATGACTGTAGACATAATAATAAAATAATAATACTCCCTTCAGAGCCCCTGCTGCTTCATTCCCGATTCAACCAGGTGCCCCAATTCTTTTTCCAATGGAAAAAATAGAAAGAAAAAAGTTAACAAAATGATTTTTTAATAGGACTAGAAGGACAACTGGAGCAACATCAGTTTGGATCAAACCAAGTTATTTGAAAACTTTGGTAAAGCTTCGAAAAAACAAATTTTTTATGAATTGCTCATGTGTATTCATAAAAAAATTACACCGAAATCTTAATTTTTTCAAAATTTATATCCAAATGAGCAGTTTGGTGCCGTAAGGGTGTAGCCAAGAGATTCAATGCACCCGGATATGGTAATATTTTTGATTGCTCGCTGTCCGACCTCCGTGTCGCTTGACGATGGACATGATAGGGGATCGCAAGTCCCTCAACAGTGCCCTACGCAGACTACTATTTCCAGATTGTATTGTAAATGCTATAGAAGTCAGTGATGCATAAGGTGGAACTACGTCCTGCACTTCTTTGGTACCTCCAGGACAGAGTACATTATAGCCGATCCCCCGATCACCAGGGTTCCCTTACATCATGTCCTGTGAATAGGGGATACACGTCTTTCCTGATAAATTGCCGTTTTACTTCATCTTATCTTTGTGTGACCTTGTAGTGGTCAACTACTTGTGTAGGACCTCCAACCAGTACATTCGTCCTGGGTATGGAAATATTACATTTATTAAAGCAGTTGTCCAACACTCAGACCCCCACCAATCACCTGTTCCTGGCATATAGAAATAAGGGCTGTATTTTATAATACAGGCAGTCCCCGGGTTACATACAAGATAGGGTCCATAGGTTTGTTCTTAAGTTGAATTTGTATGTAAAACGAAACTGTATATTTTATAATTGTAGATCCAGACGAAAAAATTTTTTTTGCCCCAGTGACAATTGGAGTTTCAAAATTTTTTGCTGTAACGGGACCAAAGATTATCAATAAAGCTTCATTACAGACACGTTACAGCTGATCATTGCAGTCTGGGACTATAGCAACATCCAGAGACTTCACCAGAGATCACAGTGGGCAGAGGGGTCCGTCTTTAACTAGGGGTCTTCTGTAAGTCGAATGTCCTTAAGTAGGGGACCGCCTGTATATGGTCATTAACATCTTAAAGGTGAAAAACCACTTTAAAGGAAATCCATCATCGGTTTTGACCATATTATTTTGGAGATGGTGCTAGGTATAGGCCCTGGAGAGCTGTGTAACCGTACCTTTGTGTATGTAGTAAGTAGCAGGAGGACTGTGAAATGTGAATGTTTAATCCAGGTTTGCAGCTCCTTAAAGTGCTGTGGGTCAGACTTCAAACCTGAAGAGCTTTTGGCTCTTCGCAATGAACTGTTCCAATGCGCTTCCCCTCTGCTGATTGACTGCTCTAAGTATCCAACCAAAATCCTGATACAGCTCCTAATCCTAGCAGAGGGGAGGGGCTTTGGAGCAGGACAGTGCAGGGAGCAGAAAGCTCTTCAGGCTGAAGGACCCTCCCAGAGCCCTTGCAGAGCTGCAGACCTGAATTATAATGTTATTTTTCATAGTTTTTTCTCTACTAACAACATACATAAAGGTTACTCACGTCTCCAGGGAGGCTAGCAAACACTATGTATGGTCAAACCTGGTGATAGGTTCACTTTAAGCACATTTTTTCTTGTACCTGAATAACAATCCTGTATTCTAGATAATAATGAATATTCCGTAGGAGTTTCCTTTGATGCAGCTTTCTCTGGGATGAACGCAGGACACCGGTGACTATTCTGTCTCCCCACTTAGCAGAAGCTCTCGCTTTATGGCAGAAGCGCGCAGCGTGTTGTGCACCGCTCGGACCTGTCACACATCAGACAGAGACATTGAGGCTGAGATATTCATCATTTGGTGATGTCTCTCCTTTGTTTACATCAGTAACTCACTTCTGGGACTGACGGCTGCTTTTTGAGTTTTCGCTGTATGTTGTCATTTTATCATTTCAAAGCTTTTTGGGCATCAATTAATCAAAAGCTGCCAGAATCCACCCAGAGATCTCCCATCATGAAATATCCATGGACTGCGCCCCTAGAGGGGAATGTTGTCTGTTCCACTTCGTCTTGCCCCCCCCACAAACAGCTTCGGGTCATTTCTTGTATATTTGTCTTCTAGGGTGTATACTATAAAGATAAGTCTATACTGACATATAGGTAAGAAGGTTCCTACACATAGGGCCACATTTATCATAACCAGTGCAGTCTGTACTATGTGCAGTGTCCTGTATATAGTGCAGGGGGCGCCAGATTCATCAACACTGGCGCCGAGTCTTCATGAATCTGGCGCCCCCTGCACTGCTCCGGTAGAATGCACCACTTTTTTTTGGAGCGCACGTCAGTAATTATTGTGTCGCTAACTCAGACTAAGCAGTGACAGCCCCTTTAGATGCACATTTTTCTGCCTTGTCGGACACAGAGCAGCCGCAACACAAAACTGGCGCAGACACTAAATGTACAAGCAGTTTCCACGTTCTTTTCAGTGCAAAGTCACACAGAAAACTGGGCCAGTGTATTCATATAATACATTTCTATGGAGACATAGATTTATTGGGCAGGATATGCAACTGGGCCCTGATCCACTAAAGTTCCCAGAGAACTTTAATATTTATCAGCAAAACAATACTTTTTCATATAATTGTCCTTATGTGCAGGCTCAGTTTGGCCTTAATGAGAAGAAAGGGGTAAGCTCCTACCAGTTACATCTAGTAGCAATCTACCGGCAGCCTGTTATAGAGCAGGAAGAGTTAAGCGCATTGTTTATGTACAAACTACTCAGCTCCTACTGCTCTATAACATACTGTCTGATAAGATACTATTGACAGTCTGCATAAACTTATTGTGCCCAATAGCACACTGCCTGCAGAGAGGATATTAGGTTAATTTGTCTCCTCTTCCCCTGCTCTATAACATGTTGCATGTAGATAGGACACTATGTACTATCTGCTCAGCTCCTCCTGCTCTATAACATGCTGTCTGCAGATAGGACACTATGTACAATCTACTCAGCTCCTCCTGCTCTATAACATGTTGCATGTAGATAGGACACTATGTACAATCTGCTCAGCTCCTCCTGCTCTATAACATGCTGCCTAGAGATAGGACACTATGTACAATCTGCTCAGCTCCTCCTGCTCTATAACATGATGCCTGCAGATAGGACACTATGTACAATCTGCTCCGCTCCTCCTGCTCTATACTACTGCCTGCAGATAGGGACACTATGTACATCTGCTCAGCTCCTCCTGCCTATAACATGCTGCTACCAGATAGGACACTATGTACAATCTGCTCCGCTCCCTGCTCTAAAACATACTGCCTGCAGATAGGATAACCATGTACACACTGCTCAGTCCTCCTACTCTATAACATGTTGCCTGTAGATAGGACACTAATGTACTATCTCAGTGAGGTGAACCTTTTAGAGCCTGAGTGCCCAATCTTCAACCAAACACACTTATTTATTGCAAAGTGCCAGCGCAGCAATTTAAGCAGTAATGTATTTATCTTGTTCATTGACAACTTTCAATCCTTCAGCCTCCCAAGGACCAACGCAGTGAAAGGAGGGAAAAATTCAATATACATTTTAGGAAGGTTCTGCAGGCAGATTCTTGAGTTCTGTCTGGTAACTCATTCTGGGGTGATGGCTCGGTGCCCACAGAAAGGCTCAGAGTGCCGCCTCTGGCACCCGTGCCATAGGTTCGCCACCCCTGTACATCTGCTCAGCTCCCTCTGCTCTATAACATGCTGCCTGCAGTAGGACACTATGTACACACTGCTCAGTCCTCCTGCTCTATATACATGCTGCCTGCAGAAAGGACACTATGTACAATCTGCTCAACTCTCCTACTATATAACATGCTGCTGCAGTACAAACACTCTGTACAATCTACTCAGCTCCTCCTGCTCTATAACATGCTGCCTGCATACAGACACTATGTCAATCTGCTCAGCTCCTCCTGCTCTATAACATGCTGCCTGCAGATAGGACACTATGTACACACTGCTCAGCTCCTCTGCTCTATAACATGCTGCCTGCAGATATGACACTATGCACAATCTGCTAGTCTCCTGCTCTATAAACATGCTGCCCTGCCATACAGGACACTATGTACAATCTTGCCTCAGATCATCCTGTCTATAACATGCTGCCTAGAGATAGGACACTATGTACAATCTGCTCAGCTCCTCCTGCTCTATAACATGATGCCTGCAGATAGGACACTATGTACAATCTGCTCCGCTCCTCCTGCTCTATAACATACTGCCTGCAGATAGGACACTATGTACAATCTGCTCAGCTCCTCCTGCTCTATAACATGCTGCCTACAGATAGGACACTATGTACAATCTGCTCCGCTCCTCCTGCTCTATAACATACTGCCTGCAGATAGGATACCATGTACACACTGCTCAGCTCCTCCTACTCTATAACATGTTGCCTGTAGATAGGACACTATGTACTATCTCAGTGATGGTGAACCTTTTAGAGCCTGAGTGCCCAATCTTCAACCAAAAGCCACTTATTTATTGCAAAGTGCCAGCGCAGCAATTTAAGCAGTAATGTATTTATCTTTGTTCATTGACAACTTTCAATCCTTCAGCCTCCCAAGGACACCAACGCAGTTGAAAGGAGGGAAAATTCATCTATCATTTTAGGAAGGTTCTGCAGGCAGATTCTTTGAGTTCTGTCTGGTGAACTTCATTCTGGGGTGATGGCCTCGGTGCCCACAGAAAGGGCTCAGAGTGCCGCCTCTGGCACCCGTGCCATAGGTTCGCCACCCCTGTACTATCTGCTCAGCTCCCTCTGCTCTATAACATGCTGCCTGCAGATAGGACACTATGTACACACTGCTCAGCTCCTCCTGCTCTATAACATGCTGCCTGCAGATAGGACACTATGTACAATCTGCTCAACTCCTCCTACTATATAACATGCTGCCTGCAGATACAACACTATGTACAATCTACTTAGCTCCTCCTGCTCTATAACATGCTGCCTGCATACAGGACACTATGTACAATCTGCTCAGCTCCTCCTGCTCTATAACATGCTGCCTGCAGATAGGACACTATGTACACACTGCTCAGCTCCTCCTGCTCTATAACATGCTGCCTGCAGATAGGACACTATGTACAATCTGCTCAGCTCCTCCTGCTCTATAACATGCTGCCTGCAGATAGGATACCATGTACACACTGCTCAGCCCTCCTACTCTATAACATGTTGCCTGTAGATAGGACACTATTACTATCTCAGTGATGGTGAACCTTTTTAGAGCCTGAGTGCCCAATCTTCAACCAAAAGCCACTTTATTTATGCAAAGTGCCAGCGCAGCAATTTAAGCAGTAATGTATTTATCTTGTTCATTGACAACTTCAATCCTTCAGCCTCCAAGGACCACAACGCAGTTGAAAGGAGGGAAATTCATCTATCATTTTAGGAAGGTTCTGCAGCAGATTCTTGAGTTCTGTCTGGTGAACTCATTCTGGGGTGATGGCCTCGGTGCCCACAGAAAGGGCTCAGAGTGCCGCCTCTGGCACCCGTTCCATAGTTCGCCACCCCGTACTATCTGCTCAGCTCCCTCTGCCTCTATAACATGCTGCCTGCAGATAGGACACTATGTACACACTGCTACAGCTCCTCCTGCTCTATACATGCTGCCTGCAGTATAGGCCTATGTAACAATCTGCTCAACTCCTCCTACTACTAAACATGCTGCCTGCAGATACAACACTATGTACATCTACTAGCTCCTCCTGCTCTATAACATGTGCTGCATACAGTGAACACTATGTACATCTGCTCAGCTCCTCCGCTCTATACATGCTGCCTGCAGATAGGACACTATGTACAAACTGCTCAGCTCAGCTCCTCCTGCTCTATAAACATGCTGCCTGCAGATAGGGAACTATGTACAATCTGCTCAGCTCCTCCTGCTCTATAAATGCCTTCCTGCTAAGGACATATGTACAACTGCTCGCTCCTCCTGCTCTATACATATGTTGCCTGTAGATAGACACTATGCACATCTCTCAGCTCCTCCTGCTCTATAACAATCTGCCCTGCGATAGGACACTATGTACAATCTGCTCAGCTCCTCCTGCTCTATAACATGCTGCCTGCAGATAGGACACTATGTACAATCTGCTCGGCTCCTCCTGCTCTATAACATGTTGCCTGTAGATAGGACACTATGTACTATCTGCTCAGCTCCTCCTGCTCTATAACAAGCTGTCTGTCCATTGGATTGCCTCTGCTGTGTCATGGGTTCCCTTTATCTTTGAGCATTGGACTCACTATGAATGATTAATTCAGAGAAATCCCCATCTTCTCTCTTTGGAGGCTCAAAAGCAGTAACTTCAAGATGAATCTTTTATTTCCTGAAGACCCCAGAATAATGCCTGGGGGTGAGTAACGCTACCGGGGCGGCCGGGGTTGTGTGGGTTTCCATGTAGGTGAAGATGTGAAGCACGAAATGTAAGTGCGGAATATCACAGGAGAAGCCGCATGTTCTGACTGGTTTACAAATGTATTTACCTGTCAGACAATGAGCTGCTGTCTGCTTCACACGATGTTCACCTACTCTACGACTTACCTCCAGGTTGATAGGCATACATATAAAACACCCACCTTCTATCAGACCTCAGCTATCATTCATACTGCAGGTTTTATGAAGCGTGTACAGTATAAGCAGCCTATACAATCATTACAGAGCAAAATACATCAACTATTACAATAATATTTCAGATTTAAAGGGATAGAGCATTAAGAACTGAGCAGATTGTATATAGTGTCCTATCTGCAGACAGAATGTTATAGAGCAGTAGGAGCTGAACAGATTGTACATAGTGTCCTATCTGCAGGCAGCATGTTATAGAGCAGGAGGGGCTGAGCAGATTGTATATAGTGTCCTATCTGCAGACAGCATGTTATAGAGCATAAAGAACTGAGCAGATTGTTCAGTATCCTATCTGCGGGCAGCATGTTATAGAGCAGGAGGAGCTGAGCAGATTGTACATAGTATCCTATCTGCAGCCATCATGTTATAGATCAGGAGGAGCAGATTGTACATAGGGTCCTACCTGCAGGCAGCATGTTATAGAGCATTAAGAACTGAGCAGATTGTTCAGTGCCCTATCTGCAGGCAGCATGTTATAGAGCAGGAGGAGCTGAGCAGATTGTACATAGTGTCCTATCTGCAGCCAGCACGTTATAGAGCAGGGGGAGCAGAGCAGATTGTACATAGGGTCCTATCTGCAGGCAGAATGTTATAGAGCAGGAGGAGCTGCACAGATTGTACATAGTGTCCTATCTGCAAAAAGCATGTTATAGAGCAGGAGGAGCAGAGCAGATTGTACATAGTGTCCGATCTGCAGGCAGCATATTATAGAGCAGGAGGAGCTGAGCAGATTGTATGTAGTATCCCCTGTGCAGGCAGCATGATATAGGGCAGGAGGGGCTAAGCACATTGTACATAATGTCCTATCTGCAGGCAGCATGTTATAGAGCAGGAGGAGCTGAGCAGATTGTACATTGTGTACATTCTCCTGAAATAACCATTATTCCTTTGGTATGAAGGGAGTAGCATTTTGTGACACTCGTATTCCTCCTGATTCATTGCTTTGTTGATCATCCCCTTATATACTTATGACTATTAAGTGTTCCTTTTATTCTCCGATATACAGGAGAGAGATCTGACTCTTCCTGACCCTCCCCATCGTAATGAACGCTTAGTCTTTGGCAATCTCATCCTCCTCGGCGCAGTCCCATCCCTTTAGGTCAGTGGATAATATTAAAGGTACGCGGAGCAGCAGGTTCACAGATAGAATGAAAACAAATGTATCACATGAGGGCAAATTAGGATTAGGATGTGGGGAGCGTCGCGCTCTTCCATAGGGGGCGCGATCAGTAAGGTTGTAGAGCACCTTGATCACCGCCACGGATATTAATCTGCAGGAACACTCCGCTAGCTTCATCTCCAGCACTAAATATGGAGCTCTCCAGGGGACCTGCCCTGGAGCAAAGGTGGAGATGGTCTGTCTCCGGAGCAGAAGGCACTAGGAACATTGTAATAAAAGTTATTCTACAAACTTTGAGCTTTTTGGTCAAACTCTAATGCAGGAGACTTCGAGGGGTTATCTGGTTTACAAACCCTAGTTAGACTACTCACCCAATCAGTAGAGAAGTCGACCATTTGAGGACCTCTCGCTCTGGACGTCTCAAGCGGAGCGCTGTGACCTGAAATTTTCAACACTCCAAGGAGGTCATTTATCTCATCTATTTATATCTCACTTTTTCATTGTGTTAGATGGGGTTTTTTCAGATCTCTTCTTGAGACATTTGTTACAAATGTCTCAAAAATGTCGCACAAATGTCTCAAGTCACTTCTTTCCATTTTCTAAGTTTTCCTTAAGTATGGTTTAGTCTGTTGGTTTTTCTTTTGCGCCAAAAAAATTTGAATTTTAAACAATTTGAAATTAATAAATGTCATTTGCGACATTTAGCAGATCCGGAATAAAAGATAAATGTGTCTTGCTGACGAAAAAACTAATTTCCTTTCAGAAGAAAATTAAAGATAAATCATAGTATCATAGTATCATAGTTTATACAGTTGGAAAAAGACACTTGTCCATCAAGTTCAACCAAGGAAGGGAAGGGATTGGATGAGGAAGGGATTTAGGGGAAACAATTCTATATAACATAACCATCAATGTTATTTAGGTGTAAAAAGGCATCTAGACCCTTCTTGAAGCTCTCCGCTGTCCCTGCTGTGAGCAGCGCCTGAGCTCGGCTATTCCACAGATTGACAGTTCTCATAGTAAAGAAGCCCTGTCGCCTCTGGTGATTAAACCTTGTTTTCTCCAGACGGAGACAGTGCCCCCGCGTCTTATTATTTGATTTAATCTGAAACAACTTACCACCATATTTTTTGTATGAACCATTCATATATTTATTTTTTAGAAATTAATCGTGTCCCCTCGTAGTCGTCTTTTTTCCAGACTAAATAAATCTAGTTGTTTTAATCTTTCCTGAGACCCTCCATACCCCTTATCATTTTTGTGGCCGCCCAATACTAATAAATGGAGCAACGGGATGCATGCTGGTCCTGCAATTCCACCAATTAGTAAGAACAGGATCCCCATGCTTCGGGTCCTGTTCTTGTGATCAGTGGGGGTTCCACTTAGTTGGGATTTTGTTCATGGGCTGTTTATTGATAGTGGATAAGGTAATGGAAATCTACCATCAAATTTCATTGTGATAAACCATGGACACTGATAGATGTAGGGATGGACCTACACCCTTTAAATCCATCACGATAAACCAGGGGCACCATACATCCAGGCACGGGGACTATGGTGATCTACTTATTTTTGTTATCCATGGCCTCCTTCCTTCTAAAATTAACTTTTACGACTATGCTGAGGGTCCTTGGGGTATCACCAGAACTACTCCTTGATGTAGCTTCACAATCTGTTACATTGTCTCACCCTCTCCCTGCTCCCTCAGCACTTTCCCCTCCCTCTGCCTGCTGTAATCTCACACAGTGGGAGAGGGGTAGTGCTCATGTGCACAGTGTAACGGTCTGTGAAGCTACAGGGGCTATGGTAACGCTGCAAAAAGCCTTCAGGCTCAATTGTATACAAGCAGTCCCCGGGTTACATACAAGATAGGGTCTGTAGGTTTGTTCTTAAGTTGAATTTGTATGTAAGTCGGAACTGTATACTTTATTATTGTAACCCCAGTCAAAAAAATTTTCGGTCTCTGTGACAATTGGATTTTAAAAATGTTGTACTGTCATAAAAACCAGGATTAGCAATAAATCTTCATTACAGACACCTGTGATAACTGTTATAGCTGATTATTGTAGCCTAAGGTTAAAGTACAATAAATTACCAATATCCAGAGGTCCGTTTGTAACTAGGGGTCGTATGTAAGTCGGGTGTTCTTAAGTAGGGGACCGCCTGTACTTTTAAAAGTTGATTTTAGAAGGCAGGATCTATGAGTAATGTCCCTGGTTTATCATGATGGATTTAAAGGGTCACGCTTTCCATTCATTATTGTAACCCATCCCTTTAATCCATAAAGTATCTTTCCCTTTTTGTCAGCAGAAAGAAACTTTCTGCACACAAAGATTCCATAATTATTTCACAATCCCCATTTTTCTCTTTCTGTAATCAGTCATGTTGAGATCCTCAATAACTTATTATTTTTTATGAGTATTCAAGAAAAAAAAATGCTGCATCTAGTTTTAATGAGTAAATTTAATTGAGATACTTTTAGAGGAGGAATAATTAAGCCGGGGTTTTGATTTAGTGTGTTCTGCTGTGGAGGGTTTTTTTCCATATTCTGCCATTATCGCTCACTTTCTACAGTTCAATCCATTTTCTCACTTCATTGACTTCCCAAATAGTGTCACCTCCTTCCTCTACTTTGCTCTGACATTCGCTGCAGCTCGTTTTAAAACTTTTTTGGCTATTCAAGGAAAAAAATGTGACAAACTTGTGGATTTTATTTCCAGTCCTACTGCAACGAACAAAGAACAACGTAAACTAATAATGTATGAAGAGTCCGACGGTCCACGGGTTATGTAAATGAGGGGTTCTTAAGGTGATTTGTTCTGAAGGTGATTCTTTAAATTTACACCAGAAGCATAATTCTCTGTGCTACAGACCCCAAGACTGGGATGTCTTAAAGGAAATCTACCATTTGTTTTTATGCATTGTGTACCAAACATACCTTGAGAATGCAGTAGTGACACTGATGCAGAAACATATCTTGTTTAATTCCTGGTCCGAGTGGTTTTGCTCAAATACCAATGATCAAATTAATGACCTTGGGAAATCTGGACCTATAATTAACTATCCAGTAAATCAATTTGCCAAAAAGGAGACTGAAGACATCACAAAAGTTATTGGCCAAAGCAGAGACCTATTTGGTATCAGAGTCCCCAATGAGGTTCTACCTCTCATTGAGAAGATCTATATGACTAGTACAGGAAATTAGGTATCAGACTTTATTCTGTAATTAAAAGGTTTTTTAAGGAATTCTGGAATTCTCCATGGGATGGTAACACCCACCCCCCCAAAAAGTGTTTAGGTACCCTACTTCAACTTCTAAATTCTGTATTGTGCTTGTTACTTCTGATCTATCACATGTGATTGGGCTTCCGGGACCAGCTGCAGCCTATCAATGGTCTTCTTGGGCCATGGGATGTCACTTCCTCTGATGTCACAAGAGAAGTCTGTTGTCTGAGGAGGCCATGGATTGTGGACCCCATGACTTGGCACGACAGGGTATCTCCTGCTTCTTTTCTACAGAATTACTGGAAAATCCCTTTAAAAACCTTTAACTCCAAACCATAAAAGAGACTTGACTAAGGTTAATGGCAGAACCAGACACCTATTGCATATCAGAGTTACCATTCAGATAGCAGTAAGGAGGCATGAGCTTGCAATGTTATAAGCCCCGCCCCTCATCTATGACGGGAATATCAGGGGGTTCTGGTCTGGCATAGAGTCTTCTATTACATGTGCCCGTATAAGCCTCGACAGGCATAGGCTATAGCGAGTGTCCAGGCAATGGCAGGAATGCCCTGCACCGGGCCACCTCCTACTTTGCGTGGAAGTGGCTTAGAGGGGGAAATAATCTCAACCCCTGGTGGTTCATAAGGAATTGCGATTATTACGCCAGAAATTATGATTCCATCTTTCTTCCTATATTTTTGTTCTCCATGTGTACAACCACAAAATATTACGGTATAACCAGCCAGAGGATGTGCACTCGGCTCCCAGACTGACTTGACCGGGATCAATATTACAGAGCATTTTATATTTCTTTCATTACTGTAAACCTTCTCATAAAAACACAAGAAATTGCTGCTGTGCAGTTAACAAGACACAGGTGCTGGCGATTAACCGACCAGCAGGCCACCGCTTGTCCTGCAGGTAACATCCCCTAATGTACAGCAATTGTACAGGAATATGCGGCCCCCACATAGGCTTGATCAAGACCCTGAAGCAGCAGGGCACATTCATATTCGTACACACGTATCAAATGCAGGCATAATCTCTTATCCATAGCATAGTTGGTAGTCCAAACAATGTAAGCGTCTAGGATTATTACTACAGATGAGCGAATCATCATGTAGAAGCTTTTGTCAAATTTCGGAAAAGATTTGATTCAGGTCCAGGAGTCCAGGAAATTGGTATACAACCCCCTCCAGTCTACTAAAACACGGATTTTTCATGAAATGCTCCTATTCGTTTTGTTAATATTTTACAAATGTTTTAATTAGTGGTACTTTTGGATAAACTATATTTGCCTTGGACATCAAAGATAATGGGGCACATTTACTTACCCGTCAGTAGGAGTTCCCAAAAGTGCATTGTCCGATGATAATGCACTGTGCCGCCATTCACTAAGATCGTGCGCCCGATATCCTGCATGTGTCGCTTCCCCGCTCAGGTCCGACAGAGTACACCAGCTTTTCAGTGGTGCATGTAAGTGCATTGGTTGCGACACAATTTTAATCTTAAATCCCGCACTCAGTCCGAATCAGTCGGCTCATCTGCCGGCCCGCCCCCTGATTTCTGTCTCATGAAACCCGGCACCACTGTTCCAAAATCTGATCGCATGCATTATAATCCCCTTCTAAATACCTGTCACAGCGGCGCAAATCCAGAAAACGTTTGGAAGTCTGATGGAAATGCGATCCGCAGACCCTTAGTAAATAATCCCCAATGTTGATAATGATTAGGGATGAGCTGATCCGTAAAAGTTTGGGTTGGGTCCAACCCAAACTTAAACCCGAATGCTCATCCCTACTGGTAACACCCGCAATTGCTGCTGGAACCAATCACAGGGGTTACTGCTTAAATGTGCTGCCATCATCTAGCGGATCACCCCTCCCCAATGATGCAATCCTAGGGAAGATGGTGGCACACACGCTACACCAACATTTAAAGAGTTTACACCCGCGATAAGTGTCAGCATCGTGTGATGAGTTGAACAATTACCCAAACTTTTGGTTGAAGTCTGTGTTCAGGTCAGCTCATCTCTAATAATGATATACTGCCCAAAAATGTATCTGGGATAACATGAAGAGACAGGAAGATTTGAGCAAACCTTCATCCAAAGGAGATATCAGCTTAGTTTCTGGAACCTCTTTGATGAGATTCTCCTGGAAGTGATGACTTGCCCACCATTGACCTCATCACCATTTAGTCTAGAATTACATGAATAATAGATGAATTATAGAATGTATTCAGAAGTCCAACCTTCTTCTGTTTGTGTAGGCCTGGTGTGTAGGAGCTGACATTCTTTGTTGTTCTTCAATTTATCGGGTGAAGTCCCAAGTGTCCAATAACATATTTCCCTAAGGCACAATAAAGGGGATAACTGACTGATTAATACAAGACAAGATTTGGGGTCCTCTATTAATAAATGAAATTGGGGTGTGAATGCTTGACCAAAAATGCACTGACTGCCATGTAACTTCTCCCAACCGGGAGGTCACATAGAAGTGAAGAGAGTGTTGGCCAAGCATGTACATCAATAGGCGTCATTTGCTAAGGGCCGGAATCGCGTTTTTCCGTCGGGTTAATATTACCGAATATTACCGTTTTGCAACGATTTTCCCTGATTTGCCCTGGGTTTTTGGCGCACGTGACTGGATTGTGGCGCATCGGCGCCGGCATGCACACGACGGAAATAGGAGGGGGCGTGGCCGTCGGAAAACCTGACGGATTCAGAAAAACCACCGTATTTTTTAAAAAAAAATGTGTCGCTTGACACGCACTTACCTGCACCCGGGCTAGCTTGGTGAACTTCAGTGAACTCCGACGGACTTCAGTGCAGCAGCGACACCTGGTGGACATCAGGCGCACTACCTTAGTGAATCGCCGGAAGACACGAATCAGAGATGGAGAACCCGCTGCTGGATCGCGAATTGACTGGGTAAGTAAATCTGCCTTAATGTGTCACATGGGGCAGTCCGGAACCCTGAGGAATCCTGGGGGCTGAGGGACCCAGTGATTGAGCCCCAGCAAACAAGTTTCCAAAGGATAAGTGTCTATAGTGAGGACACCCCTTTAACGGGGACATTTTGTACTCTTTTTCTAAAAATATGCAAATTGGCTCAACACATGAAGGAAAAAAAACAAGACGCCACCTGTAAACGGCTATTGCTAAATTCTTTCCATATCCCTTTAACAGAGGGATGTCTGTTTCGATTTAAAATGAGGTTGTTTTTGTCCATCTGGTGGAGAGCTAATTTGCATATTTCATCCCCCGCAGAGTATTACCTGTAACTGGATCTCTTAAATGCGAATCAGTATCACTAGTCTATATCTAAAAGAACCAAAACTGAAAAAGTTACTGGCCAAAAAAAAATCATTTATAATTTCCCGATTTGCCTCGATGTTTCCAGATGTACGAGTCCACTTTCTGGCAGTTGTCTCGTCTTACCTTTAACGCTACTTGAGATGCAAAGCACTCGTTCCAAATTGCAAGAGTTTGTGTGATGTAATTAACTTTCCGCAGCCTCCCACACGTACTTAAAGGAAAGGGCATAGAAGTTTGAATTTCCTGTCCTGACTTTTGGACTCGGTGATAAAAGAAATGTGCAAGATTCTTGTTTCTTCCGTGAACATTTTATGGCTGATCCAAAAAGCAATTACCGGACTAAATTTAGCCTGATGTGAAAACACAGCAGAGAAAGTCAGTTGTGAGCAAATCTGATGATGCATACGGTCTTAATGCTTTATCGCAGCATGCTGAACACCTGCTCTGCAGATGTTCCCCTATTAAAGCAAAGTCCATTTAAAGGTGCGTCTCTTCTGACTCTAAAGCAAAATAGTTTTTTTAACATAGAAAAACTTGAAAGTTCTTCTCCTATGTCACTAAGTCCTCAAGCATATGGGAGATCTTCTATGGCTATGATGTTAGAAGACATCCAGTGGAACATGAAGTATCTCAACCTCTCGAAATCAAAAACTTTTGAAGATCGGACCTCCAACGTACAAGGATGCCATATTACGCCATCAAAAAGTTTTCCAGAAAAAAACATCCATCGAAAAATATATTCAATATCAACTTGTCAGGGCTTTCTAAAGGCAAAAAAAGCAAAATAGGCTGTAAGGACCTTTGGCTAGTGATTAGCGATGAACGGATCGATTCGGGTTCTGTAAGTTCGGTTGCACCTTGGAAAAAAGTTAGGCTCTGGCAACGATGCTGGGTGTTGACCCTTTAAATGCCTCTGGCCCGTGAGCCTTAGCGCTCTTTCACATTGGCATTAATTTTAGCTTCAGTTGTGTTTTGTCTCCGTTGTGTCCCGTTTTTCGGTTTCACATGGCTTTGAAAACATCACACCTGGTTTTTCAGCCTCATCAGTAAAAAAAAGGATGTTTTAAAGGGTTTTTTTCTGTCCGATGGTGATCGGTTGCCATGACAGCTAAAGTCTTACGAAGACCCGAGGCTGTTGGTTTTACCTATGCATTACGATTGCATATTGTAATGCTGATGAGGAAAGAAAATCCCTATTACCCCATACTGTAGTTTGGCCAGTATAGGGTTAGCGATCAAAAGACAACGTAGGGTTAAATTAGTAAATAAAAAGTTAAAAAAAGTAAATAAAATAGTAAAAAAAAAAAAAAAAGGTTTTACAAAAATTATAAAAAAAAAATAAAACTAAAAATTCAAACACCAGCACTAGAAATCATAAAAGATAAAAACAGTAAAAATCATAAGCATGTTAGGTATCGCCATGTCCAAAAGGTCCCAAAAACTTATCAAAATGTCAACAGTGTTTAACCTCGTAATGGAAAATAGCGTCCATAGTCAAAAAACCACCTTTTTTCCATTTTAGGAAAGATATAAAAAAATTTCTACAAAAGTGTCAAAAGGCAATACAGTCACTAAAAGTGGTTATCATTGAAAATTTCATCAAAAGTAGCAAAAAAGACACAACTCCTTTACACTGAGTATTGAAAAAAGGTATCAGTGCCAGAAGATCGCAAAATGAAGAATTTTTTTTTGTACAGGCGTTTTTAATTTTTGTTTCAATTTAGTTTTTTGTTAGGTTTCTAAAGTTCCTGAGAAAACATATAAAACCCAAATTTGTTTATTCCCACGATCGCACTGATGGATTCAAAAGAATAAAGACATGCCATTTGTGGAGAAAATGTAGCCGTATTCGTATTGTAAAATCCAAAAAAGCACACAAGAAAACGGTGCGGGTTTTTTCACCATTCTCACTGAATTTGGAATTTTTTCCTGCTCCTTTGAATATTAATACCGTCACTATGAAGTGCAAGTTGTAACACAGAAAGAAAACAATCCCTCATACAGCTCTGTATGGAAAAAAAATAAAAAGTTATGGATTTTTGAAAAATGGGAAACCCAAAAAAATGAAAAAGGGACTTTGTAGTTAACGAGGTCATAAGGACATTTACTATCTTAAAGAAGAGCGGATTCCTGCCAATCTGCCAGAAGGTTGTTATAAATTTGGTGGGTGGTCATGCCCCCCCAGAAATTTGGGCCCCGGTCTTACTGCCCAAAGCGCCTACATTATTATCATACTGGACAGAGGATATATAACCTTCTTCAGTCCTCTAAATCACTTTACTTTTCCCAGCCAGCAGGGGAGGATCTTATTCTATCAACGTACATTGTACATCGAATGGGTCGGGGAGTTAGTTGGTTGATTACAAGAATGAAGAAAAGAAAGGATCGGGATAACGGAACCAGAGTAGAAGTACCAAACCCAAAAGATACTAAGGGAGGACACAAAGCTATTTTAGTAGAGCTAAAAATCAGAGAGAGTTATATGTAATAATAATCTCAAAACCAATCTTATATAATCACATGGAAGTCGTAAAGATGGACACAGTGACAATAAAGCTTAGAGATTGAACAACTTGTAGCGTTGGGATGGCCCAAGAAAGACAGAGAAGACAGCAGCCTGGCCAACTTACAGCGTCCATCTAAAATAGAGATCAATATTCTGCAGTACAGACAGAAAAAAAAAATGAGAAATCCCAAACCACTGAAGCAGGTCACGAAACCCGAGCACTCCCGACCTGAGGGCCATCGAGAGGGCAAGACAACCAGCGGTGGCGTCTAGCACTATTGACTCCGGGATTGCGAACTGTAGTGGAATGATGGGAAGCGTTGTTTCCGACAGGCATCATCCGTTTCCGGTCAGTTCTGCTTGCAGTCACTTTTATGTGTATCCGCAGTTCCTCGCATGTTTGCGACCTTCCTTAAAAAAAATCCATGTGCCTTATTAAAATCTATTCGGCCCTTTGTTGCTCGAAAGCAGTCCAGGTTATTAACTAAGAGCACCGTGAAAACACCGGTCACTCATAGGGCCCCTAGGAACAACCGTAATTTATTAGGAATTTTTTCAATCCAAGAGTGATTCATTTAGTAAGGAAAGGGGATACCACAAAGACAAGGTATATTAACTCACCGGCCAATTTAATGGTACACCTGTCAAAATCTCGTAACCACTTTTAATTTTCAATCAGCCAATCACATGGGCGCAACTCAGTGCATTTAGGCATGTAGAACTGGTCAAGACAATCTCCTGCACAGTTCAAAACCGAGCATCAGTATGGGGGAAGAAAGGTGATTTGGTTGCTGAACGTGGCTATGGTTGTTGGTGCCAGAAGGCTGGTCTCTGAGTATTTCGAAACTGCTACTACTGGTTTTTCACGCCCCAACACATCTCTAGGGTTTACAGAATGGTACCGAAAAAGAAAAAAACATCCAGTGAGCAGCAGTTTTGTGTGGGAAAGGAAATGCTTGTGAGCCAGAGGTCAGAGGAGAAGAATGGGCAGACTAGGTTTCCAGATGATCGACAATGGCAACAGTGTGATTTCAAATCACCACACGTTACAACAAGGGTAGCCAGAAAGAGCATCTTCTGACAACGAAAAGTACGTCCAACTTTGCGGCGATGGGCTTCAGACAGCGAAAAGACACACGGGGGTGCCCTCCTTTCAGCTAAGGAGAACAGGAGGAAACTGAGGCTACAATTTGCACAAGCTCATCGAAAAACAAAATAGCGGACAGTCGAAGGTTTAGAAGATTGGAACGAAAGAAAACGTTGCCTGGTCTGATGGAGTCTCGATTTCTGCTGCGACATTCGGATGGGTAGGGTCAGAATTTGGCGTCAACAGCATGGAAAGCGGGATCCAATGCCTTTGTATCAGGCGTGTCAGGCTGCGGTGGTGGTGGTGGTTTTGTCATGGGGTGGGGAATATTTTCTTGCAATCTTTGGGCACCTTGGTTACCAATTGAGCATCGTTTGCATTGCACTGCACAGCCTACTGAGTATGTTGCTGACCATTTGTCATCCCTTTATGAGCACAATGTACCCTGTAAACATTGATGGTACTTTCAGCAGGATAATGCGCATGTCATAAAGATGGAATCATATCAGAATGGTTCTTGAACAATTGACCAATGAGGTCACTGGACAACAAATGGCTCCACAGTCACCAGATCTCAAATCCAATAGAGCATCTTTGGGATTGTGGTGGAAAGGGAGATCGCCATCATGTTGGATGTGCAGTGACAAATCTGCGGCAACTGTGTGATGCCATCATGTCGGAATATGGACCAAAATCTCTGAGGAGCTTCCAGCACATTTGTATCTATGCCACGAAGAATTGATGCCAGTTCTGAAGGCAAAAGGGGGGTCCAACCCGTTACTAGCATGGTTGGTCTGTACCTAATAAAGTGGCCAGTGAGTAGGTTTATATATATATATATACGGGCCCGGATGACTGTAGACATAAAATAAAATAATATACTCCCTTCAGAGCACCTGCTGATCTTCATTCCCGGATTCAACCAGGGGACCCATTATTTTTCCATGGAAAAATTAGAAAAAGGAAAAAGTTAACAAAATGATTTTTAATGGATAGAGGACAAACTGGGCAACATAGTTGGGATCAAACCAGGTATTTGAAAAACTTTGGTTGTTAAAGCTTCGAAAAAAAAAAACAAACTTTTATGAATTTGTAATGTGATTCATAAAAAAATTACACCGAAATCTTAATTTTCAAAATTTAATCCAAAATGAGCAGTTTGGGCCGTAGTCGTAAGGGTGTAGCACAGAGATTCATGCACCGGGGATTTATGGTTATATTTTGATTGCTCGGTTCCGACCTCCGTGTTGCGTGTCGATGGACATGATATAGGGGATCGCAAGTCCCCTCAACAGTGCCCTACGCCAGACTACTATTTCCAGATTGATATGTAAAGTATAGGAAGTCAGTGATGCATAAGGTGACTAAGTCCTGCCACTTCTTTGGTTACCTCCAGGACAGAGTACATGATAGCCGATTCCCCCGATTCACCAGGGTTCCCTTACATCATGCCTGTGAATAGGGATAACGGCCTTTAATGATAAATTGCCGTTTCACTTCTCTTGATCTGTGTGTGACATTGTAGTGGTCAACTACGTGTGTTAGGACCTCCAAACCCAGTACATCGTCCGGGTATGGAATATAATTATTAAAGCAGTTGTCCAACCACTCAGACCCCCACCAAATCACAGTTCATGGCAGATCGAAATAAGGGGCGTATTTTATAATACAGGCAGTCCCCGGGTTACATACAAGATGGGTCCATAGGTGTGTTTTTTCTTTTAAAAAAAAGTTGAATTTGTCTGTAAAACGAAACTGTATATGTTATAATTGTAGATCAGACGGAAATAAATTTTTTGCCAAGGGACAATGGAGTTTCAAAATTTTTGCTGGAACGGGACAAAGGATTAGCAATAAAGCTTCATTACAGACACCTTACAGATGATCATTGCAGTCTGGAAGTTATAGCAAACATCAAAGACTTCACCAGAGATCACAGTGGAGGCAGAGGGGGGTCCGTCTTAAACTAGGGGTCTCTGTAAGTCGAATGTCTTAAGTAGGGACCGCTTGTAATATGGTCATTAACATATAAAGGTGAAAAACCACTTTAAAGGAAATCCATTAATCGGTTCTGACCATTTATTTGGGAGATGTTGCTAAGGTATAGGCCCGGAGAGGCTGTGTAACCGTTACCTTTGGTATGTAGTAAGTAGCAGGACGGACTGTGAAAGGGAATGTAATCCAGGTTTGCAGTCCTTAAAGTGCTTGTGGGTCCGACTTCAAACCTGAAGAGCTTTTGGCTCTTGCAAGAACTGTTCACTGCGTTCCCCTCTGCTGATTGGACCTGCTCTAAGTATCAACCAAAATCGGATACAGCTCCTAATACTAGCAGAGGGGAGGGGCTCTGGAGAGCAGACCAAGTGCAGGGAGCAGAAGCTTCTTCAGGCTGAAGGCACCTACCAGAGACCTTGACAGAGCTGCAGACCTTGCATTATAATGTTATTTTCATAGTGTTTTTCTCTACTAACAACATATAAAGGTTACTTCACGTTCAAGGGAGGCTAGCAAACACTATGTATGGTCAAACCTGGTGAAGGTTCACTTTAAGAACAATTTTTCTTTGTTTACCTGAATAACCATATCCTGTATTCTAGATAATAATGAAATTCCGTTAGGAGTTCCTTGATGCAGCTTTCTCGGGATGAACGCAGACACGGGACTATTTGTCTACCCATTAGCAGAAGCTCTCGCTTTATGGCAAGAAGCGCCGCAGCGTGTTGTGACACGCTCGGACCTGTCACACATCAGACAGAGACAGTTGAGGCTGAGATATTAATCATTTGGTGATGTCTTCCTTTGTTTACATCAGTAGACTCACTTCGGGACGACGGCCGGCTTTTTGAGTTTTCGCGTATGTGTAATTTTATATGTTCAAAGCTTTTTGGGACATCAATAATCAGGAAGCTGCCCAAATCCACCCAGAGATCCCCATCATGAAATTACCCATGGAATGCGCCCCCTAGGGGAATTTGTGCTGTTCCATGTCGTCTTGCCCCCCCCCCCCACATACAGCTTCGGGTCATTCGTGTATATTTGTCTCTAGGGTTGTACTATAAAGATAATCTATAACTGACATATAGTAAGAAGGTCCTAAACATAGGGGCCACATTTATCATACAGTGCAGTCTGACTATGTGCAGTGTACCTGATATCGTGCAGGGGGCCCAGAATTCATAAACAATGCGCCGCAGCTCAGAATTCTGGCGCCCCCGCACTGCTGGTAGGTCGAATGCACCACTTTTTTTTGGAGCGCAACCGTCAGTAATTATTGTGTTCGCTAACTCAGACAAGCAGTGACAGCCCCCTTGTTTTAGTGCACATTTTTCTGCCTTGTCGGACCACAGAGCAGCCGCAACCACAAAAACTGGCGCAGACACTACATGTTCACAAAGCAGTTTCCACGTTCTTTCAGTGCAAAGTTCACACAGAAGAAAGAAAATGGCGCCAGTGTTATTCAATAATACATTTCGTATGGAGGACATAGATGATTGGGGAGTATGCAACGGGGCCCTGATCCAACTAAAGCTTCCCAGAGAGACGTTCATTTTTATCAGCAAAACATACTTTTTCATATAATGTCCTGATGTGCAGGCTCAGTTTGGCCTAATGGAAGAAGACAGAAAGAAGGGGTAAGCTCCTACCAGTTACATCTAGTAGCAATTACCGGCAGCCTGTTATAGAAGCAGGAAGAGTAAGCGCATTGTTTGTACAAAAATACTCAGCTCCACTGGCTAATAACATATGTCTGATAGATACTATTGACAGTCTGCATAACTGATTGTGCCCCAATAGCCACACTGCCTGCAGAGTAGGATATTAGGTTAATTTGTCTCCTCTTCCCCTGCTCTATCAACATGTTGCATGTAGATAGGACACTATTGTACTTATGACCTCAGCTCCTCCTGCTTATAAACTAGGCGTTGCAGATAGGACAATTGCAATACCTCTAGCTCCCTCCTGCTCTATAAACAGTGCATTGTAGATAGGACACTATGTACTATCTGACTCAGCTCATCATGCTCTACTAACATGCTGCCTGCAGATTAGGGACACAGGTAACAATCTACTAGACTCTCGCTCTATAACATGTTGGCATGGTTAGCTAGGACACTATGTTACAATCTGCTCAGCTCTCCTGCTCTTTAAATGCTGCGGCCTAGAGATTAGGGACTAAATCTACAATCTGCTCAGCTCCTCCGCTCTATAATCATGATGCCTGCAGAAGGGAAACTATGTACAATCATGCTCCGCCTCCTCCGCTCGATAACTACTGCGACGATAGGACACTATGTACAAATGCTCAGCTCCTCCTGCTCTATAAACATGTGCCTACAGATGGGACCACTATGGTACAATCTGCTCCCCATCCTGCCTCGATAACTACTGCCTGCGATAGGATACCATTGTACACACTGCTAGCTCCTCCCACTCTATAACAGTTGCCTGTAGATCGCGACACTAGTACTATCTCAATGATGGTGAACCTTTAGAGCCTAGGTGCCCAAAATCTTCAACCAAAAAGCCACTATATTGAAAAGTTCCAGCAGCTTTCTTTGGATGGTTTTGGGGGTTTTTGGTTTTTGCTTGCCAAATTTTAAGCAGTAATTGATTTATCTTTGGTTCATTGCAACTTTCATTCTTCAGCCTCCAAGGACAACCAACGCAGTGAAAGGAGGAAAACATTCATATCATTTTAGGAAGGCTTCTGGCAGGGAGACCCCCCCCACCCACCCACCCCACACACCAAAACCAAAGATTCTTTGAGTTCGTCATGGTGAACTTCATTCTGGTGGTGCATGGCACGGTCCACACGAAAGGTCAGGTGCCGGCCCTTCTGGCACCCGTGGCCATAGGTTCGCCACCCTGTACATCTGTCAGCTCCCTCTGCTCTATACATGCTGCTGAGATGGACACAGTCCACTGCTCAGCCTCCGCTCTATAACATGCTGCCTGCAGATAGGACACTATGTACCAATCTGCTCAACTCCTCCTACAATAAACATGCTGCCTGCAGATACAACATAGTTACAATTACTCAGTCCTTCCGGCCCTGATAACATGCGCTGCAATACAGGACACTATGTACAATCTGCTCAGCCTCCTGCTCATTCAAAATGTCGGCCTGCAGATAGGGGACAATAATGTTAACATGCTAGATCCCTGACTCTAATAACATGCTGCCTGCAGCATAGACACTATGACAATCCTCAGCTCCTCCTGCTCTATAAACATGGCTGCCTGCATACCAGGGACACTAATGTACAATCTGATCAGCTCATCACTGCTCTTAAACATGTTGCCTGTAGGATAGGGACAACTATGACAACTACTACTCACTCTATGCTCTATACATTGATGCCTGCAGATAGGACCACTAGTTACAATCTGCTCCGTCACCCATGTCTATAACATAGCCTGGACAGGAGGAAACAATAGTTGTACAATCTGCTCAGCTCCCTCCTGATCTATAACAATGTGCCTACAAAAAGAAATGGACACTATGTACAATCTGTCCGCTCCTCCTTGCTCTTAGAACATCTCGCCTGCAGATAGGATACATGTACACACTGGACTCAGCCCCGTCTTACTCTATAACATGTGGCTGTAGATAGGACACTATTGTACTATCTCAGTGAATGGTGAAACCTTTTAGAGCCTGCGTTGCCCAATCTCAACCAAAAAGCCACTTATTTATTGCAAAAGTGCCCGCGCAGCACTTTACTTGAGTAGACAGTAATGTATTTATCTTGTTCATTGACAAATTCAATCTTCAGGCCTCCCAAGGACAACACAACGCATTGTGAAAGGAGGAGAAATTCTATCTATCTTTTAGGAAGGTTTCTGCATGCAGATTCTTTAGTTCTAGTCTGGTGACCATATTCTGGGGTGATGGCCTCGGTGCCACAGAAAGGGCTCAGGTGCAGCCTCTGGCACCCGTTGCCATAGGTTCGCCACCCCTGTACTATACTGCTCAGCCCCTAGCTCTATAACATGCGCCATGCAGAAGGAACCACATGTACACCACTGCTCAGCACTCCTGCTCTTTAAATGCTGCCTGCGATAGGACACATATGTACAATTGCTCAACTACCTCTATATATAACATGGGCCTGCAGTTACAAACACTATGACAATGCTACTGAGCTCCTCCATGCTCTATACATGCGCTGCCATACCGGACATCTAGTACAATCTGTTCAGCTCCCTCCTGCTCTATACATGCATGTCTGCAGATAAGGGACACATGTACACACTGCTCAGTCTCCTGCCTAAACATGCTGGCTGCGATAGGACCTATGACAATTGCATCAGCTCTCCTGCTCATAAGCTGTGCCTGATAACAGGACACTATGTACATCTGCTCAGCTCATCCTGCTATAAATGTTGCTGTAGATAGGAACACTATGCACAATCGACTCAGCATTCCTGCCTGCTCATAACATGTGCCTGCAGAGAGACACTATGTACAATCTGCCAGCTCTCCTGCTTATAAACATGCTGCTGCAGTACTAGGAGACAATATGACAAATCTGTCGAGGCTCCTCTGCCTATAAACATGTTGCCTGTACGATGGACACATATGTACTATCTGCTAGCCCCTCTGATCTATAACAAGCATGTTGTCATGGATTGCTCTGCGTGTCATGGGTCTCTTATCTTTGAGCAATGGACTCACTATGAATGATTAATTCGAGAAGAAATCACACTCTCTCTCTTTGGAGGCTCAAAGCAAGTAACTCTAAAGATGAATCTCTTATTTCCTGAAGGACACAGAATTAATGCCTGGGGGTTGAGTAACGCTTACCGGGGCGGCGGGGTTGTGTGGGTTTCATGTAGGTGAAGTGGGAGCACGACATGTAAGGCGGCGGATATGCACAGAGAAGCCGAATGTTTGATGGTTTACAAATGATTTACCTGTCAGACAACTGAGCTGCTGTTCTGCTGTCAACAACGATGTTCACTACATCATACGGACTTACCCCAGGTTGATAGGCATACAATAAAACAACCCACCTTATCAGACCTCAGCATATCATTCATACTGCAGGGTTTTAGGAAGGTGTACAGGATAAGCAGCATTACAATATTTTACAGAGCCAAAAAATACATCAAACTATTACAATAATATTTCAGACTTTTTTAAAGGGATAGAGCCTTAAGAACTGAGCAGATTGTATAAGTGTCATCTGAGACAGGAATGTTTAGGAGCAGTAGGAGCTGAACAGTCTGTACATGTGTTCCTACTGAAGGCAGCAGTATAGAGCAGGAGGGCAGGAGGGGGCTGAGAGATTGTATATAGTGTCTCATCATGCAGACAGCATGTTAGAGCATTAAATAGAACTGACGCAGCTTGTAGTATCCTATCTGGGGGCAGACAGAGTTAAGAGCACGGAGGAGCGAGCGAGATGTACATTAGTATCCATCTGCAGCCATCATTCATAGATCAGGAGAGCAGCTTGTTACATGGGTCTACCGGCAGGCAGCATGTAACATGTATAGAGCTTAAGCACTGAGGCAGTTGTTCAGTGCCCTATGCTGCGCGCAGCATGTTATAGCGCAGGAGGAGCTGAGCAGATTGTACTAGTGGCCTATCTTGCAGCCAGCACGTATAGAGTAGGGGGAGCAGAGCAGAGTACATAGGGCTCATATCTGGCAGGCAGAGTGTTAAAGAGCAGGAGGAGCTGCACGGATTTACATAGTGTACCTATCGCAAAGCAGTTATAGAGCAGGAGCAGAGCAGATTGTACCATTAGTGTCGATCTGCAGGCAAGCATATATAGAGCAGGGAGGAGCATGAGCAGATGTCTGTTAGTATACCTGTGCAGGCAGCATGAGTTATAGGGCAGGAGGGGCCTAAGCCACATGTACAGATAAAGTCCTATTGCAGGCAGCATGTTATCGAGCAGGAGGAGCTGAGCAGATTGTACATTGTGTACATTTCCTGAAATAACCATATTCCTTTAGATGAAGGGCAGAGTAGCCATTTGTTGTGACAACTCGTATTCCTCTGATTCTTGCTTGTTGATTCATCCCTTTTACTTATGCGACATTAAGTGTTCCTTTATATCCGCGTATACAGGAGAGAGATCTGAATCTCTGCACCTCCCCATCGTACATGAACGCTACTTCAGTCGGTGGCAAATCTCATCTCACGCGCAGTTCCATCCTTTAGGTCAGTGGAAATATAAAGGTAAGCGGAGCAGCAAGGTGCACAGTATAGAATGAAAACAAATTTATCACATGAGGGAAAATTAGGATTAGAATGGGAGCGTCGCGCTCGTTCCATAGGGGGCGCGATCAGTAAGGTTTGTAGAGCACCTTGATCACGCCAACGGACTATTATTCATGCAGGGCAACCACTCCGTCTAGCTTCAATACTCACAGCACAAATATGGAGCTATCGGGGACCTGACCTGGAGCAAAGGTTGGAGCATGGTCTGTTCTCCGGGCAGCAACCCTTGAAGGCACTAGGAACATGTAATAAAAGTTTTCTACAAACTTTGACTTTGGCAAACTCTAATGCAGGAGACGGTCGAGGGGTTATCTGGTTTACAAACCCTAGTATGAACTAACTCACCCAATCAGTTAGAGCAAGTCGGACCATTTGAGGGACCTCTCGCTATGGAGTCTCAAGCGGTAGCGCTTGTCGTTCGTTGGTGACCTGAAATTTTCAACACTCCAGGAGGTATATATCATCTCTTATTTTCTCACTTTTTCATTGGTTCAGCTGGGGTTTTCCAGATCTCTTCTTGAGACATTTGTTAAAATGTCAAAAAATGTTCGCACCAAAGTTAAGGTCACTTCTCCATTTTCGTAAGTTCTTACTAGTAGTATGGTTTAGTCTGTTGGTTTCTTTTGCCGCACAACAAAAATTTGCAATTTAAAACAATTTTGAAATTAATAAATGTCATGTTGCGACATTTGAGCACAGCTGGGAATATAAGAATAACGGTCTGCTGACGAAAAAAACAAATTCCGTCCAGAAGAAAAATCAGAGAAGAATAGAAAGAAAATCTAGTATCAAAGTAGCATGTTATAATACGTTGGAAAAGACACTTGTCATCAAGTTTCAAACCAAGGAAGGGAAGGGACTGGATGAGAGGAAGGGATTTAGGGGAAACAATCATAGAAACATAAACCCTCAATGTATTTAGGTGTAAAAAGGCATCTAGACCCTTGCTTGAAGTCGCTGTCCGAGCTGTGAGGCAGCCGCATGAGCTCGGCTATTCCACAGATTGACAGTTACTCATAGTAAAAGCCCTGTCGCCTCTGTGCATTAAACTTTTTCTCCAGAGGAGACAGTTGCCCCGCGATCTATATTTGATTTAACTGAAACAATTACCACCTTATTTTTGTAGAACCATTCATATATTTATTTTTTAGAAAATTATACTCGTACCCTCTAGTCTGCTTTTTTCACAGACTAAATAAATCTATTGTTGTAATATTTCCTGAGACCCTCCATACCCATTATCATTTTTGTGGCGCCCAATACTAATAAATGGAGCAAGGGGAGGCAGGGTCCTGCAATTCCACCAATTGTAAGAACAGGATCCCCATGCTTGGGTCCGTTGTTGTTGTGATCAGTGGGGCGGGGTCCATAGTTGGGATTTTTCATGGGCTGTTTGATTGATAGTGGATAGGTAATGGAAATCTACCAAATTCCTTGTGTAAAACATGGACACTGAAGAGGTTAGGGATGGCCCTACACCTTTTAAATCCATCACGATAAACAGGGCAACAATACAGCCAGGCACGCGGGACTATGGTGATCTACTTATTTTGTGTATCCATGGCCTCCTTACCTCTAAAATTAACTTTAAGACGTATGCTGGGGTCTGGGGTATCCACCAGAACTACCCTTGATGTAGCTTACATCGTTCAAATTTCTCACCCTCTCCCTGCTCCTCAGCACTTTCCACTCCCTCTGCCCTGTGAACTCACACGGGAGTGGCAGAGGGGTAGGATGCTATGTGCACAGTCGGTAACGGTCTGTGAAGCTACAGGGGCGTATGGTAACGCTGCAAAAAGCCTTCCAGGCGTCAATTGTATACAAGCGTCCCAGGGTTACCATACAAAGATAGGGTCTGTAGGGTGTTCTTAAGTTGAATTTGTATGTAAGTCGGAAATGTATACTTTGTAATGTAACCCAGTCAAAAAAATTTCGGTACTCTGTGACAATGGATTTTAAAAAATGTGTTTGCTGTCATTATAAAAACCAGGATTTAACACTAAATCTTCATTACAGACACCGTTGATAACTTTATAGCGTGATTAGTTGAGCCAAGGTTTAAGTACATAAAATTACCAATATCCAGAGGTTCCGTTTGTTAAACTAGGGGTCGTAGTAAGTTAGGGTTTAGGTCTAGTAGGGGGACGCGTCCTGTACTTTTTAAAAGTTTGATTGTTAGAGCAGGATTCTGATGAGTAATTTCCCATGGTTTATCATGAGTGGATTAAAGGGTCACGCTTCCAATTATTATTGTACACCCATCCTTTAATCCATAAAGTATATTTCCCTTTTGTCACGAGAAAGAACTTTAGCCACACAAGATTCCATAATTATTTCACAATCCCCATTTTTCTCGTTATGTAATCAGTTCCTGTTGAGGATCCTAATAACTTATTATTTTGTATGAGTATTTCAAGAAAAAAAAAATTGCTGCATCTGTTTTATGAGTAAATTGAATGAGATTTTGTTAGAGGAGGAATTAATTGAAGCCGGGGGGTTTTGATTAGTGTGTTCTGCGTGTGAGGGTTGTGTTTCTCATGATTCTGCCATTATCGCTCACTTCTACAGTTCAATCCATTTTCTCACTTATTGACTCCCAAATAGTGTCACCTCCTTCCTCCTTGTGCTCTCTGACATTTTATTCGCTGCAGCCCGTTTGTTAAAAACTTTTTTTTTTTTTTGGCTATTCAGAGAGGAAAAAACTGTGAGAAATTGGTGATTTATTCTCAGTCGTAAATGAAAAAACAAAGAAACAAGACACTAAACTAATAATGTATGAAGAGTCCGACGGTCCACGGGGGGTTATGTAAGAGGGGTTCTTAAGGTGATTTGTTCTGAAGGTGATTCTTAAATTTACACCAGAGCAAATTCTCTGTGCTACAGACCCCAAGACTGGTGTCTTAAGGAAGGAAATCTACCAGTGTTTATGCATTGTGTACCAAACATACATTGAGAATGCAGTGGTGACATGATGAGAAACATTCTTGTTTAATTCCTGGTCGAGTGGTTTTGCTCAAATACCAATGACAAATTAATGACCTTGGGAAATTGGACTAAATTAACTATCCAGTAAATCAATTGCCAAAAAGGAGATGAAGAATCACAAAAAGTTATTGGCCAAAAGCAGAGCACCTATTGTATCAGAGTCCCAATGAGGTTTACCTCTCATTGAGAGATCTATATGACTAGTACAGGAAATTAGGTATCAGACTTATTCTGTAATAAAAGGTTTTTTTTTAAGGAATTCGGAATTCTCCATGGGATGGTAAACACCCACCCCCCCAAAAGTGTTTAGGTACCTACTTCACTTCTTAATTCTGTATGTGCTCTGTTACTCTGATCTATCACATGTGATTGGGTTCCGGGACCCGCTGCAGCCTATCAATGGTCTTCTGGGCCATGGGATGTCACTTCTGTGATGTCACAAGAAAGTTGTTGTCTGAGGAGGCCATGGATTGTGGACCCCATGACTTGGCACGACAGGGTATCTCCTGTCTTTTCTACAGAATACTGGAAAATCCCTTTAAAAACCTTAACTCCAAACCAATAAAGAGACTGCTAAGGTTAATGGCAGAACCAGACACTATTGCAATCAGAGTAACCATTCAGTAGCTCAGTAAGGAGGCATGAGCTGCAAATGTTATAAAGCCCGCCCCTCATCGCTATGAGGGAAATCAGGGGGTTCTGGTCTCGGCATAGAGTCCTTCTATTACATGTGCCGTATAAAGCCCGGACAGGCATAGGCTATAGCGAGGAGTCCAGGTCAATGGCAGGATGTAATGCCCTGCACCGGGCCACCTCTATTTGCGTGGAAGTGGCTTAGAGGGGGAAATAATCTCAACCCCTGGGGTGTCCTAAGAATTGCGATGATTACGCCAGAAAGAAATTATGATTCCATCTTTTTCATTATTTGTTCTCCATGTACAACACAAATATTACGGTGATAACCAGCCAGAGGATGTGCACTCGGCTCCCCGACTGACTTGACCGGGATCAATATTACAGAGATTTTCTATTTCATTTCATGTTACTGTAAACTTCTCATAAAAAACACAAGAAATTGTGCTGTGCAGTTAACCAAGACACAGGTGCTGGCGATTAACCGACCCGCAGGCCACCGTGTCGAGGTAACATCCCCTAATGTCAGCGACAATTGTAAGGAATATGCGGACCCCCACATAGGCTTGATCAAGACCGAAGACAGCAGGGCACATTCATATTCGTACACACGTATCAAATGCAGCATAATTCGTATCCAGAGCATAGTTGGTAGTCCAAACAATGTAAGGCTAGGATTATTACTACAGATGAGCGAATTATCATGTAGAAGCCTTTGTCAATTCGGAAAAAGCTTTGATTCAGGCTCAGGAGTCCAGGAAATGTATATACAACCCCCTCCAGTCTACTTAAACACGGATTTTCTGAAACTGCTCCTATTCGTTTTGTTATATTTACAAATGTTTAATACGTGGTAATTTGGATAAACTATATTTGCCTGGACATCAAAGATAATGGGGCACATTTACTTACCCGTCAGTAGGAGTTCCCAAAAGTGCATTGTCCGATGATAATGTAAGTGCCGCCATTCAAAGATCGTTCGCCCGATATCGCATGTGTCGTTGCCCGCTCAGGTCGACAGAGCACACCAGCTTTTCAGTGAGTGCATGTAAGTGCATTGGTGCGACACAATTTAATCTTAAATCCCGCACTCAGTCGCATCAGTGGAGCATCGCCGGGCCCGCCCCCTCCTGAGTTCTGTCTCATGAAACCCGGCACCACTGTTCCAAAATCTGACGCAGGATATAATCCCCTTCTAAATACCTGACAGCGGCGCAAATCCAGAAAACGTTTGGAGTCTGATGGAAATGCTGATCCGCAGAGCAGACCCTAGTAAATAATCACCAATGTGATAATGATTAGGGATGAGTGATCTCAGTAAAAGTTTGGGTTGGGTCCAACCCAAACTAACCCGAATGCTCATCCCTACTGGTAACACCCGCAAATTGCTGCTGGAACCATCACAGGGGTTAATGCCTAAATGCTGCATCATCTAGCGGATCACCCCTCCCCAATGATGTAATCCTAGGAAGATGGGGCAACACACGCTACCCAAAAATTAAAGAGTTTACACCCGCGACGTACGTGTCAGGATCGGCGTGTAGAGATGAGGAGATCTCGTCCGAGTATACTGTCGGTCGAGTATTAGCATACTGGACGGCTCGTTACTCGGACGAGTGTCTCGCCGGCCGAGATCGGCAGTAAATTATAAAATAATTGAATAAATAAAAGTATTTTATTGTAAAAAAAAAATACACACAGTTTGAGATGGTTACTTGTAAGAACACTTGAAATAACACTATTCTTCACTTCCAGGTGTTAGCGCGTGTCTCCCGCTAGGTTCGGAGATGTTCGGAACATCTGGAATGTGGAAGAATGTGTTTTTCATAGTGTTCTGCCCTTAAATGGTCATGCATTCACTGTTTTTAATGTTTAATTATTCTTACTTTGAGCTGTGCGGCGTATCTCCGCAACCTACGCGGAGACACGGCCGCCACACCTGCAATGTGAAGAATAGAATTGAAAATATTAAAAAACAGTGAATACAGGAGGACTTAAGGCAGAACACATTGAAAGAACCAATATTCTTCACATCCAGATGTTCGTGCAAATCTCCTAACTTAGCGGGAGACACGCGCCCACCTGGAAAGTGAAGAATAGGTTATTTCATGGTTCTTACAAGTAAAACATCTGCAAAACATCTTGAAAATGTTTTTTGCACTGTTCTTTTACTGTTCAGTTTATTAAATAAAATGCTTTTATTAAAAAATTGACTTCAATGGGGCTCGTTATTCGCGAAGAGCACCGAGCATCTGGAAAAGTTCGTCTCGTAAACGAGCACCCGAACATTTAGGCTCGATCATCTTAATCGGTGATGAGTTGAACAATTACCCAAAATTTTGGTTGAAGTCTGTTGTTCAGGTCCCTATCTCTAATAATGATATACTGCCCAAAAATGTATCTGGATAACATGAAGAGAAAGGAAGATTTGAGCAAACCTTCATCAAAGGAGATATCAGCTTAGTTTCTGGGACCTCTTTGATGAGATTCCTGGAAAGTGATGATGCCACCATGACCTATCACCATTTAGTCTAGAATTACATGAATAATAGATGAATTATAGAATGTTCAGAAGTCCAACCTTCTTCTGTTGTGTTAGGCTGGTGTGTAGGAGCTGACATTTTTGTTGTTCTTCAATTTATCGGGTGAAGTCCCAAGTGTCCAATAACATAATTCCATAAGGACAATAAGGGGGATAACTGACTGATAATACAAGACAAGATTGGGGTCCTCTATTAATAATGAAATTGGGGTGTAATGTTGACAAAAATGCACTGACTGCCATGTAACTTCTCCAACCGGGAAGGTCACATAGAAGGAAGAGAGAGTGTTGGCCAAGCATGTACATCAATAGGGAGTCATTGCTAAGGGCCGGAATCGCGTTTTTTCCGTCGGGTTAATATTACCGATATTTACCGTTTTGCACGCGATTTTCCTGATTTGCCCTGGGTTTTTGGCGCAAGTACTGGATTGTGGCGCATCGGCGCCGGCATGCACACGACGGAAATAGGAGGGGCGTGGCCGTCGGAAAAACTACGGATTCAGAAAAACACACGTATTTTTTTTAAAAAAATGTGTCGCTTGACACACTTACCCTGCACCCGGGCTAGTTGGTGAACTTCAGTGAACTCCGAAGGACTTCAGTGCAGCAGCGACACTGGTGAATAGGCGCACTACCTTAGTGAATGCCGGAAGACACGAATCAGAGATGGAGAACCCGTCCTGCGGGATCGCCGAATTGACGGGTAAGTAAATCTGCCTGTAAGGGTCAATGGGGCAGTCCGTAACCCTGAGGAATCCTGGGGGCTGAGGGACCCAGTGGATTGAGCCCAGCAAACAAGTTCCAAAGGATAAGGTTCTATGTGAGACACACCCTTTGAAAGGGGACATTTTGTACTCTTTTTCTAAAAATATGCAAATTGGCTCAACACATGAAGGAAAAAAAACAAGACGCCACCTGTAAACGGCTATTGCTAATTTTCCATATCCCTTTAACAGAGGATGTCTGTTTCGATTTAAATGAGGTTGTTTTGTCCATCTGGTGGAGAGCTATTTGCAATTTATCCCCGCAAGAGATTACCTGTAACTGGATCTCTTAAAGCGAATCAGAACTACTAGTCTATATCTAAAAGAACCAAAACTGAAAGAAAGTTTCGGCAAAAAAAAATCATTATAATTCCCGATTGCCTCGATGTTTCCAGATGTACGAGTCCACTTCTGGCAGTTTCTCGTCTTACCTTTAACGCTTGAGATGCAAAGCACTCTGTCCAAATGCAAGGTTTGTGTGATGTAATTAACTTCCGCAGCCCTCCACACGTACTAAAGGAAAGGGCATAGAAGTTTGAATTTCCTGTCTGACTTTTGGACTCGGTGATAAAAGAAATGTGCAAGATTTTGTTTCTTCCGGAACTTTTATGGCTGATCCAAAAGCATTACCGACTAAATTTAGGCCTGATGTGAAAAACACAGCAGAGAAAGTCAGTTGTGAGCAAATCTGATGAGCATACGGTCTTAATGCTTTACGCAGCAGCTAACACCTGCTCTGCAGATGTTCCCCCTTTAAAGCAAAGTCCATTAAAGGTGCGTCTCTTCTGACTCTAAAGCAAAATAGTTTTTTTTAACATAGAAAAACTTGAAAGTTCTTCTTCCTATGTCACTAAGTCCTCAAGCATATGGGAATCTTCTATGCTATGATGTTAGAAGACATCCAGTGGAACATGAAGTATCTAAACCTCTCGAAATCAAAACTTGAAGATCGCGACCCAACGTACAAGGATGCCATATTACGCCTCAAAAAGTTTTCCGAAAAAAAACATCATCGAAAAATATATTCAATATCAACTTGTCAGGGCTTTCTAAAGGCAAAAAAAAGCAAAATAGGCTGTAAGGACCTTTGGCTAGTGATTAGCGATGAACGGATCGATTCGGGTTCTGTAAGTTCGGCTGCACCTTGGAAAAAAGTTAGGCTCTGGCAACGATGGTGGGTGTTGACCCTTTAAATGCCTCTGGCCCGTGAGCCTTAGCGCTCTTTCACATTGGCATTAATTTTTGCTTCAGTTGTGCATCTGTTGTGTTTTGTCTCCGTTGTGTCCCGTTTTTCGGTTTCACATGGCTTTGAAAACATCACACCTGGTTTTTCAGCCTCATCAGTAAAAAAAAGGATGTTTTAAAGGGTTTTTTTTTGTGAACCCATTGGGGGTTATTTTAATAAGGGCCCGATTCGCGTTTTCCCGACGTGTTACCCGAATATTTCCGATTTGCGCCGATTTCCCCTGAATTTCCCCGGGATTTTGGCGCACACGATCGGATTGTGGCGCATTGGCGCTGGCATGCACGCGACGGAAATCAGGGGGTGTAGCCGAATGAAAACCCGACTAATTCGGAAAAACCGCCGCATTTAAAAAAAAAATCTGTTGAGGAGCTTGCACTTACCTTCACTCAGCCCGGCTCGGTGTATTCCGGCGCGTTCCGATGCTTTTCAGCCCAGCAGTGCCACTTGGTGGACGGCGGAGGACCTACCTTAATGAATCCCGGCCGGACCCGAATCCAGCGCAGAGAATGCGCTGCTGGATCGCGAATGGGCCGGGTAAGTAAATCTGCCCCATAGACTTTTATTGCCTTCCGTGATTCGCAGCAGTGAAAAAAATAAACATTTTTCTTCATAATTTTTGCCATGGACAACGGATCAGTGAAAATACAAGCCAATGTGAAAACACCCATAGAAATCAATGGCTTTGTGAGGCATCCGTGGAAATCACTGAACCACGGACATGAAAAACAACGGCAATGTGAAAAAGCCCTTACTCAAACATCAACCATCTGCCCATCAATCAGCATTTCCGGATTGAGCTGGATCACAGAACCTGAGCTTCTAGCTGAAATCTGGGTTCAGGAACCTAAATCTTCAAAGTTCTCGACAGACCCTGCAGGGAGTAAGAAGAAAATCAGGAAGGGAAAATAATTTGGATTTATTGGATTTGGATAATTGTAATTAGGATGAGCACGAATAAAACTTAAAGGCAAGTGGATTATGGATTAGAAATATCTGTTTCCAATATGTTTTCATTAAAAATTGAGCTTGGTTTCTCTTCTGTAGTTGTGTCTTCCCACACTCTCTGCAGGTCTCTTTTTTCCATGTGCAGAGAGAGCCATCAGAGAAGCAGCCTAGGTTACATAAGTGTTATGATGACACATACAGAGATATGAGACACTAGCTAAAACGGCAAGGCGCTTCTTTGTTGTATTTCTCTGAAAGACACAAGTCTCTAGTAAGTGGGAGGAGAAGCATTTACAAAAGAGAAACCAAACAAACTTGTAAAGAAACATCTGCAACACCCCTGCCAATGCAGTGTACTTGCAAATTAAACCTCCTAAGGATATAATGGGAATCATTGAGACTGATCACCTCAGTGAGCCCTCTAGTGTCTATAAATGGTAATGCAGCTGGTTAATATTTGCTTGAAAAGCAAGGTTCCTATTGTTGACCAATTTCATGCATTGTTTATGACCACTCTTACACATGTGCTGGATGGATGCTAAAATTTGGATCTTTCTGCTACGCTTTGGATAAATCTTTTAAAATGGCGGCTACCAACTGCTCTCAATCATTACAGAGATTAAAGCGTCGATGAGCAAGAGAAAATTAACAAAATTGTAAATTATTAACTAAATGAAATAGAAGCTACTCATAAAATGTCTGAGTTTAGAAGGACTTTAGGAGCTATGTACTTATTTCCTGGAGCAACATTGGTTTGAATTTATTCGGACCAAAACCTATGGTATTTTGAAAAATCGTTGCAAACGATTGATAAAACGGTCTTAGCCGACATCTCTAAAAATAAATACTTTTTTAAAAAAAATCAACAATAAACTTTATCAGTGTCGGAGTGGCCCACCAGAGTACCAGAGGATCCCCCGGTGGGCCCTGGCCCAACCCAATACTGAACACCAGAGGTCCATAAAAAACAACAACACAATTTGAAGGCAGTTAGAGTATATTTCCTGGTGGATAATGAAGAATGGGCCCCCAGATTGATTTTCTCTGGTGGGCCTAAGGAAACCCAGTCCGATACTGAACTTTATTAAGAGGAACATGGAGTAAATGTACATTGAATAAAGCACATAAAGGTTGGTCTCGCAGGACCCAAAGTAGAGGGACCAGAAAGCATGAATCCAAAATGGGTATACATTGATCATAACAGTCAGAGAGTCATCTTCACATGACTGTAGGTGTAGATGTCCTCAAATATGAGCATGTACAGATAAAAAATTTAGTTAAAAAAAAATTCTCGACTGTCCAGTTTGACTCTGAGGCTCTATATACATGAACCATGTCGGTCCTACAGTGCAATGCAGTAAATGTAGTCTGCTATATTTTCAGCAGCGGCTATTCAATAATCCATGATGACCACTACACGATCAGAGCCGATCACAGAGAATATCTTGGGTTATTCATGAAGACCTGTGTAAGAACTAAAGTGATGTTGCTGATATCAACCCGGAAGATATTTACTGATTTTTGAGCTCGCTGCTTTTTGAAACTTGGAATCTTATCATTTTGCCCTATTTTTTATCCTTAAATAAGTAAACATGTTTTTGGTAAACATTGCTGTACTATTGTACATCTTGCAGAATATCTTATCGATTTAAAGAGATGTGTACAGACCTTCTTAAAGACTAGAAAAATACTGTATTGGAGTATTTTCTAGTATGACCATAGAAACCAGTCAAGGCTAAACTATCCCAGTACAAATTAGTGTAAGGAATAAAAAGTAATAGCTAATTATTCCTTAAAGGGGTTTGCCCATGAAAGAAAATTCTCCACCCCCTTGGGATGTTTACACATTAAAGATCATTTATAACCCCTTACTTTATAATTTTACTCAGTTTTATTGCTGTTTTAGCTCCTATCACTCAGTAATGGTAGGTGTAAGAGTGTGAGCGGGGACTCTCTAAGCAGACACTTCATGATCCCTCTGTGCTGTAAGATGTTGTGAGCTGACAATGTGCTTAGATTACCAGGGTCCAGGTTTATATACACTTTCATCTAGCTTCTGAACGTTCACTAGTATCTGACACTTAGGAAGAGAGATGAGACAGATCAGAGATGATATGATGATTTTCAGCTCTACTATCACAGCCATTACATCTGTCAGCTCTACTATATGCTTCCCTCTCATCCCCTGGATAAAGTCCGTATTTGCCTGTAGCTTGTACCTTTACTCTCCTCAGGATGCTGCTGTTGTTTGTTGGCAGGAAGTCAGTGTCTGTGTGTGAGCTCGTCCTGCAATGCAGGGTGAGGGCTGGAGGCAGAGAGGAGCTCAGTGCAGGGTCAGACAGGAGAACAATATTTCTGCCGACCCTAAAGTCAGATGATTCAGGGTCGGGTTCAGGGGCAACCAAAATTGTGCACAGCAGAACTGATAGAGACGGGTTTGAATTATATCTGTGAAATGCTGCATTTTTGTTAATAACAGTGAATTAGAAAATGTGTTATTTTGTTATCCTGAGTACATTTAATAATCTTGTCTTCGTGGGAATAACCTTTTAAAATTCAGAATTTTAAGGCAGTCTTAATCTGCCTCTGAGCAGTACTGAAGCAATGTAGCATGAAAGAGGCGAGCCTAGGTTTTTGTTTGTTTTTCATTTTAGTTTTTAATTTACCCTTTTCCATTTTGGGTGAATGTTTGTAAATCCCACATGACCCCTTGTACACAGTCCTATATATTGGCTATATATATATATATATATATACACTCACCAGCCACTTTATTAGGTACACCATGCTAGTAACGGGTTGGACCCCTTTTGCCTTCAGAACTGCCTCAATTCTTCGTGGCATAGATACAACAAGGTGCTGGAAGCTCCTCAGAGATTTTGGTCCATATTGACATGATGGCATCACACAGTTGACGCAGATTTGTCGGCTGCACATCCATGATGCGAATCTCCCGTTCCACCACATCCCAAAGATGCTCTATTGGATTGAGATCTGGTGACTGTGGAGGCCATTTGAGTCCAGTGACCTCATTGTCATGTTCAAGAAACCAGTCTGAGATGATTCCAGCTTTATGACATGGCGCATTATCCTGCTGAAAGTAGCCATCAGATGTTGGGTACATTGTGGTCATAAAGGGATGGACATGGTCAGCAACAATACTCAGGTAGGCTGTGGCGTTGCAACAATGCTCAATTGGTACCAAGGGGCCCAAAGAGTGCAAGAAAATATTCCCCACACCATGACACCACCACCACAGCCTGACCCGGTGATACAATCAGGCGGATGGTCCATGCTTTCATGTTGTTGACGCCAAATTCTGACCTACCATCCGAATGTCGTCAGCAGAAAAAATCTAAGATCTCATCAAGACTAAGCAACGTTTTTCAAATCTTCTACTGTCCAATTCGATGAGCTTGTGCAAATTGTAGCCCTCAGTTTCCTGTTCTTAGCTGAAACTAGTGGAACCGGTGTGGGTCTTCTGCGCTGTAGCCCATCTGCCTCAAAGTTCGGACGTACTGTGCGTTCAGAGATGCTCTTCTGCTACACGTGGTGTAACGGCGGTGGCGATTTGAGGCAATGTTTGCCTTCTATCAGTCGAAACCAGTCTGCCCATTCTCCTCTGACCTCTGGCATCAACAAGGCATTCCGCCACAGAACTGCCGCTCACTGGATGGTTTTTCTTTTTCGGACCATTTATCTGTAAACCTAGAGATGGTTGTGCGTGAAAATCCCAGGAGATCAGCAGTTTCTGAAATACTCAGCCCGCCTTCTGGCACCAACAACCATGCCCGTTCAAAGGCATCAAATCACCTTTCTTCCCATCTATGCTCGGTTTGAAATGCAGGGATTGTCTTGACCATGTCTACAGACTAAATGCACGCGCCTGTGATTGGATGATTAGAAATTAATGTTAACGAGCAGTGGACACGGTGTACCTAATAAAGTGGCCGGTGAGTGTATATATATATGTTAAGTTGGAAGCAGCGCCCCTTCGGCTGATGTGGAAACTTTACTTGTGCTATTTTTCACAAAAAACATCCGTGTTCAGTTTTCTTCACAGCAAACTTATTTTTCAAAAATATAAAAACAAGTTCCAATCTGTGAGACTTTGGGCAATTTACCTTCAATTGCATCATAACAATGTTTCCTCTCTTTAAGCATTTCAGAGTATTTACACGCTATTGTCACCGATTTCCAACAGGAATTCATCTTCTGTGCCGGACGCGGCTCGATAGGTTGGATAAACATTGTTTTTGAGACAATTTATAACCCACAGGAAACTATTTTGAAAGAACTATAAAGATCCCATCAATCGCAGCTTGGTTCTGGAGAGAAATGTTCGCGTTGCTGACAGATATGTGTAATATGTCACTTTATGGATTCGACTCTTTTGTTCCAAGTTTGAAAGGTTCTGGATTATGAGCGACCAATAATTCTGGAATCGTCTTTAAAAGGGTCGTCATAATATTGTTTATTGTGTCTTTTGCCAAAAAGCTAATCAAATGTGCTGCAAAAGCTAATCAAAGGTGCTGCATCTTTGCAGTTTTGAGTCTTCAAATGTCTCAAAATTCTCCTCCTCCCATAAAAACAAGCCCTCATACAACTGTGTTACATTTTCCCTATTTCTCAGATGTATCTAGCTGTCTGTTGCACCCCTATCACTCAACTATGCTAAAGTGAGAACTTGTGCATCAGAAAAACCCTGTTAATGTATGAAATAACTATAAATGTCTATTCCAGGATTGAAGCAGGACTTGAAGCACTAGATGCCTTTGGATAATCAAAGCTGCTGGAGGACCCCCTTAATTTGTTAAATCTGTAAACATGTAACAATTTTTATAATAATTGAATGTGTTCTATAAGTTTATGCATACATAGGTCTTGCAAACAGCAAACGATGCTGGGAACCTGCCGATTGCCGCTCTCTAAAGTGTTGATATTTATACCAGAAAACACTTTTGTTAAATGTCCCTTCATCCTTGATGTGTTCTACCTGCTAATTAGGTTTTTTTTTGCCCTTTTCATGATGAGATTAGTGTTTAGAATTTGCAGTTCCATGGAGCAGAGACCGAGGTGGATGTCAGCGCAGTCAGCTGGGCATTTGTTTTTGTAGCTTTGCTTAGTGTGAAAATTATGGATTATGTTACAGCAAAACAGTAAAATGAATGAGCACTCAGAGCACAAATAATAAGTAGTGTAGCTGCGGAGGGTACGGCAAACATGGAAATCACTAAAGCGTACCGGGGAAATGTTATGTGGCACTGGATAAACAGCAGAAAATGTTTATTATGTATAGCATAAACTATGAAACACACATTCAATTATATAAAAATTGTTACGATGTTTATGGATTTTAACAAGATATAAGGGGGTCCTCCAGCAGACTTGATTACCAAAGCTGTAGGAGAAGTGTTAGCTATGGATCCAGGAGATCTGTGTATGTAATCATTATTTGTAGCGGACTTCTAGATGCATCATAATATAGGATTGTTGCTAAAGACTCGGAGCATGGGGTCACGGTGGGTCCTATCTCTGCAGTAGAAATGTAGAAATATATATATATTATTCATATATATTTGAATAGATATGAATCGATTGAATGCAGAGATCAAAAGAACACAGCAGTTGTGAGGGGAGACGCATCTAGTTGCTCAAAGTCCTGCTTCAATCCGCTGGAAGAGGCATTATAGTATTTCATTACATTAAAAAAAAACCAGGGGTTTTTCTGATGCACAAGTTCTCAAAATTTGCATAGTTCAGTGATAGGGGTGTGCAAACAGGACAGCTAGATAACATCTGAGAAAAGGGAAAATTACATAGTTGTATGAGGCTTAGTTTTTATGGGAGGAGGATGTTTTAAGGACATTTGAAGACACAAAACTGCAAAGATACAGCCCCCAATTTGATAACTTTTAGCAATGGACACAATAAAACCAATAATTTGACGACCCTTTAAAGGTGTTTGCAGAATTTTGGTTGCTCGTAATCCAGAGAACCTTTCGATAACTTGTGGAAACAAAAGGTCAAATCCATAAAAGTGACATATTTACACCCCACAATATCTGTCAGCACGCGAAAATTTCTCTCCAGAAACCAAGCTGCGATTGATGGGACTTTATATTCTTTCAAAAATATTTCCTTGTGGGTATAAATGTCTCAAAAAACAATGTTATCCAACCTATCGAGCCGCAGTCCGGAAGAAGAGAATTCTGTTTGGAAATCGGGGTGACATTGCGGGGTAATACTCTGAAATGCTTAAGAAAGGTATAAAGTGTTATGATTGCAATTGAAGGTAAATTGCCCAAAGTCTCTCAGATTGGAACTTGTTTTATATTTTTGAAAAAATAAGTTTGGCTGTGTGAAGAAAAACTGAACACGGATGTTTTTGTGTGAAAAATAGCACAAGTAAAGTTTCCACATCAGCCAAAGTGCTCTAACTTAACAATATATATAGCCCGATATAGGACTGTTTACAAGGGGTCATTGGGATTTACAAACATTCACCAATGAAAAGAGTAAAATTAAAAACTAAAATGAAAATAAAACCAAAACCTTCGGGCTCGCCTCTGTCATGCTACATGGCTTCAGTACTGCTAGGGGCAGATTAAGACTGCCTTAAAATCGGAATTGTAAAGAGTTATTCCCCACGAGACAGATTATTTAATGTACTAGGATAACAAAATAACACATTTTCTAATTGTATGTTATTAAAAAAATCACGCATTTCAGATATAACTTCCAACCTGTCTCTCTATCAGTTCTGCTGTGCACAATTTGGTTGTTCCCTGAACCCGACCCTGAATCTCTGACTTTAGGGTCGGCAGAAATAAAGAAATATTGTTCTCTCTGTCTGACCCTGCACTGAGCTCCCTCTCTGACCTCCAGCCCTCCACCCGCATTGCAGGACTAGCTCACAACAGACCACTGACTTCACTGCCAACAAACAACAGCAGCATCCTGAGGAGATTAAAGGTACAAGCTAAAGGCAGATACTAGCTTTATCAGGGGTGGAGAGGGAAGCATCATGTAGAGCTGACAGTATGTATGGCTTGCTAGGAGAGCTGAGGAATCTCATGTCTCATCATCTCTGATATGTCTCATCTCTCTTCCTAAGTGTCAGGATAACTAGTGAACTTTCGAGAGAAGCTAGATGAAAGGTATATAAAACTGGACCCTGGTAAGCTAAGCACATTGTCAGTCATCACGACACTTCCCGCACTGATGGGTCATGAAGAGTCGCTTAGAGAGTCCCACTCCCCGCTCTGGAACTCTACACGCACCTCTTACGGTATTGAAGGCGCACAACCGCAATAAAACTGAGTAAAATATTAACGCTAAGGGTTATAAATGTCTTATAATTGGGTGTACAACATCCAAGGGGGTGAATTTGAGAATTTTCTTTCATGGGGAGAACCCCTTTAGGATACATAGCTATTACTTTTTTATGCTTACACTAATTTTGTTACGGGGATAGTTTTAAGCCTATGACGCGTTTTATGGTCATACGAAAAAACTCCAATACAGTATTTTTCTCGTTTTAAGTATCTGTCACGAATCTCTTTAAATCGCTTAAAAGATTCCTGGAAGATACAAATATTACAGCAGCATGTTTACCAAAAACATGTTTAACTTATTTAAGGATTAAAAAATAGGGCAAACAAAAATGAAAGGATTTCCAGTTTCATAAAAGCAGCGAGCTCAAAAAATCAGTAAATATCTTCCGGGTTGATACAGCAACATCACTTTAGTTTACAACAGGTCCTTTCATGAATAACCTCAAGATATTCTCTTCTGATGGCTCTGATCTGTCGTTGGTCCTCATGGATTATTTGAATAGGCCGCTGCTGAAAAAAGATCAGGCAGACTAGACATTTTACTGCAATTGCCATGTAGGTAGGACCGGACATGTTTCATGTATATAGAGCCTCAGAGTCAACTGGACGTCTTGAGAATTTTTTTTAAACTAAATTTTTTATCTGTATGCTCATATTGAAGGACATCCTACACCTACATCATGTGAGTATGCTCTCTGACTGTTGCTGATACATGTTATACCCAGTTTTGGATTCATGCTTTCAGGTCCCTACTTTGGGTCCCTGCGCGAGACCACCTTTCATAGTCTTTATTCATATGTCTTACTACCCATCGTTCCTCTTAATAAAGTTAGTTATCGGATGGGTTTTCGGCTAGGGCCCCACCAGAGAAAATCAATCTGGGGGCCTCGCATTCTTCATTATCCCCCAGGAAATTACTTAAGCGTTCAGATGTGTATTTGTTGTTTTTTATGGACCTTGGGTGTTCATGTATTGGGTTGGGGCCAGGGCCCACCAGGGGATCTCTGGTACTCTGGTGCCACCACTCCGACAGCTGGATAAAGTTATTGTTGCTTTTTTAAAAAAAGTATTTTATTTTAAAAGTCGGCTTAGACCGTTTATCAATCGTTTGCAACGTTTTTCAAAAATAACACCGATAGGTTTTAGTCCGAATAAATTCCAACCAATGTTGCTCCAGGAATAAGTAATAGCTCCTAAGACTTCTAAACATCAGAGCATTTGGTATGAGATAGCTTCTATTTCATTAGGTTAATAATTTACATTTTGTTAATTTCTCTTTGCTCATCGACCGCTTTAATCTCTGTAAATGATTGAGAGCAGTTGTAGCCGCCATTTTAGAAGATTTATCCAAAGAGCAAAAGATCAATTTTAGCATCCATCCGCACATTGGTAAGAGATGGTCAGTAAACATGCAGTGAAATTGCGGCAACATAAGGACCTTGCCTTTCAAGCAATATTACCACTGCACTGATCATACCATTTATAGACACTAGAGGGTTCACTGAGGTGATCAGTCTCAATGATTCCCAGTTATATCCTTAGGAGGTTTATTTGCAGGTACAACGCATTGGCAGGGGTGTTTGCAGAGTTTCTTTGCACCACAGTTGTTTAGGTTTACTCTTTTGTAAATGCTTCTCCTCCCACTTACTAGAGGACTTGTTCTTTCAGAGAAATACAACAAAGAAGCGAGGTCCTTTGCCGTTTAGCTAGGGTCTGCATATCTCTGTATGCTGGTCACAATAACAACTTATGTACCTGGGCTGCTTTCTGATGGACTACTCTCTGCACATGGAAAAAAAGATACCTGAGTAGAGTGTGGGAAGACCCAACTCGAAGAAACCAAGCTCAATTTTTAAGGAAAACTATTGGAAACCAGATATTTCTAATCCATAAATCCACTTGCCTTACGTTTTTATTTCGTGCTCCATCCTATTACGATATCCAAATCCAATAAGTCCCAAATTATTTTCCCTTCCTGATTTCCTTCTACTCCATGCAGGGTCTTGTCGAGAAACTTTGAAGATTAGGTTTGAACCCAGATTTCCAGCTAGAAGCCAGGTTCTGTGTTCCAGCTCAATCCGGAAATGCTGGTATGGGCAGATGGTTGATGTTAGAGTAGGAGGCTTTTTACCATTGCCGTTGTTTTTATGTCCGTGGTTCAGTGATTTCCACGGATGTCCTCACCAAAGCCATTGATTTCTTGGGTGTTTTTCACATTGGTTGTATTTTGCACTGATCCGGTCTGTCCATGATGGCAAAATTATAAGAAACAAATCTGGTTTATTTTTTTTTCACGCTTGCTCTCGAATCACGAAGGCAAGTAAAAAGTCTATGGGAAGATTCAGTTACCCAGTCGCGACGCCCATCGGTCCAGCAGCCGCATTCCTGCCGTTCTGGATTAGGGTCCGTCCGGGATTCATCTAAGGTAGTTCCTCCCGCGTCCACCAGGTGCGTCTGGCCTGGGCTGAAAAAGAATGGAACGCGCTAGAGTTACACCGAGCGGGCTGAGGTGAAGGTAAGGGGCAAGTCCTGCAACGATTTTTTTTAAATTGCGCGGTTTTTTCCCGAACTTAGTCGGGTTTTCAATTCGGCCACACCCCATGATTCCGTGTGCGTGCATGCAGCGCCATGCGCCACAATGCCCGGATCGTTCGTGGCGCCAAAATCCCTGGGGCAATTCAGGGAAACAACGGCGCAAATCGTAAATATTGGGGGTAAGGTGGTTTGGTGTAACCCCGTCGGGGGGAGAGGAAAACGCGCAATCGGGCCAATTAAAATAACCACCAAAGTGGGGTGTCACAAAAAAATCCTTTAAAACATCCTTTGTTTACTGATTGAGCTGAAACACCCGGGTGTCTTGCTCATCTTGTGTGTTGTTTGTTCATCTCAAGCAGTGAAAACGACACGCAACATGTTGCTACAAAGTTATTGTTTGTTGATATTGTGGTGTGTTGTTTCATACCTTTCATCTTGGCTGAGCATGTCTGGACGGTATGAGTGTCACCTGATGATCGTCTTTTCAAACATTTTACATATACTCAAGAGGGACATGTATCTTAGTTTTATAAAACACTATAAACAGTATGCAAACGCCACATTAAGCGCACATTTGACATAAATGCGATGCCAACACCACACAAATTCAATGCCAACACCATGTAAATGTAAGTGTAAAAGCTACACAAGCGCCACTTAAACATAAATGCAATGTAAACACGACGCAAACGCCTTTTAACGCAACTGTCAGCAAAACGTCATGCAAGCGCCATGTCTCACTTTTAAAGCTTATTGTTCTGTCTGATCTTTACATATATTCAACATTTTCCGGTGTTTCTCCACTGGACTCTCGTCACATCTTGAAGCTTATTTAGCAAAACTTTTAGTAGAACACATTTTCATGTTTAATGTTTTTGTGGGGTTTTTTTTTTCTTCCAGAGAGTAATTTTCAACATTGTCAACTTTAGCAAAACCAAAAGTCTTTACAGAGACGGCATGTCCCCAGTCGTGAAGTCCACCAGTCGTCCTAAATGGTAAGAAATTTTACATTATTCATACCAACGGTTGGATAAAAATTCGAAACAATTAAGTCTACTGAAAAAGTTCTCAACGCTAAACACATTCCCCAAATCCGCCAAGGATCCGGCACACAGGATAAATTTAATGAACAAATGGTGAATATATTGTTTGGGTCTAAACTCAACTTTTATTAGACAGCTGATATAGAGAGCAGTAGGTATAAATGGTATAAATGAGGGGGTGTAATGACCCCTTGAAGTATTAAGAGCTGTGGGGGCCACCAGTGGGAAGTAGTCTCTCTACTAGGACTGTATGACCTTTTTGAAGAGGTCATCTATTGAGCGTTTTACTGACATGGATTTATCTTTTTCGTCTGGTTATTATTTTTGTCTATTGCCCATTAACTGGAGTTATAGGTCCTAAGTGAAAATTGTTGTAACCAGCCATATCATGGTCCTAATGTCCTGTGGAAACGAAACCAATAACTATTGACCTTCATCGATGTCCAGTATTGACCAATGTTGTCCAATCTTGACCAAAGAACAATCTTGGTTTCAAGTTACTCATAATCTTTTATTCTAAGGAACTGAATACAGTAGCCACTACCACTTCATGTACTTGGGTTGAATTTTTGGTATCTAGAAAACCATCATAATTATAGGACATACCAGGTCTTAAGGGGCCCATATACCGTGAATGGCTTTTTACCAAATGCCCATTCGTCAGATAATTCTTGAAGACCCCTCCTAACCACACATGTCCAGATTCCTCCAGACATATCTGTTTTGGTTTACAGTGTATTTCATGAATCTCTCTCTATCAAGAAAATATCATTGTGTCCAATAATTCTGTAGTTAGGAGGCCACTTTATGCTAATAATTGCTGGCCTGTCTCCTAGTCTCCTAGGTTGGGTTGAGTGTTTTTACTATGGCCGATGGAGCCTTTCATCGAAAAAGTTGGTCGAAGGATTCTAGATTGTGCATTAGATACAGACGATCTTCCCGAGGACGTGGAGTTCAGAATGTCAGACAAGTACAAATGAAGAAGCATGTACTCATGCCAAAAATGTGCCATATTTGAGGAGTCAACAGTTTTCATTAGGGCCCTGAAGCTGTGGTCTACAGCTGCGTTTGCTTAGAGTCCATTGCTTAGAGTATACATAATCCTGAAATTCAAGGAGGTTTGTGGTTTAAAATAAAAATATATTGGGGGATTGGGGTGGATAGAAAAAAACAAATGGTGCTCCTTCTCATATCATTATTCACTGTTTTTGCTCCTGTGATTGGCCGCTGTGGTCATACGACCACTTAAGCTTGTGGTCCACTTTTTCTTTCCCTCCCCGGAAATCTTTCTTTCAAAGTAGAAAACTTGGAAGCCCCTTTAATTATTTTGGGCATGTTGTATAACGATTGTCGGCGTCAATGATGTTTCATTCTACTCTAAATATTTCCAAAATGTTCTACTTGACACTTAATGCTATGGATATATGATATTATATTTGGCTGTAACAGAAAAGAAGAGCAGTTATTAAGGGGAAATAGCAAAGTTTTAGTCATAGCCTTGCAGGAAACTGACAACCTGTCCTTCTCCTGCAAAGCCGAACGAGCACAACTTTGCCGTACTGTCAACTTTTGCAATAAAGTTTTTGATTGATTAAAGTGAGTGCGGTTGGGGGGTTGCTCTCTCCTGCATGTCTCTTGTAATCAGACCAAGCAACCAAGACAATCTGACAGGCGTAAGGCTAATTTTGCAAAACTCTTCCCAAGTACAAAGCAAGTTGCTGTGGAAGCATCTGACCTATTACATGATAAAGTTTGCAAATACTCCAGGTGGGGATCGGGAACGCTTTAACTCTTCACTATTCAGCAAGTCCATTATCACGTCGGGGGCAATAATGCTAAGGAAGGAGATAATGTGTTATGAGTAACTACTGACCACCAATCACCTGAGGTCTTTTACTAGAGTCATATGAACATTCCTAATGAGTATTTATAGAGTCAGGGACCTCCCCATGGACCAGTGTTTGCACCTGGAGGAGAACAGCTAAAGAGACTTAATATGGGGGAATTGTTAGGACAGTATTTGCTTCAATAAGGAAAAGCAGATATTTTACATTCTAGCATTTCAGGAGAAAAACTTATATAATAAGAACAGCTGTTACAATACACAGTGATAATGTGGTATTTTGTATAGTGTTGTATTGAGGGTCCTTCAACAATTCCCGTGACGTCATGTTCATATCAAGAATCCTGGCTCTGAGCGGACAGGTACAACACTCAGTAATGTGGAGAGCTGAAAGAAACGATGGTGGGGGAGGGGGGCAGAAGGATCTATTTGCTCCTTCTTGCACGCTATGATATAGCTGCAGATATCACAGGTTGGGCCCGGACCAGAGCAAGATGCATGACAGCAATACCCTGTGCTTCAGCAGGGCAAAGAGAAAGATAGGAGGCCGCATGATGATTGTTGGGAATGTGTGTTTCTATAATGACTGGCCTGCACTGAAAAAGCTAAGAGGGAGGAGGAGCTCACTGCAAAGAACCTACTGTGCAAGTTTTCATTGGAATTGTAGCCTCGACATTCAATAACATTCTATAAAAGCCCTTTTCTATTAGATGGTGCTGTTGGGCCAGTGATAGGTGAGTGCAGTGAAAGACACCTATACTAACGTGAACACGAATGTCCCACAGTACAAGTCCAAAAAAAACCTAACTAATGTTCTTACAGTGTTAAGTAGGAAGCAGATGTCTCTCAGAGTCCTTGTTAAGCTGGGGATCTGATGTTTAATGTCTGAGGTGTAATACAATGCTTTTTGAGTGGAGGAGCCCCGGGCCGGTGGCTTGACTCCGATACACTCCTTCCTACCAGAAGTGAAATTAGATAGGCTACGGAAAGCTGCACAATACACAGTGACACATTTCAAATGTCTTGGATGTCTTTGTCAGGGACTTATAAGTGCTTCTTCCTTTACCAAACAGGTATTGTCCTTTTCTCAGGGAGATCCAATCCGACTTACATGGCTCCAAATAGTAAACTGTGATTCAAGATAGCTGTAACTAATGTTTAGGCCAATGTTCCCAAAACCAAAGTTTTATTAGGAAACCAGTTTAACACATTAGGGTGTTCCTAATTTGCATAAATGAATATTAATTAGGCTCTTATTCAAAACAACTGTCAGTAGTGTAGAATATGCTATTGATCTGTGAGTGTTTAATAACTAAAAGGCAAAAAGATCCAACTCACTGTTTAGCCCTCTTGGTACTAGTGGGTCAGTTTCAGAAATCCTTTTTGGCTTGGGACATGTGTTTAATAAAGTCACCTCCCCTCTAGTGAGGTTTAACTTGCACTATTCCCCAAAAGCGGCTATTATGTAATAAGTAATGGTGCTTCTCCTTACAGTGGCGGAATAGGGGGTGTTCCTGTACTTCCCTTTACTATATTATGCACATGTTCACATGTTCTGACACTCATATACCACATTGAGTGTTAGAACATGTGAACATGTGCATAATATAATGGCGCAGAGGCCCTGAAATAATCGCAAATGCTAACTTATTGCTAGCATTTGCGATTATTTGCCCTGATCCGCCAAGGGGGCGTGAAGGAGGGCGAGGCTGGCCAAAAGGAGGGCGCGGCCGTCCGGGAGTGGGCTGGTGCAGGGCGTTACTGTCCCCGCACCTGCGCACTCGCTGCCGCTGGCGACTTTCATATGTGAAAAGAGCGGAAGCCTCTTGATGTATGCCGCTCCGAATAAGCAGCGCCAGGGAATCGTGCGCCAGCGTATGATAAATATGCCCCAATATCTGTGTGCAGCCTACATATATTTTATTACACAGGCAATGCTCACAATGGGGGGAATTTAACAATGTGTCTCAGGTTCCGCCAGTTTCTAGCTGGAAAACACTTGTCTTTTCCTTCGCCGGGTTTATCACTGTGATGATGAATTCTGGTGCAGGATAAGACAGTTACTACTTTAGACCTTCTCTTAGTTGGTCTAAACTGTGCGTCAGAATTTTGGGAGCACAGAGGATTTTTCGCAAACCACTCCCCTTCCTCGCAAGACCATGCCCATTTCCCTGAAGGCCCCACCCCCTAATCGGACAAGTTGGGAAAGTGCCAAAAAAGGTCTAAGAGCTTTGATAACTGGTTTAGTTTTTTTGGAACCCGTCGCCCATAAGAACTGGGAAGATCGGAAGAGCG
>CM033649.1:7445952-7496363 GCA_019512145.1 Engystomops pustulosus
CTTTGATAACTGGTTTAGTTTTTGGTGGCCAAGGGTGCGCGGGGGGGTGGGGGTTGGGTGTCATTGTTGGAAAGAGTAATAGTCAGATTTATTTGTTTAGTGAACTTTTACATTCCTGGCATTGTTCGTAGGGAACGCCTATGTGTTGTGAAAATTTGTTTTCCTCATTTCTGAGAAGGGATTTATCCACCTCCCCTTAAGTGTGGTGTCAAAATGTCTAAACTGCTGATGAATTTATATTTCAGGATTGTGACTTGACTATTAGCATTGGAGGATTGTCCTTACACTGCTTTGCTTTTAGATTTCAATATTGAACTATAGCCCATCCCCTTTGCTTTATGTAAAATCTGGCTTCTGGTTGTATACTACAGCAGTTGCTCAGAGCAGCAGCACAGCAGTGTGAGAACATTCCCCTAGTTCAATAAGTCCATCTACAATCCTGGAATATACATCCAAATCTCACAGTCCTGCTGCTACTAACAACAGACACAAAGGTATTATTACAATACTGTTTGCACTACTGCATTGTCTCATTCCCTTTAAATTTATTTTCCTCTTATCGCTTATATCCTATATCCCTTTAAAGAAACTCAGAATCTAGATATACGACTCTCTGTTGCAGTAACTCACAGGGCATGATTATAAAAAGCTCTGGCATCTAAAACCGGAACGTGTCATTGTTGGAAAGAGTAATAGTCAGATTTATTTGTTTAGTGAACTTTTACATTCCTGGCGTTGTTCGTAGGGAACGCCTATGTGTTGTGAAAATTTGTTTTCCTCATTTCTGAGAAGGGATTTATCCACCTCCCCTTAAGTGTTTTGTCAAAATGTCTAAACTGCTGATGAATTTATATTTCAGGATTGTGACTTGACTATTAGCATTGGACGATTGTCCTTACACTGCTTTGCTTTTAGATTTCAATATTGAACTATAGCCCATCCCCTTTGCTTTATGTAAAATCTGGCTTCTGGTTGTATACTACAGCAGTTGCTCAGAGCAGCAGCACAGCAGTGTGAGAACATTCCCCTAGTTCAATAAGTCCATCTACAATCCTGGAATATACATCCAAATCTCACAGTCCTGCTGCTACTAACAACAGACACAAAGGTATTATTACAATACTGTTTGCACTACTGCATTGTCTCATTCCCTTTAAATTTATTTTCCTCTTATTGCTTATGTCCTATATCACTTTAAAGAAAGTCAGAATCTAGAGATACGACTCTCTGTTGCTGTCAGTCACCGGGCCTGATTCTAGAAACGCTGAGGGCTGCTGGGAAAACCGGAACGTTCAAATATTGAAGCAGGAGCCTGTAGGTTCGGTGAAATGGGAAAAAAATTAGATGGATTTAAAATTCCATTTATAATTTAGTACCAATTATTCATTGTTTGACATTATCTTAGAAACAGAGCGAAGAACTAAAACAAATATTTTCTCAAAGCTTGAAATGATCTGATATAATGTTCCGGCAGAAAATGAGCACAGCATAAAGTACAGTTTCCTGGTGGAGAATTTAATGGCATTTGTTATAGGAATAACGGGAGCAGGCACTAAAGGTCATCGGTGAGAGTACAACCCAATGGGGGACAGGCACTTATCACCGCATGTGCAGGGGCCTATCTGTCTAAGGTAAATCAACTGAAGTTGGCTGGAACTTTTCTAATTTTCGAAATTTTGCTTGCAGTCTATGAGTGTTTGTTCATCCACTTGGCAAATGAGGTTCAATGTGGATAAATGTAAGGTTATGCGCCTAGGGGGCAATAATCCAAAGGCAAAATATGTCCTTGGTGGAGGAAATCGGGAGAGCCCTTGTTTATCAGACCCAGTGACCATTGACTAGTAGATCATAGAATTAAATAACACATGCAATGTCAATCAGCTGCTTCTAAAGCCAGCAAGATCTTGTCCATGTATCAGCAGTGGTCTGGACTCTCCAGTAGGGGATGTAATATTACCACTGTAATAATGCACTTGGTTCCGCCTCACCTTGGAATGCCATCCAGTGCTGGGCAGCAGTCCATAAAAAGGAGGCCCTGGAGCTGGAGAGGGGATGACAGAGAGCCACAATGATGATAAGGGGTATGGAGGGTCTCGGTTATGAGGAATAGATTAAACAACTAGATTATTAGTTCTCCAAAAAGACGACTACGAGGGGACATGATTAATCTATAAATATTGAATGGTCCATACAAAAAATATGGTGGAAAGTTCTTCCAAGTTAAATCAAATCAAAAGACGAGGGGGCACTGTCTCCGTCTGGAGAAAACAAGGTTTAATCACCCGAGGCGACAGGGCTTTTGTACTATGAGAACTGTCAATCTGTGGAATAGCCGAGCTCAGGCGCTGGTCACAGTAGGGACAGCAGAAAGCTTCAAGAAGGGTCTAGATGTCATCCCCTTCCTAGTTTGAACTTGGTGGACCTGTGTCTTTATTCAACCATATAAACTATGAAACTATGTAACATTACAGAATACCTAACCTTACAGAATTTTTACATAGGTAAGTAGTCCAATGTTTCTGGTCCTTATGTACTGCATTCTATAGCAGTTGTCCCCTCTGTAAGCTCTATCTCTAGTTCTCAGCTGTCTCAGAGCTGGTTGGCGATCACCTGGGGGTAGTATATAGACTCCTGCTCCCTCTGCTCCCCCTTCCCTCTCCATACACTTATATGTTCTCTAAGTGTCCCTGGTTTTTCATGATGGATTTTTGATGGTAGATTTTTATTTATGTGACTGAACAGGGGCCACGTTAGTCATTCAAACTATTACAAATTTCCTCAGAAAAGATAAAGAGTCTTTTCCAGCTGATGTTACAGGGAGGATGTTGAATGTATAAAAAGTGACTTTACAGGAAAGCAGCCGGGAGCGAGCTGACAGCCGGGCCGCATGTTTTTCATGCATAATTTAAATAAATTAAATGGAAACAATTTCATTTGCTACATCGTAAAAATTATGCATTTATGCTGTCACTTTGACACCTCTAAACAAGAACAAGTGACCTTTCTATTGTAGTTTGGGAAGTGTTTGGAAAAAGGCTTCAAAGTTCTCGATGTATCTGCCACCGAAATATGTCACCGTTCAGGTCATGCTCATTGCTTTCTGTGGATCTGTCTCTTTCCCATGTTGTATCCGATTTTAAAAGACATCTTGTTCAATTAATTTCCCTAGGCTAACATAACGTAGGGGAGGTATAGGGGCCATAGTGGTGGCTGTGTCCATTAGCCAGGTCCCTCTAACAAAACCTTGATCTGCCATCAAGTCTGGCAGTCTAAGTGTTGTGAATCCTTCTCTCCTATTCTCCGCACTGAGATTTATGATGTGCAGGCTCCAGGCATGTTCTCCTCACTAATGGAAAGCATAGTAAGGAAAGTTGTGGATATCATACATCGAACTAAATCTATATCTAAACTAATAATATTGGTATCTACCATACATAGAGCTGAGCTTCTGTATCTAAGCTGACATGTTAGGAAGGTTGTCTTACAGATATCCTTTCTCCAAAATATATGGGATATATAAGATACCCTTGTAATAGCAGAGTGTCTTGTTGGGGACCTTGATGGAGAATCCGCAACCTTAAAGACAAGATTCTTAAATATACTCAGGATAACAAAATAACAGATTTGTTGAAATGCTTGTATTTTTGTTAATAACATTGAATCGAGAATCTGTTATTTGTTTATCTGAGTTATTTAAGAATCTTGTCTTTAAGGTTGCGATTCCCCATCAAGGTCCCCAACAAGACACTCTGCTATTACAAGGGTATTCTTATATATCCCATATATTTTGGAGAAAGAGATATCTGTAAGACAACCTTCCTAACATGTCAGCTTAGATACAGAGCTCAGCTCTATGTATGGTAGATACCAATATTATTAGTTTAGATATAGATTTAGTTCGATGTATGATATCCACAACTTCCCTTTACTATGCTTTCCATTAGTGAGGAGAAACGCCTGGAGCCTGCACATATCATAAATCTCAGTGCGGAGAATAGGAGAGAGGATTCACAACACTAGACTGCCAGACTTGATTGGCAGATCAAGGTTTTTGTTAGGGGACCTGGCTAATGGACACAGCCACCACTAGGCCCCTATACCTCCCCTACGTTATGTTAGCTAGGAAATTAATTGAACAAGATTGTCTATTTAAAATCGGATACAACATGGAAAGGACAGATCCACAGAAAGCAATGCATTGACCTGAACCGGTGACATATTTCGGTGGCAGTACACTGAGAACTTTGAAGCCTTTTCCAAAACACTTCCCAAACTACAATAGAAAGGTCACGTTTCTTGTTTAGAGGTGTTTTCAAAGTGACAGAAAATGCATAATTTTTACGATGTAGGCAAATGAAAATGTTTCCATTTAATTTATTTAAAGTATGCATGAAAAAACATGCGGCCCGGCTGTCAGCTCGCTCCCGGCTGCTTCCTGTAAAGTCCTTTTTATACATTCAACATCCTCCCTGTAACCTCAGCTGGAAAGGACTCTTATCTCTGAGGAAATTTGTAATGTTTTAATGACTAAACGTGGCCCCGTTCAGTCACATACATAAAAATCTACCATCAAAAATCCATCATGACACCAGGGACACCTTAGAGAACATATAAGTGTATGGAGAGGGAGGGGGCGAGGAGGGAGCAGGAGTCTATTATACCCCCAGGTGATCGCCAACACACTCTGAGACGCGAGAACTAGAGAAGAGCTACAGAGGGGACAACTGCCTATGAATGCAGTTAGACATAAGGACCAGAACTTGGACACACTATTAAAAATTCTGTAAGGTTAGGTATTGTAATGTTACATAAGTTCATAGTTTATATTGGTTGAATAAAGACACAGGTCCACCAAGTTCAAACTAGGAAGGGGATGACTCTAGACCCTTCTTGAAGCTTTCTGCTAGCCCTACTGTGACCAGCGCCTGAGCTCGGCTATTCCACAGCTGACAGTTTCTCATAGTACAAAAGCCCTGGCGCCTCGGGTGATAAACCTTGTTTTTCTCCGACGGAGACAGTGCCCCCTGTCTTTTGATTTGATTTAACTTGGAAGAAACTTTCCACCTATTTTTTGTATGGACCATTCAATATTTATAGATTAATCATGTCCCCTCGTAGTCGTCTTTTTGGAGAACTAATAATCTAGTTGTTTAATCATTCCTCATAACCGAGACCCTCCATACCCCTTATTCATTGTGGCTCTCTGTCATCCCTCTCAGCTCCAGGGCCTCCTTTTTATGGACTGTGCCCAGCACTGGATGGCATTCCAAGGTGAGGCGGAACCAAGTGCATTATTACAGTGGTAATATTACATCCCCATGACTGGAGAGTCCAGACCACTGCTGATACATGACAAGATCTTGCTGGCTTTAGAGAAGCAGCTGATTGACATTGCATTGTGTTATTTAATTTATGATCTACTAGTCAATGGTCACTGGGTCCTGATAAACAAGGACTCTCCCAGATTTCCTCCACCAAGGACATATTTGCCTTTGGATTATTGCCCCCTAGGGCGCCTAACCTTACATTTATCCACATTGAAACCTATTTGCCAAGTGGAGACAAACACCATAAGACTGCAAGCAAAATTTCGAAAAATTAGAAAAGGTCCAGCCAACTTGCAGTTGATTTTACCTTAGACAGATAGGCCCCAATGAACATGCGGTGATAAGTGCTGCCCCCATTGGGTTGTACTCTCACCGATGACTTTAGTGCCTGCTCCCGTTATTCTAGAACAAATGCCATTAATTCTCCACCAGGAAACTGTACTTTATGCTGTGCTCATTTTCTGCCGGACACTTTATAGTATCATTTCAAGCTTTGAGAAATATTGTGTTTAGCTCTTCGCTCTGTGTTTCTAAAGATAATGTCAAACAATGAATAATTTGGACTAAATTATAAATGGAATTTTAAATCCATTAATTTTTTTCCCATTTCACCGAACCTACAGGCTCCTGCTTCAATATTTGAACGTTCCGGTTTTAGATGCCAGAGCTTTTTATAATCATGCCCTGTGAATTACAGCAACAGAGAGTCGTATCTCTAGATTCTGACTTTCTTTAAAGTGATATGGACATAAGCAATAAGAGGAAAATAAATTTAAAGGGAATGAGGACAATGCAGTAGTAGTGCAAACAGTATTGTAATAATACCTTTGGTCTGTTGTTAGTAGCAGCAGGACTGTGAGATAGGATGTATATTCCAGGATGTAGCTGACTTATTGAACTAGGGGAATGTTCTTGCTGTGCTGGCTGCTTGAGCAAACTGCTTGTAGTATACAACCAGAGCAGATTTTACATAAAGCAAAGGGGATGGGCTATAGTTCAATATTGAAATCTAAAAAGCAAAAGCAGTGTAAGGAAAAATCCAATGATATAGTACAGTCACAATCCTGAAATATAAATCATCAGCAGTTTAGACATTTTGACAAAACACTTAGGGGAGGGTGGATATAAATCCCTTCTCAGAAAAGGCAGGAAAACAAATTTTCACAACACATAGGCGTTCACTCGAAACAACGCCGGAGGAATGTAAAGTTCACTAAACAATATTAAATATAATATAACTCTTTCCAAACACAATGACCCCCCCCCCCCCCCGTTGCACCCTCGGACCCAAAAAATTAAACCACAGTATCAAAGCTTTAGACCTTTTTTTGGCACTTCCCAACTTTTCGATAGGGGGTGGGGGCCTTCAGAGGAAAATGGGATGGTCTTGCGAGGAAGGGGCAGTGGTTTTCGAAAAATCCTCTGTGCGTCCCAAAATTTGTGAGCACAAGTTTAGACCACTAAGAGAAGCGTCTTTAAAGTGTACGTCTTCTCCTGCACCAGCATTCTCATCACAGGAAAACCCGGGAGGACAAAAGACAAAGGTTTTCCCAGCTAGGAAAATGGGGAACCTGAGACACATTGTTAAATTCCCCCACATGTGATGCATGCCTGGGTAATAAAAGATTTGTAGGCATTGCAAACAGATATTGGGGCATATTATCATAACGCTGGGGGCAACATCCCTGGACGCTTTGCATTTTTCGGAGCGGCATAATACATCAAGAGGGCTTCCGCTCTTTTCAAAATGAAAAGCGGCGGCGGCCAGCGAGGTGCGCAGGTGCGGGGACAGTAACGCCCTGCACAGCACCACTCCGGACGGGCCGCGCCCTCCTTTTGGCCGAGCCTCGCACCTCATTCACGCCCCACTGGAGGATCAGCAAAAATAATCGCAAATGCTAGCAATAATAAGTTAGCATTTGCGTTTTTCCAGGGCCTCTGCGCCATATATTTGCACAGTTCACATGTTCTAAACATTCAATGTGGATTATATGAGTGTCAGAACATGTGAAACATGTGACATAATATAGTAAAGGGAAGTAACAGAACACCCCTATCCGCCCACTCACTATAAGGGAGAAGCACCATTATTATTACAAATAGCCGCTTTTGGGGAATAGTGCAAGGTTTAAAACCTCACTAGAGGGGGAGGTGGACTTTTGAACACATGTCCCAAGCCAAAAGGGATTTCTGAAATGGACCCACTCAGTAACCAAGAGGGCCTAAAAGTGATGGGATCTGTGCTTTTAGTTATTAAACACTCACAGATCCAAGTAGAAATTCTACACACTGACAGTTGTTTTGAAATAAGAGCCATAATGTAATATTCATTTATTTGCAAAAATTAGGAACACCCTAATGTGTTGTTAAACTGGTTTCCTAATAAAAATTTGGTTTGGGAACATGTGGCCTACTAAACATTAGTTACAGCTATCTTGAATCACAGTTTACTATTTGGAGCCATGTAAGTCGGATTGGGATCCCGGAGAAAAGGACAATAACCTGTTTGGGTTAAAGGAGGAAGAAGCACTTATAAGTCCTACAAAGACATCCAAGACATTTAAAATGTGTCACTGTGTATTGTGCAGCTTTCCGTAGGCCTACATCAATTTCACTTACTGGTAGGAAGGAGTGGTATCGGAGTCAAACCACCGGCCCGGCGGCTCCTCCACCAAAAAGCATTGTATTGACACCTCAGAAATAAAATCAGATACCCAGCTTTAACAAGGACTTGAGAGACATCTGCATTCCTACTTACACTGTAAGAACCATTAGTTAGTTTTTTTTGGACTTGTACTGTGGGACATTCGGTTCACGTTAGTATAGGTGTCTTTCACTGCACTCACCTATAACAGGCCAAAAGCACCATCTATATGAAAAAGGGCTTTTATAGAATGTTATGAATGTCGAGGCTTACAATTCCAATGAAAACTGCACAGTAGGTCTGTTGCAGTGAGCTCCTCCTCCACCTTAGCGTTTAGTGCAGGCCGTATTATAAGAAAACACACATTTCCAACAATCATCATGCGGCCGCCTATCTTTCTCTTTGCCCTGCTGAAGCACAGGGTTATTGCTGTCATGCATCTTTGCCTGGTCCGGCCAAACCTGTGAACACCCTATCTGCAGCTATATCATAGGTTGCAAGCAGGAGACAACTAGTATCGCTTGTGCCTACATATATAATTCCAACCTGTCTCTATCATTCCTGGCTTTACAATTTTGGTTGTTCCTGGATAGAACCGTAATTCCTCTGACTATCGTCAGATTCTTCTGTCTGCACTCATGAATAGCTTCTCCTGTCTGCACTCATGAATAGCTTCTCCTTTCGGCACACTGCACTGCGCTTTGCCTACTGCCCCTCCCCCCTAGATTACAAGACCAGCTCAGACATAGGCACTTCCTGCCAGCAAGCAGCAGTGTGCAGAGACTTACTCTACTAGCTACAGGCAAGATAAGGTCTTTATAGCAGAGTTGACTGTGTTTTATTGATTAGGTGAGAGAGCAGAGCTGAGAGTGTCATTGGATCTTATATCCATCTCATGAATCTCTTATCTCTGATCTGTCTCATCTTGTGTCAGATACTAACAAATGTTCAGAAGCTAATAGAAAGTGTATATAAACCCTGGGTCCTAATAATCTAAGCACATGGTCAGTACACAGCATCTCACAGCACAGAGGGATCATGAAGTGTCTGCTTAGAGAATCTCTGGAATCTTACACTGACCATCACTGAGTGATAGGAGCTAAAACATCAATAAAACAGCAGTAAAATTGTTAAGTAAGAGAGAGGGTTAAAAAAAATATCATCCATAAGTTTGGCATTCGGCCTCCGCTGGCCACTCCCCTTCCATGGCAGGTCACACCCGTGTGGTGACACGATTATGCCTGTTAACTCTGTAAATGGTGTTGGCACCTTCAGGCCACCATGTCATCTAGAATCGCAGGAAGTGACCATCCTCTAGAAAATAGCTGGTATTTATAGAGTATGACTGAGCAATCGGGTTTGGGTCCCCAAACCGGAACTCACTTTTCCGGCTCTGTAAACCCAAATCTGAACAAATTAATTTAACCTTATTACTCATCTTTTTTATCTACAATGGCCTCTTTTAATGGAGATCTATGTTTTCTATTGTCGGGCAACGGCTTTGGCACAATGGAAGGGATATTTATATATAATTACCAATGTGGCAGGGTTGAATATCTGTTGGCCATATGCAAATCTTGCTGAAAGCTATTACTTCCAATTCCACTAACATGCAGGACATGACAAATACGTTGTCAATAGGGGAATAGAATTTAACCACTTCGCGACCGCCCGCCGTGTATTCACGGCGGCGGTCGGGTCACGCTGCATGGAGAGGGCTCACGGGCTGAGCCCTCTCCATAGCCGGTAAGTCTTTGCTGCATATCGATCTTTGCTGCTAGCACCGATCGCAGGTGTTTTCATAGCGATGGCTAAAAGTTTTAAAAAAAAAATTATAATAAAAAAACCTAAAATTTCAAATCACCCCCCTTTCCCTAGAACTGACATAAATATAAATAAACAGTAAAAATCATAAACACATTAGGTATCGACGTTTTTTTTGCGCCTTATGTATGATCATGTCTTTTTTCTTGTGATACAGGTTTAGTTTTTCCTGTCCTGGCAGGTGCAACTTTTGTCTTTTTTTTAGACCTTTATCCAAATGTTTTAAATCCAAATGAACACAAGCCATGTGAGTAGATTACATGCAGGAGTGGACACTACTAAAAAAATTTTTATTTGAGGCCGGTGCTTGCATTTTCAGCACTCTAGACACACCCCAGGGAGATGACGACATACGAGGGTGTGGTCACACAAGGCATAACACGTGTGTTTTCAAACGGATCACAACAGTTGAGAAGAGGAGATTTGCATAATTACATTGCTCTCAGTATTTACAAAACGTGTGTGTCAACACACAAAGATATGTGTTACTGGTTGAAAGGAAAGAGAGAGAAGACGTCGGTAAGTTTTTGAGGTTATCATATAAACTGTAATAAGGAAACACTCGATGGGGCTCATTTACTAAGGGTCCGAATCGCGCACTTTCGGGTTTCCCGATGATTTACGATTTTATGTTTGTGCTACATTGTTCTATTTTTATGACTTTGTGCTTTAAACCTCATTTATTGTTTACACAGTATAGTCCATTAAGGTCTTTTGAATGTAGGCCAAACGGATCATTTCAACTGTGAAATATTTATCCCTTATCCAAGTATGTTGGATGACCCAAGGTCAGTAGAATGGAGATATCAAATTCCCTCTATGGGTTCCCTATTGTGGGGACTTTAGGTTCCAGCTGTAAGGTGATCTGGACGTCCCATAGGAGTCAATGCCGCAGGACACAGCTCCACTTGTGAAACGGTCCTCACCATGTCCATTGTTGATAAGGTTATGCTCCATACTACAGCATGGAAGGATAACCAGTCCTTAGAAGGAGGAACACTTGAAAATGGCGTTACCGATCCCTGTATAAGAGCTACTTTACATTAAAATATCCCCAAGTGACCAATAACAGATCATGATCACCACATTTTATTTTTAAAATAATAAAAAGGGAACTACACGTTTCGTGCTTGAGCCAAGACGAAGAGGCAGGTGAAGCACTTGGCTCGAGCACAAAATGTGTTATTTCTACTTGCCCATTTTTTAATTATTTTATGAAGAAATAAAGAGATTTTATCGTGGTCTTATGTTGGTCACATGGGGCTATTTTAATGTAAACTAGCTCTTATATGGGGATTAGTAAGCCGTTTTCAACTGAGACACTTTTGGACACTGCGGACCAGACCACTGGTACCCCCATGTCTCTGTCATAAGTCTTTCAGTGGAGTTGTGCCTGCAAAGCCCCACCCAGTGATACTTTAAACTTTTTTTGTGAAGAGTCCTGACGTAGCACACAAGGATTGCGCTTTTTCTCTCTCTTTTCTTTCCCTTTTGTAAGTATTTTTAAAGGGTACTGACCCCGATCAGCACCAATCAATAGTTCCAGTGCCTGAGACAATACACTTGATGGTGCCAGAAGGTTCCTTCCAGTATATAGTAATTGAGACAGGAAATGTAGCTCAGTTTCCTTTGAAGTTAATAGCAACAGAGCTGCAGTTCCCTTTCCTGGCCTCTATACAGTGGACGGAGCCTTCTGCTTCTGGGTCAGAGCAGAACAGCAGACCCCCACCAAATGTTTCATTATACTTGCCGGTGCCGGTCTTGTATGGGCGTTAGTTACTAGGTGAGGCAGGTCCCTGGCTTCTGAATGGGCCCCCCTGCCCCCTAGGAAAATATACAGATTTCTATATTTAAACATTTATACACTTATGCACACACAATTTTAACACTGATTTATAGACTTGCCCCAGTAGCGAACTGCCGATTCATGCTGTGTACTGTGGAAGATGTGACCTGTTATATACATACAATGGGGCACATTTACTTACCCGTCCCGTTGACGCTGCCAGTCTGGAATGTCCTACTAGGATTCAGATCTGCTGCGATTTCTTGAATGCGTCGGTTCCCCACTCAGGTCCGCCGGAGTTTACCATCTTCTTCCTGGTGCATGTGAGTGCTGATCTTGCAACACAATTTGAATTGTAAATTCCGCAGTTTGTCCGAATCAGTCGGGTTGCTGACGGCCACGCCCCCTGATTTGTGTTGCATGCAAGCCAGTGACGATGCGCCAAAATCCAATCGCATGCTCCAAAAACCCCGACGGAAATGCGTCCGACTGACCCTTAGTAAATGTGACCTGATGTGTATTATAGTGCAGATTCTCCATTCTTTAGTGTGTTAGTTCGAATGCCGGGGCCCCCTGACACTGCAGCCCCATAGCTACCGCTGTAGTTACGCCCCTGTGGTCTTGCAACAGATGACATCATTGGTTTTCCAGATGCTCTGGTTCAACGTATATCTATATTTGTGGTGTTAAACTTTACTGGGATTCCTCAAGGCAAAACCCAGTAGGAAAATACAACATAACATTTCAGGTTGAGATCTAATTACCTGAGACATCAGATTGTGTCTCACTATAACCAACCACAGATAATTTCTCTGTACAACTACAGTAGCGTTTGTGAATCCCTGCGAATCAATCCCTTATTAGCATTTCTATCGATGGAGAACATGCTTGTTACTGGCAGTGGGAGGGAACTATTTTGCCTATAGGGACAATTTTACTTTTCCCTTCTCTTCCCTACAACAAAAGGTTAATTAGAACTTTGGGGGGAAATCAATTTTTCTTTTGGCTTTTGCAAAACCTCAGCATTTTTTGTGCTTGTGCATTGCAGAATCTTGATGACTCCCAGTGCCGTAGACGTATTAGCGTTGAGTAACATTTGTAAAATACGGGAATGGAAGCCCGGACAGGACTTTTGTCTGATAAATGGATTGATTTGCAGCACATATTTTTGGGAGTTTGTTGACTTCAAATATTATTCAAGTTTTTTCTTTATCCAAGGTTAAAGCTGGCGGACATATAGGGGGTCATTTACTAAGGGCCCGATTCGCGTTTTCCCGACATGTTACCCGAATATTTCCGATTTGCGCCGCTTGTACATGAATTGCCCCGGGTTTTTGGCGCACGCGATCGGATTGTGGCGCATCGGGGCCGGCATGCGCGCGACAGAAATCGGGGGGGCGTGGCCGAACGAAAACCCGACGTATTCGGAAAAACCGCCGCATTTAAAATCCGAAAATGTGTCGCTTGGGGAGCGCTCACCTTCACCTTCTATGGGATGGTGCATTCCGGGGCGTTAAGATTATTTTCGGCGCTGCAGCGCCACCTGGTGGACGGCGGAGGAACTACCATCTTAAATCCCAGCCGGACCCGAATCCTGTGCAGAGAACGCGCCGCTGGATCGCGAATGGGCCGGGTAAGTAAATGTGCCCCATAGAGTTTTAAAAGGCAAGAGAAACCAGAGAGAGATTATTATAAAACTTGGATTTTCAAATTTGACTTTGACAAAGTCTCAACCATCACCATGAATATTTTCAATCTCTTCTTTATAAAAAAAAGAAAAAAAATTGTATAATTTTATTTAGTGCCAACATTTAGGCCAGTGCTGTAAGTTCAAGTAACTATGAGGGCTCTTAATCTTAAAGGGTTTATTCAATTTTATGCTTTCTCCCATCTTCACAATTGGTTGGAAGGGTCAATGGTTTTGTGACCACCAAGGCCAATCACTGACTTGCACCATTGTCATTGTGGATATCAATGGAAAACAGGAGCTGAAGAGCGGTGAGTACTTTTGTTTTCTTACCCCCGCTGCACTTGCCATTATAAATGGAACACCCCTTTTATTCCAAATGTACCCATATTTATGCTTTTGGTTTGTAAAAAGAAACTACTGTGACCAGATATAGCAGAAAGCTTCCCATGGCCAGACTTCTCACCCTTCCAAAACAGAATGTCAACATGACAAGTTGTCTAATAGACATAATGGGGATAAATGGCACAACTACAGATACTATCTGAATGGTCCTTACTGCTGAAGTGCCCAATCTTTTTGCAATCAGTTGCTCCACAACCCCTTCCTTCTGCCCTGAGTGATAGCTATAGCATAATACCACTACAGGTCCATAAACTGTGGCAGACTCCCTTTAAAAGGGTTTTGTGGTCTTTGGAAGTTATCGATTATCCATAGGAGGGGTCCTAGCAGAAAATTGGGAGGATGGCAAAATGAATAGATTAAACTATGCATCTGTATGGCACTAACAGGAATTGCCGAGCGCAGTACTACCACTTCCATCGTTGCCTTAGACTTGGAATAGAGTGGCAGTGGGAATGCTTGACCAGTAGCTCTACTCATTTGGGTTACAATGGGTCCCCATTCTTTTGGCAATCCCACCACTGGGTTCCTTACTGATCCTTAAGCTATCCCCAATACTGTAAATATCTTGTGGCCAAACCACACCGTACTATGATCCAAAGATAAATGTCACTTTCTTGGGTCGGTAAAGGAGAACTGTAGAGTAAAACTAAATGGAAAGTGGTGCATTGGCGCAAGATAAACCAGCAATGATATGGAGATGATAGTCGATTCCGGCTCTTTCATTATAAGGAGGGCTTTGAGAGTTTGCCATAAAAGTGCAAGATGTTTATGGAGAATTTTACAGTTAAATTGTGACTTTTTTGTTGTCTTAGCTCTGTGAAAGCCTTCATTTTAATGTTCTTCTCTCTTACGATATTCCCATAATATTTCATGACTGCAGCGTATAGAAAAGTATCTATGGGGGTTATCCAGGCAATAAATGAAGTATAGATATAAGTATTGACTGTATAATATGGACTTTTTGTACGGTCAACCCCCCCTAAGACCTCACGTTTGATATTAAATTTCACGATTATTGACCTTCGTCCCATATTTATAATTTATCTTCCCGATTTCCAATGAGCATCCGATTCCCTACTGTATAGAGGATAATATGAATAAATCTGGGGCGGCGCATCACCGTACGTGGGTAGACAATCTATACACGGCGGGTATAAATAGCTGTGATTCAGCCTTGTAAGTGAGTGTACCTGCATCGGACAGTTGTGATGTGAAGACGAAAATTTGCAGTCATTTAAAGTCACCTTTGGGGGGGAAGTTAGGCGTCGGAGTAAGACGCCTTATCTATTTCTTTTCCCCGAGACTTTCACAGCCGACGATAGAAAACCAGTTTTATAACCAACAGCTACTGTACATCAAAATATTGAAATTCTGTTTTAAATGTCGTTTACCGGAGCAGCAGCTTTGCGCCAGTAATTGCCTTGTCAATCATTCCGCTTCCTACTGCTAGAGAAATAACAGGTTGGAATAAAATGGGGTATTTTTTTTTTCTCCAGATAGCAATAAAAGTCAGTTATATAAATAGTATGGAACCTTGAATACTGTGCTTCAAGAACAAGAAACACTTATAAAGAACCTGCCAGACCCTACTCTACATCCATCTCATCCATAAATATATACAGCAGGTGTATAATGAAAGGAGCGCGGGCTATGGGATATAGACAGATATGGCCAAACAGACACCGTCATTTCATGGTTTATGTTATAAAACTGAGCTAGAATAATACAAAAGAATTGATTCCTATGGGAAGCATCTTTTCCCATCATATAACACTCTGTACGTAAAGGGAAGCAGTCAGCAGCATTTCCCTTACTAAATCAATAACACTAATGCAGGATATAAAATATCAGAACTACCATTCCCTGATTTGGACAAAAGTTGCTCATTTAGCCACAAAAAAAATGAAAATAATCCTAAAAGAGTCACATTGGAGGCAATTCATTAAAGGGAACCTGTCATCAGAAATTGGCCCAATAAACCAATACATGTATGTTGTCAAGCAGTTGAACAGCTTCTACATTATGTTTCTGTCATGGCCCAGCTTGGTGGCATCATCCAGAAAATCTACTTTGAAGTGAGATGTTAATTAGTGGTATAAAGTCAGGGAGGCGGAGAGTTTAACACTCAAGTCAAGCTCTCCCAACCTCTGAAGTCTCCTCCCAGGTAATTGATATCATTCATCGGTTTTAGGGAGATGTGATCAGTGATGTCCCTGAACGCAGGACCATAATTACAGTGAAGGGGGCGTTTTAAGCAGGGAAAGCTTGACTTCAGTGTTAAACTCTCCTCCTCCTTGACTTCATAAAACCTATTTACATCTCACTTCAAAGTTGATTCTCTGGATGATGCCACCACACCAGGCCATGAAAGAAACATGATCCAGAGGCTGCTTGACAACATACCGGTACTGGTTTATTAAGCCACTTTCTGACGAAAGGTACTTTTAAATTCTCCTCCACCGGTCCCTGGCCTCTTAGTGAATATGGTCAAAAACTCTTCCAGTTCCAACCTTCAGGCTAGATTGGAGATTTTAAACTGGCGGAGACTATAGCAAATGTGACAGACCGGGCCTTTATGTCCCGGACCACCCTGGTCCCTGTCCAGTCCCTGCTCCGTCACACCATAGTGGCATGCGGGTTGGAGAATACCAGGAACTGGCGGGGACAGGGGGATAGTTGTTGTTTCGTCACCAACAAACTGACGGAGAAGCCATAATGAATTTCCCCCACTGAGTTTGCCTGAATTGAGTTGCTTTTAGAGACTGGATGAGAAGAGTCACTTCAGACGTCCATATCTGGGTCTCTAGAGCGCCTTTTGATGTTATTAAAAGATAGAGTATTGGCTTTGTAACCACACCAGAATTGTGTTTCTATGCGCTATATAACCGGAGCTACAGGCAGTGATAGACATAGTAATTAGATCTTTATCTGTAGATCACATTCCCAGCTATGGCTTTACCTGTCTTTATGTCATGTCCTTAAGCACAGATAACTACAATGCTTGTGCATTTTAAAAGCTGAGATTCCCATATTTAAAATGATACCCAAACCTTTTTCTATGGAACCCAAAAACATGACCATCCCCCTGCAGCTGGCAACTGGTGCTATGTATACAATATACACTCACCTAATTTTCATACGACTTAAAGGTGATATTATGTGGGTAATATCATAATACCTTTAACTCCGAAGCAGCAGGCAGCGTACCTGTAGTAAAAGTGTCAAGGGTATATTTACATTACCTGATGCTTGGGTGGACGTGATCAATGATTTTCTGCTTGGATGAGCCCTGAGCTTGTGATAATTCCTCTGCTCTCATTGACTTTTCTGTAGCACATTCCCGCTTACACATGGGTGTGTGACAACATCAAATATCATATACCCTTACACGTTATTCGTCTCATAGCTCACATCTCTATATGTGTCAATTATTGGGAACAGGCCTTCCTATAAAAAATTTGGCCCAAAATTTGGCCCAATATTTAACAAATTTCTATCTATTTTTGCTTTTTACCTCTATTTTTGCATATTACGACCTACTAGTATAATTTCTTGCCCTATAAGAAATATTTTTGCAAATTCATGAAAAAAAAACGACCTCCAGCAGATCTCAGTACGTTACATCTTTGAAAGGATGGATTGGATGGGATAAAAGTGACTTTGCCCCCTCTAATCTTTTGTTATGTCCCACGATCGCTTGGCCTATTCGTTTATTCCCCATAGATGTTCTGCCGTGTCACCTATTACCAAAGGCGGCAACAACTCCAGCTGTCTTTTTTCATTGCGTTGCCCTGAGATACAACATAAAGCTTTTCTATATCCTGCAGTGTCAAGTATGAACAGCGGGAGCAGTGTCCCCCGAGATAGGACATTCAGAATACAATCATAGACTTGTATCTAACTGTATTGTATCAGATATGATTCGCCCTTATCCAAGAATTTTCACATGGTATCCAGACTGCTTTTCTTTTTGATTCTCTCTCTATAATTTTATATTTTGAGATACATAGAGACCCAAACAAGTGATTTTCATCGGGCTGCATCATGTTAGGGACTAAGCTACCATCTATGTTCACTGTTCCACAAAAGTAGCCTAACAGTCATATCTTGGTTTCCATTATTCACAATTACAGAAAGTTGGGCCAATTCCCAAAAATATAACGTGTTTGGCAAGTACTTATAGCATTGATCGTTCACCCAAAATCCAAAAAAATCCAAAGAAATTGGATCTTCTATTCCTGGACTTTCCAACATCTCTACTAGTAACCACCGAAGGCAAATAATCTGTCACTGCTTGTGTCTATGTGCATAAGGTCAATTCCACAAAAGTAAAGTCAGTTGAGTTACAAGAACAAGCATAGCCACTGGAAAAAACATTGTCCGAATGATGTAGGTTACAGGTAACAAAAAAAATCTGGCCCGTGACCTTGTGTTATCTGGTCCCATGTCCCTGTCCCTATGCTGCGCTAGTCAGAAGCACAAGGGTACCTCCGATACTAACCTTTTCCTGCACCACAGTCTCCTTATTTTTCCTGTGTGTGTGTCCGCTCTGAAGCTTTCAGACTTGAAGATGTCATTACATTGCGTCTGCTGGCCTTAGAGCCGGCGCATACAGCTGCTGCACGCTAAAGAAGAAGACTGTGGTGGCTTTGGAGGAGTGGGGAAAGGTGAATAAATGAGATGGCACTCTGTGGGGACACTCTTGTCTGCTGTGGGGGGCACTCTATGTGGACACTGTGGCTTATGTGGGAGGCAATTTTTGGGGCACTCTAGCTTCCGTGGAGGCACTCTGGCTGACTATTGGCTACTGGTGTGGGGAAATCTGATTATTGGCTACTGTGTGGGGGCACATACTTGCCATGGCATTGTCTCACGTTATTTAACAATATGTTCAGCTTATCCAGAAATAGTTGATTGTAACGGTAATCCTGTATAAATGTAACTACTTAACAGCTTGAGTAGATACATTTATACAAAAATAAAATGACATTCAGCCCCTTTAAGCAACCACTGGGCTAATGTGGCCCCCCTGTGAAAATGAGTTTGATACCACAGATCTATGGGTGTGTGTCCATGGTTTATATTGTAGGTTGTGGGAAAACCTAATGTGAAACACCCACTAATCAGTATCAGGTCAGAAAGGAGGTGAGGAAGGATGAACCCTAATATGAAACCCCCCTGGCTACTTGACATCTGACCTAGATAGGCGACATTCCCTACTGTCAGGTTCGCTAGGGAGATGGCTGGGACTTCTGGTTCTTCTGGTGGTACCAGCAGCGTTCTCCGAACCCCGGCGCGTATCCGCGCAAACTCCACCTCTCGTCCTGGGCAGCGGCTGCTAAGATCTCGCGCTGTCTAGGAGTGGCTGGGACTTTGAACCTCTGCTTGGTGCTTGGTTGTTTCTGCACCATGAGGGGTTAATTCCCAGATGTTGTCCAGCACCTATCAGGTTCTGGAGGTGGAGTTCTGGCTGCATAAATTGCAGCTTCACTAGTCACCAGTGCCAGTGTTTGAAAATCCCTTTCTCCACCTGGTTGCTGCTAGTTTGTATTGCTCTGTATCTGTATCTATATTGTTGCTAACTCGGCTAGTTTTGGACTTTGACTCTTGCTTACTGATTCTGCTTTTGACGTACCCTCTAGTTGTGACTCCGGCTTGTTTACGATTCTTTTATGTTTTATGTTTGTCAGTCTGTTTGTGTTCCCCTTCCCACACTTACCCAGAATATTTCGAGTCTTCAAGTAGTCGCCCCACGGTTTAGCGTGGGGGGGCTATAGGAAGGGACAGAGGTTGGGGCAAGCTCAGGGCACACTATCCCCTGTCTTTTGTGTAACCAACCCTAACACCTACATTGACTGATGTCAATGTAAACGAGGTTAATGAAACCAGGAGAGTACATGAGAGACAAAATTGAAATCTATAGAGAGTAGCCATAAGTAAAGAGTCACAAGCAGAAAGGGAACGTAGTACAAAATTAGGAGGCAAGGAATGGTATGAAAGCTAAGTGGAAGATGGGAAACTCTAATCTATATCAGGCAAGACAAACATATGAAGGCATCCTACACAAGTATGTAACCAGAGCCTGGCATGGAAATCCAGCCCCAATGAAGCTTTGTAGCCAATTAATGAGCTGAGAATGATAGCGGAGCAAAACTACTCAAGGCTTGATCTATCATTCAAGCTGACCTCTCAACCCAACATTGAAGACAGAATATGTTATATCAAGTAGTGATGGGAAGTTCAGAGCTGGATCATTAGAATCGGCTCACTGAAAAGTGCCGGCTCTTCCAGCTCCTGAACGGCTCCCTGCCTGGAGCTGGCTAGGACACAGCTAATTTATTAGAAATATAGAGAGGGACGGATCAAGGGGAGGAGCATAAGAGACCCCAATAAACATCATATATCTTCCTGCCTGGCCCCACCCTCTTTAATGTGATTTTAAAGAAGTGGCTCACTGGATCAGCTCTCGAGTGAGAGCCGGCTTCCACCGTTCACTGAAAAGTGCTGGCACTTAGTGCCAGCTTGGTTGCGAACGACCCATCACTAATATCAAGTGTCAGATAAGATAGTACGTCACCATATGCCCTTGAAAATCCCTTTAATCCAACATACATGGGATCTATAGTCCTCAGGCATTTGGTAGAGCTTGGTGAATGGAACTCTAGACTCTCTAGTCGCTCCATTATATTAGAACATTTTAGATATTTTTCCCTACAAACAAAGCTTCTGGCAGTGAATAGATCCATCATATGAGATCGGAAGAAACATGGCACAGGTCTTATCTTATAGGTTTTACATTATGAAATCTCTGTTGGAAATTTTCGGGATACACAGCTAGAGTCAGACCCCTCAGACTACTATGGGCTCAGTATAATTGTTCTGTACAACTTGGAGGTTAGAAGGATTCACCTGGAAGTTATTGATAAGATCTAGGAAACCTGTTCCCATAGACTAAACCTTACGACACACAATTTATCTGATATGATAAAAGGACGCGTCTCTTCTAGTGTGAATGGCATTTTCTACCCTTCTTTGTCTCCGGATTGAATTATTTAAACAATAAAGATGAAAGTTTGATGGCAGATCCACCATTTATCTGTCCTTTGTCACTTCTACTCGAGCATTGAAAGACTACTTTACTGTGATGGTCACAGATCCGTGCGCTTCCACATCTGACAATGAAAAGCGAGGGAGACAGTAAAAATAACAGGCGGAAAGGGTCAAGTAGATGTTACAATGAGCTTCTCCGTTTCACTAGAATACAAGAATTGCTGCTAACGGGGACTTTCTATACTCTCATCGCTCTTCTTCTGTGTCCGTACAGTGGATTCCATTTCCATTACAATTGTAAGTATTTTATACAGAATGTTAATAAAGCTTATGTCAAAAACTGATGAAAATTTGAATACAATATGCAATTTTACGTAAAAAGTAAGAAATTCCGGGCTCAGCCAGGGATATTAAAAGGCTCCTGCCTGGCACAGCTCATGTCATCCCACTTCACCACCCAACTCTACCCATTCTCTACCCAAGCATAGAGGGGAATTAGTTGTAATTTCCAGTTCTGTGCCTAAAATTGTATAAAAGAATTATATTAAAAAATCCACTTCTCAACCTCTCCGAAGCAGTGCTAGATTGTCAGACCGATACTAAGTTCAGTGGATGAATGCCGGGACAACATGGAGAAGCTTGGAAGAAAGGTGAGGTCCCAGCACAATGGAAGTCTTCTTAAAAATGTATCTTTTATTACAGACATTAAAATGCCATACAGACATAGTATCAACGCGTTTCGGACTATATGCCAATAATCGTGACTAAGCCACAGCTACTACGCCAGTATTAAGGCATTCAAGCCATGATAAATCCCCCCATAAATTGGCTTACAGGTGGTCCCCAGATTACGTACTGGATAGGTTCTTTATGTTTATTTTTAAAGGGGTTTGCGCATGAAAGAAAGTTCTCTAATTTTAATCCCCTAGTGATATTTACACAATAAAGATCATTTTATACCCCTTACTTTACAATTTTGCTTTGTTTTATTGCTGTTTTAGCTCCTATTACTCAGTGATGGTCAGTATAAGATTCCAGAGTATGAGTGGGAACTCTCTAAGCAGACACTTCATGATCCCTCTGTGTTATGAGATGTTATATGTGCTAACAATGTGCTTACTTCATCAGGGTCCAGGGTTTATCTACACTTTCATTTAGCTGAGAGATGATGAGATGGATATAAAACACAATGACACACTCCAGCTCTGCTGGATCTCATCTACAACACACACAGAGTCAGATCTGCTATACCTCCTTCCCTCTGCTATAAGGATCTTACCTTATTTGTCATTTGTAGAGTAATTCTTTGCAAGCTACTTGCCGGCAGGAAGTGCCTGTGTCTGTGCTGGTCTAGTTTGTAAGTGCTTATTCAGACAAAGTATTTTTTTTATCCCTGTGGCAATAGGATATGATCGTTTACAGACTGAATGTGCCCATGAGGCAGTCATATGGTATAATTCAGTTTGACTTAGCTGTTTGACCTAGCTGCTGTGACTCACTGCTTTCTCTTCTACATTGACTGTTATATAGCTTCTGTGACTCATTGCTTGACAAACATATGAAGGCATCCTACACAAGTAGGTAATCAGATCCTCGATGGGATCCTGGCAGGGAAATCCAGCCCCAATGAAGCTTTGTAGCCAATTAATGAGCTGAGAGAGATAGCCGAGCAAACAAGGCTTGATCTATCGTCAAAATCAGGAGTCAGGGGATGTTATGAAAGCTAAATGAAAGATGGGACTTCTATACCATACACAATACTAAGCCATGATGATCATTACAGTTTAAAAAAATTGACTTTCAGTTGACCTTTTCCAGTAGCTTTCATCTCTGCACTCCCTCCCTGTAATTTGCATTTGTCTCTGATCTACCTAGCTGTTGTGACCACTTTCCTTTCTCCATAGACACGTGATCTTTGATGTGTCTTCCTAGAAAGACAGAATGAACACATGAACAATCACCAACGAACACTTTCTTCAGAACGAATCCCTTGCTTTGTACATCAATCTCATTTCCATGACTTCATATATTGTTACTTTTAAAAAATGCATCCAAGCCTTTTCCTGAACTTGGACATTGTATCAGTCATGAGAACATCCTATATCTGTGAAGTCCATAGTGTCACTGCTCTCACAGTAAAGAATACTGTCTATGGTGATGGCATGACATCTTTACGTCTTTCCTCTAGGTGTAGAGGAGGCCCCATGTCTAGATGTAAAGAGATCATGTACTGTCCATTGAAGTACATAGAGATATTTTATGTATTTTATGCCTTACTACTATGTAGTGTGCTGATGCCTGAGTGGTAAATCTCTCGTACTGAGGCTTGGTAATTGGCATGTGGTTTATAGGTGACGTGAGCCGGGATGAGGATGCAGTTTATTGGTAAACAGTGCACACCATTAAGTCCACCAGTAAAGGAGGCTGATGGTCTCGGGAGAGCGTTATAAGGGAACAGCTACATTGCATTAAGGTTAACTGTGCCGTACACTCCGGAGACACGCTCTTGATGCTTGTGAGCTGTGTGAAGAGTCAATTAAGAGATTTGTGTGGAAAGACAGTAAATAGAGCAACACCCATCTAGTACGGGATCGGGCGATGACCGGTATGTGGAATTGTATCTATACTGGACCAGAGTCGTGGTGGTCTTATATTATGACACAGATGGTCATCTTTCATAGCCATTCTTCTTGACTCCCTATATGAGTGAATACTTGGTTTAGTTGAGCATGCATGTGTACTAAACAAGGAGTGGGTATTTACGGGGTTGTACAACAATTTTTCTCCACAACAGGATAATGGAAGGTCTAACCACAGGGTTTTGGATAACAGGCCAACCAAAAGTCTCCCTCATTCTTCCATGTGAATGAAGTGTGGGTGCTCTGTCTATTAATGAGACTTCGAGGGTAGTGGTCTCTTACAACTCCATAAAGCTTCTCATTGGACCTAAAAGATAAAATTATAGTGTGGATACAACATTTGTAACTTCAAATTTTGGTTGTCTTCTGCTTGACCTTTGGGGTCCTCAATTGTGTTAGAGCTTGGACCCACTGGAGAATTCTCTGCTGGGTCAGTCCGACCCTGACCCCATATAAGTGAATGATGCACTAGTTACGCATTCGTAGTGGTACCCCATTCACAGGAAGGACTGAGGGGGATTTTCGATCCCTGTCTCCTAACCTGGGGTCTTTCATGAGACAACCCCCTTAAGTCACTACCAGATACCTATGTGGCTCCTTATTTCTCACAAGAAACTGGGATTGATTGGATTGAAATACAAATCTGCCTGTTTGGGTAATTTGGGAAACCCTTTCCAGTCGCCCTATTAATCCATGGTCTACTGGCAGTAGATGTCCCAAAATTTCAGAAAGTTTGAAGCAGATTTTAGCACTACAGACACCAATATTCTGCTATAAGTGATGTCTAATCTGACCTTTAAGGCCAAGCCCGTTGTTAAACAACCTTCTCCTATGCCCCTCCCAATTAGTGTCATAACATTGCATGATCGGCAACACCAGGATCCATGATCGGTAAACCATATGCGGATACCGGCTTCTTTTATTGTCCTTATTTTACCGCGTACCAAACTTTTGTGGCCAACGCATAATCTGTAGACTTTTTTGTGTTGACTTTCAGATTACTCATTTTTGACCCTCCGCGGTCTTAGACGTCTGCAGCTTGTTTATGAATGCAAATAGTAATGGAAGCCAGGAAGAGGAAGCTTAAGTGTTGACAGTCTTGAGTGCCGTCTCCAGAGGTCTCTCCTTGATCTCCAGTAAATTATTTTGGCTGACATTTTGCCATATTCAGTAAACAGCTGTGGTTATAATAGTCGTGAGAGGCGGAATTATCCACAAATACAATATATTACATACTCGCCGAGGCCAGAGAGGCCCCCATCCACCTCACATTTTAATGACCTTTCGCTTCAATATTTTGTAATGATTACATTAATGATCCGCTTATTTACAGGTATGCAGATTGTCTATGGAAATGGAGCTTAACCCCTTCTATGCTCCAGAAAGGGACCAATGCCCTACATCAATATCCAAAAAGAATCACCTACTATAGAAATATAAATAAAAATATATGGGTTACTTTATATATCTAGGAATAAACACTATGGGGGGATATTTATCATACGCTGGCGCACGAGCTGTGTATATGTATATATGATATGTATATATATGATATGCCCGCCGCTGCATTTTCGTGCCAGGATACATGAAGAGTCTTCCACCTTTTGATGTATCGGGCAGGCCGCTGCACACCGTTTGTGATAAGTATTCAGCCCCTTTGCTCAGTGTTGAGTAGAAGCTTTGGAGCTGGTGCAGCCAGGGGTCTTCTTGGGAAGATGCTACAAGTTCCTCCCCCCTGGATTTGTGGATCCTCTGCCTCCTCCTTGCAGATCCTCTCCAGTTCCCTTAGGTTGGATGGTAAACGTTGGTGGAGGACATTTTAAAGTCTCTCCAGAGATGCTCCATTGGGTTAAGGTCCGGGCTCTGGCTTGGCCAGTCAGGAATGGTCACAGAGATGTTCTGAAGCCCCTGCTTTGTTATTTTAGCTGTGTGCTTAGGGTCATTGTCTTATTGGAAGGTTTGGCCTAGTCTGAGGTCCAAAGCACTCTGGAAGAGGTTCTTATCCGGGATATCTCTGTAGTTGCCCGCATACATCTGTCCTTCTGCCCAGTTTTCTCCACCGCATAGACTGGGAATCCTTCATGTGTTCTTTTGCAAACTGTATTTGGGCTTGTATATGTCTTGCACTGAGGAGAGGCTTCCATTGGCAGACTCTGCCAAAAAGCCCCAACTGCTGGAGGCTGCAGGGATAGTTGACTTTGTGTAACTTTCTCCCGTCTCCCTACTGCATCTATGAAATTTAGACACAGTGATCTTGGGGTTCTTCTTTACCTCTCTCACCAATGCTCTTCTCCCACGGTTGCTTAGTTTGGCTGGATGGCCTAGTCGAGGAAGAGTTGTGGTAGTCCCAAACTTCTTCCATTTAAGGATTATGGAGGCCACTGTGCTCTTAGAAACCTTTAGTTCTGCAGAAATTCTTTTGTAACCTTGTCCAGATCTGTTCCTTGTCACAATTCTGTCTCTGAGCTCTTTGTGCAGTTCCTTAGACCTCATGATTCTCCTGTGCTCTGACATGCACTGTGAGCTTTGAGGTCTTATATATATACAGGTGTGCGCCTTCCTTAATCAAGTCCATTCAGTTTAATTAAACACAGATGGATTCCAATGAAGGAGTAGAACCATCTCAAGAAGGATCAGTAGGAAATGGACAGCATGTGAGTTAAATATGAGTGTCACAGCAAAAGGTCTGAATACTTATAGCCATGTGATAATGCAGTATTTCTTGTTTAATAAATTAGCAAAAATATCTACATTTCTGTGTTTTCAGTCAAGATGTGCAGATTGAAATCTTACCAATTGGATGCAATAAATAAAGAGTGAAAAATCTAAAGGGGCCTGAATACTTTCTGTAGTCATTGTATCTATCTATAAAATAAATATTCCAACAGCACCAACAAAAATGAGTGGGTGCACAACTGCAAAAGTCCTAAAGCCACACCCACGCATCTGTCCCTTTCTATTTGCCTATCCTACCCTAGACAGTAGGTCAGAATTGGTTGATGTTTCCTTCCTACACACTTGGAAACAAAAACAGGTCAAACAAACATAGAAGATTGTACAAATATGGGTCAACATCAAGAGGATAAGCAGTACATTTTTAAGGGATGAACATATGGTCAGAAGACAAGCAAGGATCAGAAAATAGCAAGCACAGGGAATTGGGCAGACTCTTATGAGATATTAGAGTCCCGGTCCCAACATTGATTGGCCCCCTTCCTGACACTGACTGGTGGGCGAGGAATGTGAGTGAAGGAGGCATCTCCCCATCAAATCTAGCTTAACCATCTGCAGCCCAGAACAAAGTCAACAGGAGACAGACTGTTGAGGTGGAAATCATCTTCTGACATACTTTATGGGCAGAAGGTGATGCTGAAGCCTTAATAGACTTTACACCGAGAGTAATCTATCTATCTATCTATCTATCTATCTATCTATCTATCTATCTATCCATCTATATATCCATCCATCTATCTATCTATCTATCTATCTATCCATCTCTATCCATGTGATATATATTCCTCTAGCTCCTATGTACCTATCTCTCCATCCATTCCTTCTCCTCATATACAAATATATTTCGCTACCAGTGACATATCTAGATTGGGTTCTGTCTTGGTATTCCCTTGCTCTATTATTTTTCTAGGTGAGTCTGTACCTTTTTCATGGCAATTCAATGCATTTTGATGCTTAACAGCTTCCCCCAAAAAAGTAAAGTGTTTCATTAATAGGTTTTAGTTTCTCAGAAGCCAGAAAAGCAGAAATTGAGTTTCCTGGCTGCACAGATCAGTCAGCTGCATCTCCAGTCAGTGCGTTCCTCCCAGCTACAATCATTTGCTAAATGTTTCTGTGAAATGAAGAGTTGGCTATTACACAGAGGTGCTCCAGTGTATTATGGAGACCAAAATAGTTGTTAATGGAATGGGAGGTAAGACATGATCCCCAGCGGGTCAGGGGTTACAGGCAAGCGCTGCAGCCAGGGGGAATACATATTCTACCAGATGAGGTAGATTCCTAGATAGATACATAATATTTAGGTAGACAGATTATGATATAGATATATATCTTTGAAAGATAAATAGATATTTATGAGTTACATAGATAGATGATGGATGATTGATGGGTAATAGTTAGATATAAAGTAGAAGATATATAGATTTATAGGTGGATAGATAGATAGATAGATAGATAGACAGATAGATAGATATTAGATAGATAGATAGATAGATAGATAGATAGATAGATATTAGATAGATAGATAGATATGAGATAGATAGACAGATAGATATTAGATAGATAGATAGACAGATAGATAGATATTAGATAGATAGATGATAGATAGATGATTGATAGATAGATAGATAGATAGATAGATAGATATTAGATAGATAGACAGACAGATAGATAGGATAATAGCTAGATAGAATAGACAGACAGATAGATAGATAGATAGACAGATAGATAGATAGATATTAGATAGATAGATAGATAGATAGATAGATAGATAGATAGATATTAGATAGATAGATGATAGATAGATAGATAGATAGATAGATAGATATTAGATAGACAGACAGATAGATAGATAGATAGATAGATAGATAGATGATAGATGATAGATAAATAGATAGATAGATAGATAGATAGATATGAGATAGATAGATAGAATAGATAAGATAGGATAGATGAGATTGAGGATAGATAGACAGGCATGAGATATGATAGAAGATAGACAGATAGAGAGATATTAGATTAGGATTAGATTAGCTTAGATAGATAGATCAGATAGATAGATAGATAGATAGATAGATAGATAGACAGACAGATAGATAGATAGATAGATAGATAGATGATAGATAGATATGAGATAGATAGATAGATAGATAGGAGATAGATAGATAGATAGATAGACAGATAGATAGATATTAGATAGATAGATAGATAGATAGATAGATAGATAGATAGATAATAGATAGATAGATAGATAGATATGAGATACGTAAAGAAAGTCCAAACAGCACACGAGAACAATTGTTTGTTGTAGGTGCAAGCTCAATAGGACTGGGCCTCTAGTCCTTCAAGGTAGGTAAATCGAAAGCAGGCAGCACTCCAGGTTATACGATGAAAAAAGTGTTCTTTTTATTCCATGCTCAAAAATACATCATAGTGTAGCAACGTTTCGGCTCCAAGGAGCCTTTTTCAAGCTAAGTGATATCAGTGAGAGCCATACATTTATACTAAACATAATGGTCACATGACCAAACAAATCCCCTCCTCCTCATTATCATATTGCGTCATTACATTCTAATAAAGTGCATAGTTCTTTATCAAAATTACATAACAATGTAGTGGTGATGTAAACAATTCATTAGGTCATAAAGTGCATATAGTGATAGTATATTTTTATACATTGTTATAGTACATTATCCCGTGTAACATGTGTTCAATAAAGTGCAAGGTGCAATAAACATTTAAAAACATCCAATTTATGATCTCTATAAATAGTACATGTTTCGGGGTGTCACCATCCGTTCCATGTGCTGTATCTTGTACATAACAAAAACTGAGTGCGCGCCTATGTTCACATCGGGTGACACACAGAGATGCAACGCAAGCCGGCAGAAGATGCAGTGCGCATGTCCACGCTGTTGAGCTAGTCGTCAAGGAGATGGAAGAAACGCTCTGACGTCACTGAAGGAGCAGGTTGTGCTGGTGTAGATCGGGCTACACAATAGGACCTAATACAGACAGGTAAGTTACGGTGGTGTAAACTCACATATAGGGGGTCATTTACTAAGGGCCCGATTCGCGTTTTCCCGACGTGTTACCCGAATATTTCCGATTTGCGCCGATTGTACCTGAATTGCCCCGGGATTGTGGCGCACGCGATCGGATTGTGGCGCATCGGCGCCGGCATGCGCGCGACGGAAATTGGGGGGCGTGGCCGAACGAAAACCCGACGTATTAGGAAAAACCGCCGCATTTAAAAACCGAAAAAGTGTCGCTTGGGGAGCGCTTACCTTCACCTGGTCCGAGGTGGTGCATTCCGGCGCGATGAAATGACTTTCAGCGCAGCAGCGCCACCTGGTGGACGGCGGAGGAACTACCTTCTTAAATCCCGGCCGGACCCGAATCCAGAGCAGAGAACGCGCCGCTGGATCGCGAATGGGCCGGGTAAGTAAATTTGCCCCATAATGTAAGGAAGTAAACACCATGTTGATGGTCAATGGCACAGCAGAGGGCATTCTAATTGTACACTCCCTATATATGAGGAGCTGTATACAGAGAAACATTCCAAAATGCAATATATAATCCGGGGAATAATTCAACGGGTCCGGTCCCTACGCCATGGGGAACACAGATGCACAAGTGTGGACTATAACTCCTAGTACAATCACAGTACAAATCACGGAGTTTGTGCCACTAATCCCACTGTATAATCAAACTATATCCGTATGAGCCACTCTCATGGCACATGTTATGACCATCATACTATATATTTATGGTACGTATAGTACCTATATTGTGCATAAAGCCACCGGTCCAAATGCATATTATAAAAATACGGAAAAAATGAAAAATGAAAATGAAAATAGCGTTCAGGAACCTGAAAAAACATTTTTTTGAAAACATTTTTTTTTAATACAGCTAAAGTATACATGGATGTAGGATGGTGAGAGAGATCCCATTTTAGCCTCGATATAATCTTGTAGTCTGTAAAACAGAAAAAGGAGTATTGAGATAAGATTAGATAGATATTGAGAATGATAGATAGATAGATAGATAGATAGATGATAGATAGATAGGATAGCTAGAATAGAGATACTCGAGCATAGATACGATAGATAGATAGACTAAGGAGATAGATAGAGAATAGATAGATAGATAGAATTGCGATGACTAGATGATACAATAGATAGATAGGATAGATCGATAAGAAGATAGAAGATAGATCAGATAGAATAGTAGAAGATACGATAGGAAATACAAGCAGCACAACAAGACGTCTTAAAGGAACCTACCACTTGTATGGTGCAGGTTTCGCTGGAAATACCGGGCACCAGCTCGGGTGAGCTGGTGCCGGAGCTTATTTTTAGTTAGTGTTTTAAAACCGCGGTATCGCGGTTTTAAAACACTTTTAAACTTTATAGACGGCGCAGGGAGGTACGCGCTCAGCGCTTACCATGCGCGCGGCTACATAGGAAGTGAATGAGAGCCGCGCGCATGGTAGCGGCCGAGCGGCGTACCTGCGCGCCGGCTATAAAGTTTAAAAGTGTTTTAAACCGCGATAACGCGGTTTTTAAAACACTAACTAAAATACGCTCCGCACCAGCTCACCCTGAGCTGGTGCTCGGATTGCCATCGGAGGAAACCTGCCACTTCAAAGTGGTGGTTAGGTTTCCTTTTAAGCAGGTGGGTGCAGGCAAAACACAGACTGGGCCTTAAGTCCCCCAAAAATAGAGTACGGAAACGTGCAGCACTCCGTTTGGGTCAAAAAAGTTTAAAGTGGTCCTTTATTCCCCACATATAACAATAGCGACGTTTCGGCTCAAGAGAGCCTTTTCAAGACCAGGCTTGAAAAAGGCTCTCTTGAGCCGAAAGTCGCTATTGTATATGTGGATGGAATAATAAAGGACCACTTTAACTTTTTTGACACAAACGGAGTGCTGCACGTTTTCTTCATATCTCTAAAGATAGATGATAGTGATAGATAGATGATAGATAGATAGATGTAGTAGATAGTAGATTAGATAGTAGATAGATAGATAGTAGATAGATAGTAGATAGTAGATAGATTAGATAGATGTAGATAGATAGAAGATAGATATGAGATAGATAGATAGATAGATAGATAGAAGATAGATAGATATGCGATAGATAGAGAGATATGAGAAGATAATAGATAGATAGATTGTCCATTATATCCTGGTCAGTTGATGTAACACAGGTGCACGGCTGTTATATCCCTGGTCATGTGATGTCACACAGGTGGCACGGCTCGTTATATCCCTGGTCATGTGATGTCACACAGGTGCACGGTTAATTATATCCCTGGTCATGTGATGTCTCATGGTTGCATGGGTGAGTAATCAAAGGTGTGTGATATAACGAGCCATGCACCTGTGTGACATCACATGACCATCGATATAACGAGACATGCACCTGTGGGACATCACATGACCAGGGATATAACGAGACATGCACCTGTGTGACATCACATGACCAGGAAATATACGAGACATGCCTGTGTGGGGACATCACATGGACCAGGAATTATAACGATTCATGCACCTGTATGTACATCACATGACCAGGATATACGAGAGATAACATGCACCTGTGTGGACATCACTGACAGGATATAACGAGACCGCACTTGTGTGTGGACATCAACATGGACCCAGGAATATAACGAGACATGCACCTGTGTGACATCACATGACCAGGGATATAACGAGACATGCACCTGTGTGACATCACATGACCAGGAATATAACGAGACATGCACCTGTCAGGAAGTAAACAATGAAGTTTCCAATAGAATGACAGCAAGCAGAGATCTGGAGAACAGTGAGGAATTGATACAGAAAGTATATTGGGAAATTGTAGAAGTTTACATTACACAAACAATATCAATTATTTACTTAAAGAGAACCCGTCATGCAAAATAACCCCCCTAAACTAAATATATATTCATAAACTGCCATTAGAGAGCATTGCCTCTATCCCTTCATTGTCCCTCTACATGCCTGTAAACCTAAGCAATGAGGTCCTAAAGCTGTATGCAAATGACCTGTGAAATGTCCAATGAAGCATTAGCATATTCAAGCTGTCCACTCTATTCATGAGTGGGAGGCACAGCCACACCCCCAGTGCATGACTGACAGCCTGTATAATGATGTGAGGCTGTATAATGATGTGCTTCCTGGTGCTGGTGGCCACGCCCCCTGCAGCCTGTGTGTGTTTAGGAGAGATACAGCAGCTCCAGGCAGCCATGTTACAGCAGAACATGTCAGATTCATGTGTAGCTGATGTCTGTGTCTCTCACCTGTATATTAGGAGGATGCAGCATGTCAGCAGATGCAGCACACACACCAGCCATGCTTTACTATACATTACACACAGACATGAGCAGGGGGAGGAGAGGGGAGGGGTAACAGGGGTGACATCACTGCCTCTGACCATGTGACCAGCCTCATTTACATATTAAAGAATAGATGAGTTTATAATGATTAATGTATGAAATAACTAGATAAAGGCTGTGATGGGATCCTTGTGAGCTGCTCCAACAGGTAGAGGTGACAGGACAAGTGACACAGACCTGATGACAGGTGTCCTTTAAATTGAACATCCCCTTTACATTTGGCTCCAGTTGCTCCTATAAGGACTATATACACATACTATATACTCTACATCATGTCAGTGCTGTCCACATACACTAGGGACCTCACCTAATACAATGTATACGGTGGATTTCTAGAGATGGATTGTTTTTCTGTTTCGCTCTCATCATGTCTGCGGGGAGATAGATGAGACGCGAGTCGTCTCTCCCGCTGGGCCGCAGCAATAACCGGGGCCGAGGAACCGGAGCCCTAATTGAAAAACGCAGAGAACCATAATGAGTTTTTATTAGACTTTGATATTTGAGGCATTTTAAAGGATGATGAAATTCATCAACATGTGGGCATTATTAGGTCAGTGTGACAAATACCTGTGGATATATGATATGAGTCACTTCCCATGTCACGCTCCCGGGGGCGCTCCGCTGCCATATACTGTATAATTGAGAACCACTTAAAGGTTAATCATTTTTATACTATGTTGTTGTCCTAATATTTTCCTTACAGTCTGGAATTATCTGGGGAGGGATTAGAAAGCAACAAATGCTATCCCCCTGCTGACTAAATAGAGCTGACCCCGTAATATTTGTGGAATCATTTAAAGGGATTGTTCATTTATTCAATACTTTTTTATGAAGGTTACAAACTTATGGAATTCTTCCTTTTCTCCTGCCGATCCGGCACTTCCTATCTGGCTCACGATTTCCATGTGACTGCAGCAGCCAATCAGTGACTGCATGTAGTCTGATTGGCTACAGACGTCACCTGCCATCCAGATCACAACAGAAGGTTGGGAGCTATGCAGGAGCTGCATCATTGGCATGGTAGGGGGAAAGGAGGTTCGTTTAGTTTATTATGATAATTTTTGGGGTTAATATAGATCAGTTTGTCCTTTATACTTTTACTGTTTTTGGATTGGTTATCCCTTCCTCGTGCTGACCTCATATCAAATCGAAATCTCTGCTGAATTCCATCTTTCTAGTGAGATGGACAGATGATCACTGATTATATCGGAGTCTATTCAGATGGGAGGAGGAGCAGTGAGCCGCAGCAGTTTGATCTCCCATCAGTTCTCCATGACATTACTTTTGGTCCAAATTTGGCCGAACCCCCCCAGACCCGAATACTAATGGGTCTGCTCATTTCTAATTGTGCTAAAGTTTATTGTCAGCAGTCAGCGGCAACAAGGCTTTGAAAAATAGATTTTTATTCTGGGATTGTAGCTGGACTTAATGAACCAGACAGTGTCCTCGCACTGTTGTGTTTTTACCTCTTGTAATTGAGCTACTCCACTTACCCTACCCTTTGAGTAAAATCTGTTAAGTAAAAGGTTGGTAATTGAATACTGCAACAGTCGTTCAGAACAAAAGGGAGTGACTTGCAATGCACTGAGCACAGCGGGCAGATCTGGGTTATAATATGGGTAGATTGGGCTGTAGCTCGGGGCCCAGGCCTTCAAGGGGGCCACCCAAACCTTCCCTGAAATATAATACTTGTATGTCTATTTCTGTCTCAATAACCTTATACAAAAGAGCCATTTCAGGACCTTTGAAGGTCCTCCAAAGGTACTACAACCACAGCTTGAAATCAGGCAGAAAGGACGCATCCTCCATTCCCCAATGGATTCTTGTACCAGATGTAGGAAGTGATTCCAGACTTGTAGGGGCTGTAATATTCATTCAGCCCAGGGCCCATGGAGGTCTTAATCCACCCCTGACAGCAGGGTTAGACACACCTCTAGTGCTCCTGCAGAATCTACAATACAAATGCATTTTATACAGTCCAGTTGCTACTAACAACACACACAAAGGTATGATTATACATCTCTCCAGGGACAATACCTAAGACCGGCAACAGCCTTATATGGTCAAAACTGCTGACAGATTCCCTTTAAGTTGGAACTCTGTTGCAGTTCCACGAACAGCAGGAAACCAGAATAACAGCTGGGAAGGAAATATTGTAAAGTAGACTTCCACTGCAGCCCCTTTATTTCAGGATCAGTGGGGGTCTCAGCAGTCGGACCCCCACTAATTAGATTCATCACTCGTTTCTGGCGTAACTCTAGAGTGTTCCCGGAATTGATGTTACCCTGTAGGCAGCAGTCTGTTTTTAGCTTCTCTCTTCCGAGAACCCAAGATGCTGGGAACTGTCACCAGACTTTGTGCATCCGAGGAAACCTTCTCTCGTAGACTCTCTTCTCCCACACACACACACTCACTACAGCCTCAAACAGCTAAAAAAGTCATAACTATAGAACATCATCAGCTCCCACTGACAGCCCAAGACGTCGCTCTTCCAGCACTAAAAGATTTCTCCCTCGACTCGTGACGTGTCCTCGGGGAATGTCACTCCGACGTGTTCCCGTTTTATTTTTTTTCAACCTCTTACTAGAGACGAGCCCTTGTATGCCTTTAATAACAGGTGGTTTATGCCTGGAGTACATGACGAGAAGGCAGCAAAAAAATAAAAAATAATAAAAAAAAGACGGAAAACTGTGATAAAAATGAATTTTGAATCTCAGCAGCCCTCGAGCGGAGCGAGCCGGGAATCGCGAGCGCTTGGTGAATTGAGCTGAAGATTACTTAATTAAACAGGGTTATGGATTCAACTTTAAACTCGAAAATTTAAGTGAATTTCCTTGGTGAGGAATCTTTTAATGACTTCTTGAATGTCATTCCGCAAATTTTTCTTTTTTTTAATTTTTTTTCTTTTTTTTCTTCGCCAGCGCTGGCACTAAATGTCATTGCATTTTGAATAAGAATGAAAAAGTAATTGCTTATTTGTTTCAACACAGATGTTTTTACACATCAGTAAGCACAGTGTTAGGAACATTTTTCCCTTTGGTCCTTAGAGATGATTCTTGACAGCTAAAGAAATTACTAAAATTACCCAATGATACCAGAAAAACATATTTATTTGTACGGCGTTTAAAGGCGCCAGTTCTGGTTTTAATCCTTAGTTGTGGATTTATTCAGAAATTCAAGGAAATTATGGAGGAGATGCGAGACCTTGGAGTATCTAAGTGAGTTTTAGTGAATCTAGGTTTGCAGCTCTGCAAGTGCTTTCAGCCTGAAGAGCTTTCTGCTCTTTGCAATGAACTTTTGAGTTGCATGAACGCAACCTTAAAAATAACTCAAAAAGATCTTTAACGGAACTACTAGCCTCCTCAGGTAGGGAATTAAATTCTAGAAATCCATCATTTATGTGAAATGTCACCTGTTAACCTATAAAATCTCCCCCAAAGTCAGGCAAATGTGACTCTAAACTCAATTTTAGTGGTTGCAGGTGGAGTTTCACTTCAGAAGCCCCTATTTTCTGTTCTATAGCACCTAAGAATTTAACCTTTCAGATCACTTGAGGCTTATAGTTCTGTGAGCTACTAAATTGGACATAGACACAGTTAAAAAAACAGGCAGGAACTTTATCTGAATCTTGCATTTCTAACTATGAGGCACATTTACTTACCTGGTCCAGTCGTGATCCCGCTGTGTGTTGTCCAGCGTGGATTCGGGTCTGCCGGGATTCACCAAGCTCGTGGGCCCGAGTTTCTGCAGGTCTCGCTGCTGCGCCGCGGTCTGCCGGAGTTCACATTCTTCTTTCCGGTGTATGTGAGTGCTGATCTTGCGACACAAATCGTTTTTTAAATTCCGCGGTTTTTCCGAATCCTTTGGGTTGTCCGACGGCCACGCCCCCAATTTCTGTCATGTGAAAGCAAGCGCCGCTGCACTACAATCCGATCGCGTGCGCCAAATACCCGGGGCAACTCGGCGCAAAACGGAAATATTCTTGAAACCCAACAAAAGTGCGGCTTTGGACACTTAGTAAATGAGCCCCAATGTCTTTAGCTGCTTGATTCTCATACCCTACCTGAGGGGAGTAGTAGTTTAGTAGGGTAAACCCTCTCTTTAAAAGTTGGCACTATATTTCCAAAGAAGTTTTTAAGCCTACTAAAAACTTTGGGGAGGGTATATGGTGATAAGTGTTTCTGGTTGGGGAAAGTAAAATCACTGTCTATAGTGCTGCCTTTTTCAAGTCAACTCCTTATAGATCAATGCCTGACTTTCAAAAAGCCTAGTAAAATTCAAAAGAATTACCATGCAGTTGTATCAAAACAAAATTTTCTTCAATTCTGGAAACATATTCCTAGTTATCGCTAGCTCTGGAGAAAATTGTAGATGGGCTTGGGTTAGAGAAGTCACATGCATGACAATCAAAATTGTAGATGGGCTTGGGTTAGAGAAGTCACATGCATGACAATCGACCAGTTATGGGTCAGAGAGGTCACATCCATGACAATCAACAAGTTGTGGGTTAGAGAAGTCACATCCGTGACAATCACCAGATGTGGGTTAGAGAATCACAGCATGACCCACACAGTTGTGGGTTTAGAGAAGTCACATCTTAGAATCCAAAGCTTGAGAGCAGCATCAACCAGTTGTGGTTAGAGAAGTCCCGTCCATGACAAATAACCAAACCAGTCGTGGGTTACCAAGCACATCTGTGACATCACACGATGGGTGTTTAGAGAGTCAACACAATCCATGACACCAGTTGTGGGTTAGAAATGTTAAATCAATGACAATCAACCAGTTGTGGGTTACAGAAGTCTCATCCATTACAATCAACCAGTTGTGGGTTAGAGAAGTCACGTCCATGACTATCAACCAGTCGTGGGTTACAGAAGCCACATCCGTGACAATCACCAGATGTGGGTTAGAGAAGTCACATCCATGACAACCAGTTGTGGGTTAGAGAAGTCCCATCCATGACAATCAACCAGTTATGGGTCAGAGAAGTCACATCTGTGACAATCACCAGATGTGGGTTAGAGAAGTCACATCCACAACATTCAACCAGTTGTGGGTTAGAGATGTTAAATCAATGACAATCAACCAGTTGTGAGTTACAGAAGTCACATCCATTACAGTCTACCAGTTGTGGGTTAACAGAAGTCACATCCATGACTATCAACTAGTTTTGTGGATTAGAGAAGTCACATCCATGACAATCAACCAGTTGTAGAAGTCACATCCATGACAATCAACCAGTTGTGGGTTATAGAAGTTTCATCCATTACAATCAACCAGTTGTAGAAGTCACATCCATGACAATCAAGCAATTGTCTGACTGGATAATTTTTAAGCTTTGTTCTATTAAAAATAAGTTGTCTTTATTGTGCAAAGCCTTATCTATTAAGAGGTTGTCTTATGACATCATCAGGGGGTAGGGTAGTCCTCTCTTCGGGACCCTCTCAATAAGTCTATTCGGAGAACCAATCTTTGCGACCCACTCCTAGACCATTCCTTTAGGATCAGACTTGCAACTTGTTCTGATGTTTTAATTTTCTGGTAATGATGTTAGACTTTTGAGGTCTCATTTTCCACCTTCTCCCATCATCGATGACTTTGTAGTAGCTGATTATACATGAGCAGGTGACGAATGTGAGGCATTGCCCGTGTTAAAAGAGCAGCGATATTTGTTTGAATTAATATTACGGCAAATGAATTCCTGGGAGAACGTTGACTTGTACGATCACCACACTTGGTGGAGATGTATTTTAGTGAAATTAACTCTGAGCATTGCTCTTTGCAGTGTTAATATTCCACAGGGTTTTCCCATTCTAGAAAACTCATTAGTATACATGCTCGAAGCTGAAAAGAAACAAGAAGAAGGCATATTGTGGGGATACCAGTCACGAGCGGGAGACAGCTGGTATGATAATTTATAATAAAGCTTGAAAATGGCTGCCTATTAATAGGGAACCGGGGAGAGGAAGAACCTTCGTGACACTTTTTTTTATACAAAGGAAGATTTTTTTATGTGTTTTGAAGGACTTTTCACAAACAGCAAAACAAATTGATCAAGAAGCAGACGGCAGAAACTTTTTTTTCTGTTACTGTAAGGAAAAGTGGGACGTTTATTTAAAGCCAGGGTGACCTCTTGTGTAGCATCGACTGATACCTTTGTTGCGCGCACTATAGTCGGACAATGGCCTTCTGACAATAGCTATTTGCTTTCATTGCTGCCAAGTCTGTGATCACCCGTGCCCGAGGAGAGACACCTGAGTGTCAGCAACAATAAAATACACTGAAAAGTTACTATACTTGGCTTATGGCATGTACTGTGCTCCAAAAATATAGCCAGAATGCCCACTTCTCCTATTACATCATAAATTATTGAAGGCAATAGAGAAAGTCATGTACAATAAGGTGATTTGCGGTCATTGTTACCGTTGTGGCATAAATGAAGAGCTTAGATCTTCAACATTTCAGCCCCATCTACATATGGAGAGGGGGAAGGGTGAAGAGCACTCAGGCCTCCGATTCTCCAGTCATCCATATGCTACACCCGGGTTTTCAACCTAGGCAGGTCCAGCTCCAGGATTCAATAGACCCCTGGACGACAGAGCCTCAGTGGGCCCCTTGGCAATGAACTCCAAGGTGGCGGAATTAAATATTAAGAAACCAAAATAGTCCCCTATGCCCTAAAATATTCCCTAGTTTATCACCCCAAAGAGCCCTATTGTGGGTTATTTTATATTAAGCCCACACATAGGCGTCCAAGGACTGAGATCGGGCCATGTGGGCTCTTCCAGCAACTCTGGGCATCGGCACTTGCCTAAAATGCCAGGTGCTAGCACCGGTCCTGGACCCCGGCATACCATACTTTTGTGTATAAGGGGCCTTATTGTGCCGCGGTAGCAAGGGAGACTTTAAGGGGTTTCCCTGGATAATGTTATTGTTGGATATGTCATTAATATCATATTATTGGAGGCCCAACACTTGGACTCATATAATCTTAAACACAAGCTTAGATGCAGTTTCCGGCACTGATCAGTACAGAGTAGATAAGTGGACTTCCAGCTCCAAGGTTGGAGGTTACCAGAATTCTGATCGGGGGATTCTTGAGTGTCTAACTGGCACCAGTCAGTATTGATGAATAGACTATCATGGAAACCCCCTTAACCATGGAAAAAGCCCTCGGGTTCATGATACCTCCCACCATTCTCCCCATTTTCTACTGATATATCCCAAAAAAAAGAAATTGCATTTTAGACTACCAGAGTTCGGTACAGAGGAGTCTGTTTTGTGTCATGGCTGCTCTGTGTCGGACAAGGCAGAAAAAATGCGCACCTTAAGGGGCTGTTACTGCTTATTCCGGGTTTGCGCCACATTTTTTACTGACGTTCGCCAAAATTCTGCAGCATGAACAAAGTGCACCAAAAAAGAAATGGTGCCCACTTCCCAACAGATTCATGAAGGCCCGGGACCAATTTTGAGGAATCTGGTGCCCCCTGCACACTCCACAGGCAAACTGCACATAGTACAGAGAATTGGATCAATACTTCACCTGGACAAGTGCTTGAACACTTCTATCACAACTGCTTTGCCCTTGGCCTCGAATAGAGTCCGTTCATCTCCAGACAGAGTGAAACTAGGAAGAACATCATAAAATTTCATTATAAAAGTTCACGGTGGTGATTTTTCATTCAAATTAAATTTGTATGTGTATTGTATGCACTAAAAACTATCATCCATGAGGGCTCCAACTCCTACTAGAAGTAAAGGATCTAAGCCTAACGTCCTAGTACAAGATACCACAAAACACCTTGAGATGTCCTCTGGTAGATCCTGTTCTCACTAGTTACAATATATTCTATCAATGGATATTATGGTAGACGACGTGTCTGATTCAGCTGTTATTTCATTCCCTGGTTGGACAATGACAAGTTGTCTGCATGACAAGAGTTAACATAGACATCTGGTCTGGTATAAATCAGCCTCGTATTTGTTAACATCTTTTATGTATCAATGTGGCATTCTGGATCCTAGATCCGGCCCCATCTATCGGGTCCATATTGACTGTCAGATTAATGTACGGCATTTCTTGGGTTTACAACTTTCCAGCAGCTGTTTCTCTCTAAGGGACAACATAGAGATGAAATATAATCACAACATATAATAAACTTGGCTTATTACAAGACCAGAAGCTGGTTGGGCTCCATGTTTTCAAACTTATTGGGCAACTTTCCATTTTTGTTGAAATTTCGAATCTCTTATGTTGGGATGATTAAATTTAAGATTAAGTAAGTTACAAAAAAAGGTAAGTTTGGCCATGGGTGGCAAACTACAGCAGTTACTCCTTGAAGTAGATGTTTTTAGCCTCTCTATTTCCATATCTGACAGATGTCTATCTGGTGGAGTCTTCTGTTTAGAATTAAACATTAAAGGAAACCTACCCTGAGGATAAGAAGTAGATCTGATGGTAGATTCCACCTGCCTGCCTCTGCCCTAATCTGTAATTTAATAATCCTGGAAACTAACCTAATTTGTTAAAAACTTTATTTTAGTAATATGTAAATTAACTGCAGAGGCTACTGGGGCGTGTACTAGCCTGGCCGGGCACTGGGAGCTAAGGCTACTCAACGTCCTAGTAGCCTCTGCAGTTAATTTACAAATTACAAAATAAAGTTTTGGTTAGTTTCCAGGATTATTAAATTACAGATTAGGCAGAAACAGGAAGGATGAGTCTTCTATCACATCTACTTCTGATAGTAGATTCCTCAAGGTAGGTTTCCATAAAGGAATAAAGACTTCAGCTGTTATGTACAATTCTCATTTACACCCACTTACCCGTCTCCACCACTTTGTTCTATGACTATTCAAAATTTGTAAGTTAGCTGGAAAAAAGAACCAAACGTAACTTTTTGGGCTTGATAAGTCAACTTTTTGTTGTCTGTGTTTTTGTAGTCAGCTTTATGTGGGCAAACCATTGTCCACTAAGGATCTTAAATGTTGTAGATAGATTCTGGATTGATTGGTTTAGTATCTTGAAGAGAGTACTGGTTCCCAGAATACTTCTATACCCATGCACACTTCTTAGGACTGTGGTGGCGAACCTTTGGCAGAAGTGGCACTCAGATACCTCTCTGTGGTAACCTAGGAAGTCAATCCAGCACCAGTTCACCCAACAAGACTCAAGGCCTCCTCCTGCAGTCCTAGTCCCCCAGGATGTGCCTTGATCTGCGACACATCTATAGCTGCCTGGAACTACAGGAGGAGCAAGAAGGTGTGGACACATCTGGATCATTGGCGCTTCTGCTCTGGGCTCCACAATATTTCCTGTTCAGGGAGCCTTCAACAATAATAATCTAAATTTCTCCAAATACACTACTGTATTTGTGTCCTCACAATGCTAATAAAATTAAAAACTGTAAGAAATGTAGGACGCGATGGCGTTCATTTACTAAGGGTCCGCGGACCACAATTTCATCGGGTTTCCCAACGATTTCCAATTTTCGCCACATTTAACAAGGTTTTTTTGCACACGCTATTAGATTTTGGCTCAATCACACCGACTTTCATGCAATGCAAATCGGGGGCATGGCCATCGGACAACCCAACGAATACGGACTACGCGCAGGATTTAAGATTCAAGACACGTACTTACAAGCACCGGGAAGAAGAAGGTGAACTCTGGCGGACTTCAGCGGGGAAGCAACAGATGCAGGAAATCAGGCGCATGAGCTACGTGAATCGCGCCGGACTTCATCTTCGTTGGAACGTCCGGATCGGGGATTGCGACAGGACCGGGTAAGTAAATTTGCCCCAAAGAGTTACTGCTTAAATTGCAATGTTGACACTTTGCACTTTTATTGTTGTTTGGGCAATTGGTCTGTAAAAGGTCACCACTGACTGAGGACATCAAGCTTCCAACTCATACGATATTTTATAGTTGTTGGTGCACAGCCATGGACATATAAAGAGAATAAGGGACTTCACTCAATGGAAATACTTGCCCAACTTTGAAAGAACGGTCATACAGATAGCAAAGTGACCGGACTGGACTGTAATGGAATGGAGTCAGAACGATAGAAGAACCAAATTTCTGTACAATAAAAAACATTCCCATATGTTACTAATCATAGTCTTGACATCCCACAGGTGGAGTAGACAGACGTCTGTTTCCCAAAGTCTCCTTTTTTAAGAAATAATATCAAAATTTCCTCAAATTGTTTACTTCTTTCCAAAACATTACAAGTAAGACTGACATTTGCTGCAGGGATTTAGAGATCTGTCGATCAAAAACATCTCTCCATCTGAAATCTCCTATCAAGGCTTTAGGGTCTGAGATGCAGAAATGCTCTTGACAGCACCCAACTGTTGGGATGCCTTGAAGGTGCCACATCAGCGGTGCATGTGGAGGAGGCTGGCAGTCGCGATTGTTCACAGAATTGTTAACGAGCTTTCTCCATTTGTCGGAGCTGTAATGGCTTACTGTTGGGATGCTTTTTACAAATGTCACTGCGTGTTTGCATTACCTGTCCATAAGGATCTTACACAAGCTTTGTCTCAATCTGTTTGACAGAACGCGTAGCCTATCCTTTGTAGAAATCCAGTACAACCGCTGCCTTAGGGTGGGGAAATGATAAGTTACACAGATACGATGAACTGTTTTTTTTCGAGAAACGTCACCGTGAATCAGTCTCTTGGAAATGAGCCATAATCTTTTTTACTAAAAGTATGTCTCTGACTTCGAATCGCAAGCCTTGGCGCGTCTCATTTGTTTGATGTGATTGTCTCTGATTAAAGAACAGTCCGGATCCTTGTTTACTTGAGCCGCGGGTTTATGTCCAAGTACAGATGGAGCGGTCTCTATTGCATCATTTATCGTCACCCTGGTGGTTCATCAGCTATCAATTGACACCAAACAGGGAAATTGTTGTCACCGACTGCAACTTTTCGCTCTCTTGTTGACCTCATAGTATCTCAGTAACAATCTTAACAAAATCTGATTTTTTTATCATATTAAATTTTAAATAAACTATAAAAAGGTAAGCAACACAACTGTGCCGATTTCTGTCTGTACATCACTTCCACTTCCTGTTCCTTATTTTCCTTGTGAGGACATTGAATTATTATTATTATTTTATCTTAAAGGGTGATATGTTTTTTGAGCTTTTTTATTAAAAAAGTCACACAAAAGTTAAACATTCTTCTGAAACCCCCTTCTAAACTTTTCTCTATGCCTGCTCGGGATTGGATCTAATTTGAGCCAAAATTGTGCCTTTTTACAATGATTTTACAATAATATGGTCACATCTGCAACACAGTGCAACACTGAAAAATGATAACTTTGCTAGGGTAACAGAAAGGTTGCAAATTTTGGCAAAGAAATAAAAATTAATTTAAAAAAACTAAAATAAATGACCCCAGGAACTAAATTATACTCTAGTCTTTTTGATTTCTTTTTACTATATGGACAACACCATTTTGTATCTAAAATCATTCTTGGTTACGTATATTATCAGTTATTGTTGCTATCGCATTACAGATAACCTGTCGTGTTACGCAATTTGCAGATACCAGAATAACGAAGGATCAATCTTTTAGATATCAACATGGCTGATCTTTTTGTTTTCAGGGAGATAAGGTTTGGTGGATTACACCATTTTTCATATTTAGGACATGTTCATGTGTTGCATGTGTTAGTTGAGACAGGTATAGTCGAGAAATTTGGCTATGATTTATCTATGTGTGGGATCAGCTTTAGATCTGGTAACGTCAGTGGCGTAGAGGCCCTGAAATAATTGCAAATGTTAGCTTATTGCTAGCACTTGCGATTATTTGCCCTAATCCGCCACCTTTGAGCCAGTGGCACCTTCACCTTCACCTGCACCGGCTGCGTTTATATCAGCGTTTATTCCGCAGCAAGGCACCCTGGCCGATACATCAAGAGTCTGAAGCCTCTTGATGTATCGTGCTTCGAAAATGCAGAGGCGGGGTTATCATGCGCTGGCGCACGAGAGGCACTTCCTGTACATTGAGAGGAAACAGGAAGTAGAGCCTAGTGGAGACTTAGAAAGCATTGGTCAGTAGAGTAGTATCCGAGATGATGGCAGACCTTTTATTTTTCCAATCTTAAAGGGTTTTCCAAGAGTGAAGAAGGAGATTTACCAAACATCCCTTTTCAATACTGAAAATCAATTCGAAACTTTGACTCGCATTGTTGACTTTCTTGGGAATCTAGTTGGAAAAGTAATTTTTCAACGCAGACAGATAACTGTGATACATCTCATTGCCTTCTATGTGGTGACATAATGGTGGCAATAATGGCCGATACATTGTGATTCATTGAGGTGCAATCCATAGAATACATTCCAGTATCATGCCTCATTAAGTATGACAAGCTATCATGCCGTGTATGTATCTGGAAATAAACGAAACGCTGATTTATACATCGCACAAAACTAGGCCTCAAATTCAGCTCGTGCTTTTGTATGTGGTAGTAAATCTCTGCTGTAAATTTTTCCAGTTTGTTTGTTATTCTGTGCTATATTTCTGTTGGACTATATATATTTTTGTTTTATACTTCCTAAATCTGGCAGAGGCCTTTATACCCAGAGAATAAAGGGATTGGACATCGGACCAAATTTATCAGGACCTTAAATTTGGTATACAAGCCCTGAAATTCCCCCATTATGCCACCCTCAAGCCAATTGGGCATGGAGGGGTGTGAAGGGGGAATGGTCTGTGGCTCAGTGGGCGTGTCCAGGGTGTTCCTGCCTGTAGCCTACGCCCACTCAGGTGTGGGATATTGCACAATTTTATGCTAAGCCAGAACTGGCTTAGAAGTGCTTCGCCGGCTCAGAGCAGAGGTCGGAGCATCCTGAAAGATCTGAAGGCTGCTAGAGGCAGGACACCATCATACGTTGCCCCATTGTTTCTTGAAGGAGCCTTGAGATACAATACAAAATAAGTTGAAGAGCTGGACCCACAGAATTAGGATGGTTTAGTCTATCTAATGTTTATGGGCAGCTTTAGTTTAGTATGTTATAACTTAGTAATCATCATACTTGGTAATTTTCGAAATTCCCTTGGTAATCATCGAAATCCAACCTACACACTCCGTGCAAAAGTTTTAGGCAGGGGTGAAAAAATTCATAGTATCATAGTTTATACTGTTGAAAATGTCCATCAAGTTCAACCAAGGAAGGGAAGGGATTGGATGAGGAAGAGATTTATGGGAAACAATTCTATATAACATAACCATCAATGTTATTTAGGTGTAAAAAGGCATCTAGACCCTTCTTGAAGCTCTCTGCTGTCCCTGCTGTGACCAGCGCCTGAGGCAGGCTATTCCACAGATTCACAGTTCTCACAGTAAAAAAGCCCTGTCGCGTCAGGTGTTTAAACCAAATTTCTGCGAATAAATAGAAATGTTAATAGATATTTGAAAAAAATTGTATATTCTACAGCAGGAGAAGAAAAACAGAAAAAAATAACAGAAAAAAATATTCTGGAAGTGATGATATGACCCCCATAGAGCCCCGGCCTCATCATCCAGTGAGCCGACCTCCACTGATATGTGCTCATTAATTCCAAATGAATGGAACAACCTCCCTGCTGAGTTCTTTCAAAATCTTGATAATGTACCTAGACAATATAGTTTTGAAGGCCAAGGATGGTCACAATGATTGTTGATCTAGATTATATTTTTTTAATGAGACTTTGCTCTAAAAATAAATATAATCTCTCACAATTTTGGAAGCATTCTCACGGCGCAACATTTTTCCACCCCTGCCTAAAACTTTTGCACAGTGCACTACTTTCATGGTCACTGCAGATGACCGTTCCCTGCCCTTAGCAGAGTTCACCCCAGATGATTATACAGTACACCATCTATCCTAGTAACCCGTCTCCTATTCCGACTCCCATATCTACTTCTCTGGCTGTTCAGTGGGCAATTTATTCCATTTTTGTAATTACATTTTTTTATCTGTCACAGAGATCAATTGAGTATCCATGTGTATTAGAATAAAAAGCTATTTCATTTTCCACCTGACTAAAAAATAGTGATTTTACATAAAAATGACAATAAGTGAGATGAGAGGAGAGCCTGGGAACAGAAATGAATGTCGTCCGATATATCCTCCACCACATTGCTTGACAGATCACCGGTCTAATTGCTTCTGGGAAGTTAGATTAGTGATCTGTGGATTCTGTTAGTGATACATCAGTAATAAGATCAGAGACGTGAACTTTTGAGGGTCTTAACATGGAAATAATCTTTATAATTAACTCTTATTTTTCTATAAAATAAGTGCAAATTGGTTGCCAAACTCGCCTTCCTTTGAGAACAAGGGTGTAACTCCCATGGAAGCTCCTACGGACCCGTGGGGCCAGGGGGCCCCGTCATCTGACATGACACTAAAGAATGGAGCATGGGCACCATTATATACACATTATGTTGCACATTATACAGCATAATATGAATATAACAGTGAGAATAAGGTTGGCTTTTCCGGCGACAATCAAAGGATTAACACCCACAATCAGTGCTGGTACTGATCACGGGTGTTACCTGTGGGTGTTTGCTGCAATATGCAGAAAACATCCACCTTGTAGGGAAAGGGTTCAGCCCGTGAGACTTATCCATACACCCGCCACCGACATGTGACGTACTAATACGTCACACATCGTTAAGGGGTTAAAGGATTAGAAGGGATTACGTACCAATTTGCTGTCCAATTAAAGCAGCCTTGATTAGGGCCCATATTGAATCTTTCCCAAACATTTGCCAAAGATTCAGCCCTGAGAATCATGCGGCGCTCAGCAATTTCTGTCGGCTCCATTGTAGATGTATGGAGCAGAACGGTCATGTGCAGCCGTCTGCTCCGTTACTCTCATGGAGCGATGAGGGGTCCGATTGAGGTACGTAGGACCCCATCAGACCCCTCATTTTCATGATCTGTGGGGGTCTCATCACTGAGATCCCCACCGATCAGCAAGTTAGGCCCTATCCTGTGGGCCTAACTTGAACTTGTGGGAAAACCCTATTAATGTTGCACTACTAAAGACAGCATGAGCAATGTGTGCAAAATTTCAACAAAAATGTATTTTACAAAATTTCTGTTCTAAACATGTCTTTGTGGCATGTGCATGGACTTCTGGAAGACTTGTTCCTTAACATAGTAAGGTCACAAATATGTTGACTTGGACAACTCCTTGGGTAACTTTGTAGTCTCTGTTATGGTCCATATGGACATCTTGTGATGACTTGAGATTATTATTGTATTCACTAAGGCAGTATTCACTAAGGCAGTTCCTCTGACATCCACCAGGTGTCGCTGCTGCGCTGAAGTTCATCGGATTGCACTGGAGTTCACCAAGCCGGGCCGAGTGCAGGTAAGCGCGCGTCACTTTTTTTAAAAAAAATGTGGCGTCTTTTGGCACCAAAATCCGATCACGTGCACCAAAATCCTGGGGCAATTCAGGAAAAATCTGCGCAAAATGGAAAATTTCGGGTAACCCGCCGTAAAAAGGCGATTCGGGCCCTTAATAAATGACCCCCATTGTGTCATCACTTCAGGAGAAGTGAAAGAAGACTGGCCAAAAGAAGGACCACCAGGGTGAAGCTTGGCAGCTTTGCAGGCATTTATAGGAACACCCTACATCGGTGCTAGTACCAATCTCGGGTCTTTGGGTTCCTGAGCCAAACTTTTGCTCATGGTTCGTCCAAAATAAGCAAACCTGAACGTGACTGGGTACACTTCATCCCTAGTCACCAGTCATGGGTAGCAGAACTTACTTGGTGAACCTTCATATGGGGTCGATGATAGTCTCTACATGACCCTCAGTAGCCTTTCCGTAATGGATAATTTATGGTTACATCTTCGGAATACTTCGGAAGGTTACTAAGCTGATCTTGAACGTGTCCTTTAAGATGCCTCCATCGTACTAATTCGTCTCAGTGTTGTAATAGCGGAATTAATCTGCAGTTGGCCAAGCGTCGGAAATCTGAATTTCTGGAATGTACACATTTGCATTTTTGCTGTAACTTGGGAATTAAGACTTTAAACGAAAGAAAGCTTAAATGGATTAGTAAAAGATTAAAAGCTTTTTTACCTCACCTGGCACCAAGTTCGGACCTTGGGAAAACGCAGATTAATGACTTTAAATGCGTCGGTCATCCTTATTACGAGATGTCTAGAAACGCCTTGTAAATGGACTCTACGTCCCGAAAATCTTCCGGATTTACATTTCCTGGAAATTCCACTTTTTGAGCCAGTTACTCTCAGCTTTAGAAAAAGCGGATACGACTCAAGCTGTTACTAACAACCAAGATTGTCTCCAATGGTTAATTTTACTTGCCATGCTCAATTACTCTTTCCGGAAGATGGGAAATTTTTGAAAAATATCAAATTTTCTTTTTATTTCAAATGGAGGAAACGGTTTAGTCGAAATCGTTCCAATTTAAATCAAAATGGAGTAAAACGGGATTTAAGTAAAGTGGCCAATCTGGATACAAATGGGGGTGGAAGGTAATTTTGTAATTTTTTATGAAATGGTCTCCACTTTTTTTTACAGTTTCTCTAGAAAATTGTGTGCATCCAAATGCAAAAGAAAAAAATCTGAATGTGTAAGACAGAGCTGCGGATATAATATGCCTTCTGCAAACGGAGAATTAATTATTCAAAGCCTCCTACTCCACCAGCCTCCACTCCTGCCGACTGAGGAGAAGAGGCCTCCAGCTTAACTCTTAGGCTCCTAGGTGTGTGCCACAACCAGAAACCTTCCGCTCCACAATGGCTCTGTATGATTGTATAACAATCAAGCTGTATACAAAATCTATAGGTCCACAGCAAGCCCCAGACTGCAACTTATTGTAAAATTGGGATGCTGCTCATTCCACCATAATCACCTTTAGCAGAGTGATGTCACAGTACAGGGATTATACACACAGTGATGTCACAGTACAGGTATAATACACACAGTGATGTCACAGTACAGGGATTATACACACAGTGATGTCACAGTACAGAGATAATCAACACAGTGATGTCACAGTACATGGATAATACACACAGTGATGTCACAGTACAGGGATAATACACACAGTGAGGTCACAGTACAGGGATAATACACACAGTGATGTCACATGAGAGGGATAATACACACAGTGAGGTCACAGTACAGGGATAATACACACAGTGATGTCACAGTACAGGGGTAATACACACAGTGATGTCACTCTACTGTGATATTAACGTACTGGACTCACTGGTATTATCTCTCTACTGTGATATACGTGTCATGTGGACATACATACTCTACTTGTATCGTACTTGATCTGGGTACTCTACTGGAATGTACTATGTGTATTATCCCTCTCCTGGACATCACTGTTGTATATCACTGTACTGTGACATCACTGTGTGTATTATTCCTGTACTGTGACATCACTGTGTGTTATATCTTGTACTGTGACATCACTGTGGTATTATCCTTGTACTGTGATATCACTGTGTGCATTATCTCTCTACTATTGACATCCATTGGGTGTTTATCCCTCTCATGGACATCGCTGTGGTATTATCGCTGTGTACTGTGACATCACCACTGTGTGTATATCCCTATTACTGTACATCCTGTGTGTATATCTCTGTTACTGTGACATCACTGTGTGTATAGTTATTTCCCTGTACCTGTGATATCACTGTGGGTATTATGCCCGGTACTGTGACAGTCACGGTGTGTATTACTCCCTGTACGTGACATCACTGTGTGATTTTATCCTGTACTGCAACATCATGTGTGTCTTGTATCTCTGTACTGTGACATCACTGGTGTATTATCCGTGTACTGTGACATCCACTGTGTGTATTATCCCTGTACGTGACATCCACTGTGTGTATATATCCCTGTACT